>CM052886.1:8312963-8407851 GCA_028534135.1 Potos flavus | reverse complement strand
CCCCCCCCCCCCCCCCCCCCCCCCCGCCCATTTCCCCATTAAAAGATCCAAACAAAACAGAATCCTTTGCCTTTGGTATGCCATGGAAAGTTCAGTTCAGTGATACCTTGTCTTCTATTGTAGAAATTCATAGCACATATTAGTTCAAAAAAGGTTCTTACCTCAGACCTGAGGTAAAGACCATTTGGAACCATGTCTGGGCTTTACCACTGATAACCCGGTTTTATACTCTCAGTCCATTAATAATGCTGTTATGTCAGAACCTCAGTGTATTGCACATCATTTTATTAAAATAAATGCTGGTGGAGACCGTAACTCGATATGTGGACTAGTGTCCTGATGTGGACTAGTGTCTAATATTCGCTCCTCCAGCCCGACCCCCAGCATTAAAATTGCTATTCTGAAGAGAAAATATATATTTAAAGAATTGTAGCATAAGGCCAAATTGTATTATTTTATTACAATACTGAAGTAGTACAGAGATATTATGTAATTGGAAAGGAGTGCCAGTTTCCGTTCTGATCAAGTGGTCATCCTTTGGATATGCTTAGAATAACTAAGCTAGTTACTAATGAATACGGTTCTAAAAATTTCAGTTATTTAATCATTAAGAAACGTCTTCAACTTTTGTAATGTTGGAAAGATATCCACAAGACATGTGTAATAAGAATGAAAAATACTTTACTTTGTTCAGAATACTCAGAGCAGCTAGTAATATTTTTAAGAGCGGAAAGAGGAGCCTGTGCTATAATCTTGTCCATGAAGAGGCTTCTAGCACTGAGCTGCCATTTCTAGAATGAATGCTTTCATTTCAGGATGGAAAAAGGACTTGATTCACAAGAATGTCCCCTCACCAGAAGTGTTTTGTTTTTTGGGGATTTCGTTTTTGTTTTTGGTCTTTTTTTATGTTTAAATCCTAAATTATTATTGTATAAAAGGAAATGTTATCACTTCTCCAAAGGAAAATGCTGTGTCTTCCAGGGTCGTGTGTATGCTTGGCTCACACGGTCACGCAGCTTGTCAAGCACCAGGGAAATGGTCCTCTCCTTGAACTTTGTGAGAACTGTCCTAAGGAAGTAATCTAGCATGTCGGGGGCAGGGAAAACTCTGAGCATAAAGACAAGTTTCTTGCTCTCCTCGTGAAAAATTGGAAACTACCTAAAGGACTTGTACAAGGGGCTTAGTTTAATGAATTTTCACACACTCCCTCAAATGGAAATCTTATATGAGTAAAGATAATGGTTATTAGAACTTCTAGGAAGTTGGAAAATGTGCATTTAATTAAAGTTTAAGGCTACAGTAATTTTTCCCAGTTTTCTAAATTTTCTGTATTTGCACTTATATTACTTCCATAATGAAGCAAAAAGAATTTCAAAATATGTTGTTTCTGCTCTTAATTTTTTTTTTTAAATAAATATTGGAGGTTGCTGCCAGAGTACAGCTAACAATTTTCGGGACCCTAAAGCCTGAATTTCCTTTAAACACATTAATGGTTTCGGTATATTCTGAAAGTGTGTTTAATTTAAAATAAACCATTTAGTTTCTGTTTAGATTGGTTTCAGACTTAAATATATATATAGTTAGTTCTAGAGAGGAGCCCTAGAATTTGGAGTATAAAATAAGAAAGAGAATTTTAAGAAATGAGTAATGGTGTTATTTTAAAAAGAGAATTAATTACAAAGAAGAATTTCTGGAACATCAATATATTAGAAGTTCTGAGGGAACTTTTGCAACAATAGTTAAAGGAGGACCTAAGTGGGGAACTTTCTAAAAGCTTAAATTATACAAAGAACTCATGGAACCATTTCCATCTGGGAAGTAAGCGTTACTAACAAGAAACGCATTAGTTTCATTTCTTTTCCTCCCTCCCTTCCCCCTTCCTTCCTTCCTTTCCCCCTTTCCTTTCCTCCTCATTTTCCTTCCTTTCCTTCCCTTTCCTTCCTTTGTCTATTGTGGTAAAATGCACATGGCAGAACATTTACAATTTTAACCATTTTAACCGCCTGTGGCGTTATGTGCCTTCCCCTTGTCCTAAAGCCGCCACCACCATCCATCTCCAGCACTTTTCATCTTCCTGAACTGAAACTCTGGTCCCATTCAAGCCCGTCCCCCGTCCCCCCCGCAAGTCCTCCGCCCCTACGAGCCACCCTTTGCTTTGTAGCTCCAAGTACTTCATATCCATATCATCTTTCCTTTCTTTTTCACCTAGATGCTGTAAGGGTTACCCAAACTCATTCACCCATCCCACATTACTGCCCATCTACGGCGTTCAGAGGCTCCAGTGTGGCTTACCAATACGAAAAGCAAGGAACCTGTTTAATTTGCGGTCTAATTGGTATAAACAAGTCCAGCCCTACACAGTAACTAGAGTAAGGGATGGTAAGTGTCATTTCAAAGGGCAAAAAAGAAGAAGTGTGGTACTTGAGAATGATTGTGGACTGGAGTAGGTGACAGGGAGAAAGTCACATTCCACCACCCTGGTAAGATTTGTAGGCATTAGGGAAATGCTACAGCCCCGGTGTCCTAGTGAGAGTCACATTTTGTTCATTTTTCGTGGTGGTGTTTGCTTGCTGTCTTTTATTTTGTTTTGCGGTTTGTTGGTTGGTTGGTTGGTAGTAGTGATGGGCTAGGCTTAGCCCCTCCCTTTCCTGATCTGGTAATAAATGCCTTGCCAGCCCTGGGCTATGTACAGTTGAGTGGTTGGGGAATACAGTGAATGCCCGTGAATCCAGGAGAATAATCTGGTCTGTTGTCCATTTAGGAGGTTATAAAAGCCCGTGGACAAACCTGGATTTGTACCCTGATCTGTTCAGCTTAACTGAGACAAAATTTCCTGATGTAGGCACCCTGTGTCCAGGCTAGTGATTCTTACGACTGCAGTTCTATTGTTAGCTGTAAGGATTTTAGGCAGATGCGTTCTGTTTGAGTTGGGTGGGAGACGGAGAGGCCTTTCCTAGGAAGCATGGCTCACTTAGCAGGGTTGATGTCCATCGCTCTGGGTGCTGCGGGTCTCTCCGAGATGCCAGTGTTTGTCCTTCACTGTCATTCGTCCGGTGGCTGTCTGAAGTCTCTGGGTTTGGAAATGGGGTGGGTCCTGGGAGCTGACAGTTTCAGTCTGACTCCGACATCCCTGTTCCTCCTAAATCCTCTTAACACTGCCTCCCATATTAAGATGTTTGGGCTTCCTTTGTGGTGTTTAAGAATAGTTCACTTACAGTCTGTCTCAAAGACGGTCAGTAAATCAGTGTATAGTATCACAACGAAATAAGTTTATTTAGCTTTTCCCCTGATTGGTGAATACCAGGCACTCTTCTTTACTTTGCCTTGGAGTTATTCTTTGTATTGTGCGTTTGCGAGAAGAAAGACCCGCCTGTCATTGAACTGAAGAGGCCATTATGTGCGGAGACGGCGGCGTCCCCAGGTGTTGGCTGTCGATAGGAAACCACACACGATTTTGTTGGAAGAGCTAGTGGTTCTGTTTTGACTAAATCGAGGCTACATCAAGGGGGGTAAGATGCAAGTCACATAGGTAGTGGGGTGCCAGTGAGTATTGGAGCAGAGAGGAGACATGCATTGCTACCCGAGGCCTGTTAGACATTAGGACTTCTTGTAATAGAAGTAGAACAGGATGGTGAGGGGCAAGGAGGCCATTGAGAAAATATGGAACAGTTGAAAAATTGGCCCTCAACTACGCCTGAAACATGGAAAATGGGTTTCTGTTGGTGAAAGGACTAGTAAGAGACACTTGTTTCTAGAGTATTCCATCTATATAGTTGTATTCAGCATTCGGCAAGTATTTATTTGTTGTATGTCACTACCTAAGATACAGAAGCTTAATCTGATCAGCACCAAAAAATCTCGTAAACTTCATTGTCGTTTATGATGAGGTAAAATGCACATCACTTCAGACATTTAATTCATGTTTATTTGCTAATGATACTAATATTAGTGAACATACTTTTCTAAGTGGCTCATGTGTATTAATTTGTGCAGTCCTTCACAACAGCCTATGGTGCGGTTGCTTTTTTTTTATTATAGCAATTTGAAGAGAGGTTAAATAACCCTTATCTCAGTCCCCGTGGTGTCAGGATTTGAACACAGGCCATCGGCCTGCATAGTTGATGTTTCGGTCCACCTCTTGAGCAAAGAATATGATGTAACGTGGCCAACCATAGTTCTCCAAAAGATTGCAAGGGGCTATGCTCTGCTAATTCATGGGACAATCTTGGGAATTCCTAACCCTTCTCATATAAAGAATGTTCCAGAATCCTGGAATAAGAATTTCTAAAATGAAGTATAGTGAGCTGTTTGGACCTAAAATTATAACACACAGACTGCTAATTCACTGGCTTCAACTGCTAATTCACTGGCTTCAACAGTTCTGCAGTCTCTCTCCCTCTTTCTCCCCCACCCTCCATCTTTAGGTACCTTTGAATATGGCAGAGCTATTCTTAGTATTGATCAGTATAGATTGTAGACTGCTGTCTAATTTTGTAAGCATTCGTGTATTTTGGCCTCATTGCCTGCAAAAAATAACTGTCTTCTAATGCAGCAAAGCTTCCTATCAGTTTAGGCAAAGCAACTTGTGTAAATTTATCTAAATGGAAGTTGTGCATGCGTGGAAGTGAAAACTCTTTCCCCGAGTTGGTTAACCCTGCACTGTAAGGAAGTAGGCACGACCTCTTTTGTTTTTCACAGTGAAATTGCTACTTCATTCTTCTCAATTCTGTAGGAAATTTGTAGATTATGATAACTGAAACCACCCACCTAGAGAATTTAATGGTTTAACTTTTTAACAAAGAAAAAGAAAGAACCTGCGTATTTAATTGCACCTGTTTAGCAACAGCCTGAAGAAGATCCGAAGACCAGAGTACCTCTCAGAGTTTACTTCCCCCAGCCCCCGTGATGTGTGTTTCTGGTTTTTCAAAACTGTTGCTTTGTGGGGAGAGGTGTGGAATGGACCAAAGTAAATAGGGAAACCATTCTCAATTTCATCTTTTTTTTTAACTTTCTCATTTCCCTTTGTTTTCAGTGCAGGTACAATAAACTTCTGGTGCCTTAGCAAGGATTTTTGTATTCTTATCATTGAGCATATGGAGTATTGATATTTAAGGAAATAGAAAAATGAACATAATTATAAGATAATCATATTAATATTTAAGCATTTTATAATTCCTTTGAGCTCTAATTGTGGCAAAAGTATTACAGTTCTTTTTTAAAAAGATTTTATTTATTCATTTGAGAGAAAGAGAGGAAGCACATGAGAGAGGGGGGAGAGGCAGAGGAAGAGAGAGAAGCAGACTCCCCGCTGAGCAGGGAGCCTAACGCGGGGCTGGATCCCAGGACCCCAATATCACGACCTGAGCCAAAGGCAGACGCCCAACCATATGAGCCACCCAGGCGCCCCAAAAGTATTATAGTTCTGTCATAAACTCCCTTCCACGTGAATTCCATACCTTTAGTCAGTAGTTAGAGCCAAGAACAAATTATGTAGTGGTTGTGATTTGATTAGTTAAGATGAACTAACTGGAAAAATTGCAAAGAAAGCTTAATAAGTGTGAAGTGCTACATCAGTTTATGCTGTGGGAACTTTTATGATGAAGCATAAGATGAAAATATAATATAAATACGCTTTGAAGTCTTCGAGGAAAGAATTCTCTGTCGTCACAAAGTTGTTTTTTATGAACTATGGTCCATGAAAACCCGTATCACAATAGACACAGTGATCCATAATTTAATTGTAGGTGTGTTTTATTTTTGTGAGATGTTAATGCGGATGTTATCAAAGGATTTGTCTTCTATTATAAAAGAATTTAAACGCATAAATACCTTAACATTTATCTTTCTGTACTACCCTGTCTTGGTTGATATCTGTGTTGCATATTTCAAAAGTTAAAAAGTTATTTATCAGAAATATGAAAATAAGGAATCCGCAGATCTAGGAAGCAGAGTGTATTCCAAATTTAAATCAGAAATGTATGTGTAGACATTATCATAGCTGTAGACTGTAAAAGACAAAGTTTTGAAAGCAGCCAGAGAAAAAGAACAGACACCTTTTAAGAAATAGCGAGAATCTTAGCAAATTTCTGTAGTACTGTAGAATCTAGAAGAAGTACGAAAAATATGTACACGGTACTGTTCAAGAATTAGGACAAAATGGAAACAGCTGAGTTTAATCCCTGAAAGACCTCTGCTTTTTCTCTAAAGGAACTTCTGTAGGATGTAATTGAAGAGAAAGAAAAATTATCCCAGAAGGAATGGCTGAGAGGTAAGACAGAATAGTAAGCAGGTAGAAGGCACAAATATAGGTAAAGCCAACAAACATGATATAAAAATTGTGTCTAATCTGTGGATTAAAAAGTAAAAGAACTGCAACATTGTTCAAAGAAAGAGGCAGACGGCAACTGAAGCCCTTTTACAGTCCAGAAAGGGAGATTTTGTCGAGTTACATATGTGTGGTAAAATGTCAAGGAAAACCACTGAAAGAATAAAAGAGTGAAAAACTTAACAAACCAGTGAACAAGGCGGGGGGTGGGGGGGTTTCCCACTAGTCTGACAGTAACCCTTAAAAAAACAAAACAAAACAAAATAAACTGTTCTCAACGAGAGTATCTTAGGGCTTTTTAAAAACATCATTAGACCTTTGTGATTATGGAAATCTATAAAGAGTGCAATCAAGTTTTTAACCTTAAATAGCTTAAATTCTCTTGATTTGTTTACAGTATTGATCAACTTAGGAACCCTTTATATCAGAGCTCACTCCAAATTAATGGAGACAGAAGTTACTGAGGTCTTGCTGCTCTGGAGGAGATTTATGACTCCTAAAAGGGTTACTGACATTCATGGGATGTCTGGGTGCTTATGTTATGAAACGGGTATTTTAGAGGAAAATAGGAATGCAAGTAGCTTATATATTATGGTCGTGTTCAGTAATAATTGTCACTGCAGATGCTGCTTGTGTGTTTTTGTTTATTTAGTCTCCCTGTTCTCTACTGTGAAAATTTAATAATCTCATTTATTTTATTATTTTTTTATTGAAATGCAATTAATTAACATATAGTGTATTATTAGTTTCAGAGGTAGATCATTCCCATTTATTGAGCACTAGTCTGGTCTGGGCACTTTGCTGGGTGTTTTACTTATTATTTGTAGCCCTCGCAACAGTTCTGCAAACAAAGGTATTATTTTGCCGTTTCACACACGAGAAACCCCATGTTGCCAGAGGTTCCCCCGCCCCGGGCTCCTCACCCAGCTGGCCAGTGGCAGAGGGAGGCAGAAGCCAAAGCTGCATCTGCTTCACTTCTGCAGTAGGTTCCCTCGGCCCTTCCAGTGATCTTTAAAAAGGGAATACCAGTCACACTTGCTTTTTGTTCATCTGAGAGGGGGCTCCTTTGCTAAACAGTGCAGTAGGGGAAGACGGTATGGAGAGCTGGTTCGAGTCCGCTCACGTGTGCTTCTGGTGAAGCCAGAGCTCGATTTTACGGCAGAACAGCCGAAGAGTCTGCGAGCTTTGCTCCAGGGACTTAGAGGCCCTGACTGGCAGGACCGATCTCAGTTACCGTCCCCTGCGGCAGAGAAATGTGATCCAGGGTATCTTCCCGTTACCGTTGCCTTGTGTTCAGACCTGAAGCCTTTGAGAGATGCACTTGCACTTCTGTATATAGAAAGAAAAGAACCTTGACCCTGTACCGTCAGTGCCCACGTGGGATGCCCCTGCAGGCTCCCCATCGAAAGCACAGAAATACTGAGAATTTGTTTGAAGGAGGATACTGTTCAATAGGAAACTGGTTCTCAAAGAGGTGGAATTCAGGGTTAGGGGGAGAGGTGGTGGCATCTGGAAATTCCTGTAATGCAAATCTGCTAATTCTGAGGACACTGCAGTGTGAGATCCCCACAGCCTTGGTTGACCTTGGAGCCAGTCCCCCACTCAGATTGAATGACTTTCTGTGCCCAGATGTTTTTGCATACAAGTGCAAAGGTTTAATTTTGTAAAAGCAACCAGCAGTCATAGGTTGGGTGATACCACATTGGCATGAAAAAAAGGATGTAAAATATCTCATTAATATATTGTTTATATTGACTACATGTTGAAAAGCTAGTATGTGTATATTGAGTCAAGCAAAATATATTATTAAAATCAATTTTAAAAATTCTTAATATGAACTACTAGAAAATTTTAAATTCTCCATGTGGAACATGTTTGTGGCTTATATTTCTATTGAATAGTGCAGATCTAGAACATTTTCCAGCCAAATTTTACTTTTTGGCAGTAATTTTCAGCCTTAGCTGAGAAAGTAGCAGGGCCTGAGAGCTTTAAAGCTCCTCATACCCAGGTCACCCTCTAGATCACTTACAGCAGAATCTCTGGAAATGAGATCCAGACATCTGTAAAGTATATCATGTGACTTTTTAAGGCTTCTATAAATCCATGATCCGCCCCCCGTTTTTACCTCTTTTAGTTAAATTCATTACTTGAACAACCCTTGCTGTTCTCATATTTAACCTATTTTTCTTGTGTTACAATTTAACCTCATTTCTTCTCGGTGGTGCACTCTGTAGCGTGAAAATTAATGTTTTTAGAAGAGAGAAAGTGTTTCTAAGAAATAAAAGCTGAGAGAGATGCAGGGTTTCATACTATTCTGCATAAAGTAGGTTACAAGGAAAAGGGTCAGCTCAGCTGGAAAGAGGCTAGTTAATTTAGTTTAGAGCCAGCCTCCAAGAATTGTGTCCAGAAGTAAAAATTTCAAGAATTCAAAGGTGTCAAGAGTGTGGGGCATTCTGTGTCGGGAGGAGGTGTAGCAGCCCTGTCTGGGCAGGGCTTGTCCTTGTCATCAGCTGGCCGAAATGTCTTGATTCCCAGAGGGAGTTGGAACCGGCGGGTGGGGGAATACGGGGGGCGGCCGAGTGAGGCAGATGACAAGGGCTGCATTCTCAGCAGACAAGTGGAGCAGAACAGGAACAAAGTCACTTAGATTGGGACTACCTGCCGATCTGTTGGGCTCCATTTTGGTCGATTGAAGGGTCCATTGGAGGCTAGCTGAGGGCACCCTGTAGGAACAGGCGGCTGATACACACCTGGCCTTGGCGGTCACTGGTTGGCTCTAACCTAAAGATCTTCAGGTTGTAGCTAGTTCTCGCCAAAGGGAGAGTCAAGCTATTATTGGAATGGGTATAGAGTATAGTACGGACAGCACCGACCTAAGGTCAGCAGACTTCAGGTTTCGTTTGATTTTCTCAAATAACTACGTTTGTGGCCTTAGACAACTCATTTAACCTATTGAGCTTCCATTTTTCCTCCTCGATGTGGTAAGAAGTACTCTCAATATCTAGTACTATTCCTTTCGGGCCTGTGAATATCGCTATAAAATACCAATGAAAGCAACAAGTGTGCCCAAGTAACATGTACAGTAGAAAACCTTAAGAGATTGTGTTTCTAAAAAAGGGTGTGAAGTTTTTGAGCTACTAGCTGTTCCAACATTGCCCGAGGCATGCTGTGGTCTTGTAGAGGTAGTCTGTGCCTCCCAGGCTTGATCTCAGTTTAAGCTACTTGTCTTCTGAGATGATTTCCGGGAACTAGCAACTCTGTGCCCTGATATTTAGAGCCAGTACTTTCTGAAGCATATTGACTGAGCGCGTCTCATTTTATACAGAGCGATGGCAGGAAAAGGATGCAGTATCAGAACTGTTGCACCCTGAGTGGAGGTCTCAGTTGAGCCTAATGATAAAAATAAATGCTAGGAGCACTATTACTGCTTTACATCGACTCCATTTGGTTGGTCAGAAGGCATTTATTTACCAGATTAGGTAACTATTATTGAAGATAGGATCTGTCATGAGCCAAGAATTTCAGTGTGTTTTTGCTCAAAGTGAGCCTGGCGTCCCAGTGCTTATATTAAATACCAATACAAAAGTTTGGTCAAGAATGTATTGAAAGTTGAGGGGTACTTGCACACAGTCTCATGAACTTATTTTTTTCTGTACTAACTAGAAACTGATTGCACCATAGCCAAATTAGATGGCAGCACAAGGGAATTCAGTGGCATACCTGAACGGAACAGAACATTTTATTGGTTCAATTTTTATGTCATTTGTTCTTATCTACCTTGTAATATTATATATGTCTTATTTCCTGTTGGGCCAGAAGTTCAGAGCTTGCAAAGCTGTATATCAAACATGTCTTTAACGTTCATTTCTTCTTGCATGGAACCCTGTGTATTCCTTAAACCTTTATACATTAGATGTTAACTTCAAAATGCTTCAGATACCGTGTTAATAAGCACAGAGAACATGAGCACAGAAGGCAGAGAGTTATCTATTGGTAGCAAGCCACCCCAAAACTTAGTGGCTTCAAAGAATGGTATGTTGGTAAGATTCATCCGGGGTAATATAACCCTTCTCTACATGGTATCAGCCGGGCTCCAGGCATCATTTCCAAGATGATGCACTAACCTGACTGGCAAGTCGCTGCTAGCTGTCACCCGAGAGCACAGTCAGAGCTGTCAGCTGGGGGCTGTGATTTCTCCCCGTGCAGGTTCTTCCATGGTGCTTCCTTAATACTAACATTAGCTTATCCTTGGGCTTCCTTGAATTAGGAAGGTTTGGATCCAAAAGGAATTGTTACAAAAGATAGGAAGTGGAAGCTTGCTTGCTTGGTCTTTTTTTTTTTTTTAAAGCAGTCTCCACACCCAGCGTGGAGCCCAGTCCGGGGCTTGAACTCACCACCCTGAGCTCAAGACCTGAGCTGAGATCAAGAGTCGGGTGCTTAACCAACTGAGCACCCAGACGCCCCAGAAGTTGCTAGTTTCTTAAGGCCTCGACCTGGAACCTGAAACAATGTTACCTCTACTCTAATCTGTTGGCCAAAATCGTTACAGCACCTGCCCAAATTAAAAGGGAGGGGAAGGAAATCCCACGTGTCAGTGGAAATGTGGAAGCATTTTTGTGGCCATATTTGATGCATAACAAAGATATGTAAAATATAGTCTTTTATCATAAGGAAGTCAGGCTTAAGGGAGTAAACAGACATGAAGTAGTAAGGGATCCTCTATAGATGGATAGTATTACAGAATGAATTGCTTTCCCCCAAATTCACATGTTTAAGTCCTACTCCTGATGTGACTCTATTCGGAGATAGACCCTTTAGGGAGAGAACTGAAACAGCATGGAGCCATAAAGGTAGAGTTCTGATCTGTTAGGGCTTATATCCTTTTACGAAGAGGAAGGAACACCAGAGAGCCCTCTTTCTTAGCGTGAGCACAGAGAGGAGGATGTGTGAGGATAGAGAGAGAAGGCAGCCATCTACAAGCTAGGAAGAGAGAATTTAAAGATCTAGAAGCTGTAAGAATTGGCTTGGCCAGTCCTCAACTGTTGCTTGAGTAAGCCATACAGAAGTTGGGAGTCTAGCACATATTGGAAGCATCGTGTGTCAATTGTTAGCAATGCTGGGGGTGACATTCTGGGCAAATTTTTTCTGTTGCCTGCTCTCACTTGTCTCTTACTTCTTTTCCAACCCTCGTTCTCCACAACCAACTCTGTGAGCTAATCTAATATTCTTTCATGAAATTTCCTCCCAGGGTAAGTTAGCTAAACTCAGTTTCAAGTCTTTCAAAAAGCACTCTGATGCTATAGTTAGTAAATTAGCTAACGTGTGACTTGTAAACTAAGGAGAGGTATGCTATGAATCACCAGTAACTTGGGTCCTGTGAGATTAAAGGACATCAGAGATGGTCTTTCTATACTTACGTGGGTTAAAACCTATTGGTAGTCGCGTTGTTATGGAAATAAGCATTTTTTTCCATCTTACCAGTACATCTACTAGGCTGTATAGATGTAAAAACTTCACATAAAAATTTCTGGATTTCTGACCATTACGTTGTGTAATCCAAAGTGAGATGATATTATCAACTCCACTGATTTAAACAGCTTTTTTTTTTTTAAGATTTTATTTATTTGACAGAGAGAGAGATCACAAGTAGGCAGAGAGGCAGGCAGAGAGAGGGGGAAGCAGGCCCCCCGCTGAGCAGAGAGCCTGATGCAGGGATGCGGGGCTCGATCCCAGGACCCTGAGATCATGACCTGAGCCGAAGACAGAGGCTTTAACCCACTGAACCACCCAGGTGCCCCTAAACAGCTTTTTGATAGAAGGAAGATCATCTGAATTCTAAAATTGAAGAAAAGATTAGTTTTTAGTTAAGTATAAACCTTTAGATAGCATTACAAGTGGGAGAGTTAAGTTTCCTTTGTAAACTGAAGCCCAGTGTACATTTATTTATTCAACAGTTTATCGATTGCCTTCTGTATACTAAATACTGTGCTGTCCCTGTATTATAGCAGGATAAAAAGAGGAATAGCCAAACATGTCATTCTCTATCTTCTAGGAACTTTCAGGCTAACATAGAAAACAAAGAATCAGGGGGTGCCTGGGTGGCTCAGTGGGTTAAAGCCTCTACCTTCAGCTCAGGTCATGATCACGGGGTCCTGGGATTGAGCCCCGCATCTGCATTGGGCTCTCTGCTCAGCGGGGAGCCTGCTTCCCCCTCTCTCTCTGCCTGCCTCTCTGCCTACTTGTGATCTCTCTCTCTGTGTCAATAAGTAAATAAAATCTTTTAAAAAAAAAGAAAGCAAAGAATCAGATTAGTGTAATTTCAGTGTTTTGAGGAGGAGTTGGCTAACCTGACTGAGATATCAGATTGGGAAAGAGGAGGTAACATTTGGTATACCATATGCAACTTTTATATCCAGCATATTTCACATAATGCTTAGCACACAGTAGGTACTTAAAAAATGTTTGTGGAGTTAAGTTTCAACTGTACTATGAAGAATAAAGAGGTGACAAGAGCCTAAATTGAAGCAGAAATGATGGAGATAACAGAGAAGGAAGGCGGTATGATTTCTGATTGGAACAATATCAGGAGGCGTGGATAAATTCCAAAGTTTCAAGTTCAGGCAGATTGATAGTTTGTCATCAGCTGAACAAAGAGAATACAGAAGTTGGTTTGAGATCAGTGGAATGATAAGAGAAATTCATTTTAGGTTTTGACCTGTTAAATTTAAGGTTTTTGAGGGAACATCTTTATGAGATGGTGCAGTATGCACTCGGAGAAAGACTCAGAAAGACTGACCCTGGTCAGTCCTGGGGCTTCAGGAGAGGAGACGAAGATAAAACCTTAGGATTCATTGAAATATTTGCTACCTGAAGCCATTGGAATGGGTGGGATTGCTCAAGTAAAGTGATGAGTGTCCATGATAGCTCTGTGAAGAAGCTAATGTTTTTAAATTGATATTTCTGGAGCTGATCAGATTTATTTGAAAGGTGACCCACTCTGAAGAACCAAACACCTCATGGTCTGTTTCTCTGGAAGTCGGTGGGTCTCCTGATTTGCAGTATAGGAGGTGCCGACTCTCTGACACTGCATTTGCTGTCCTTCTAGCTTCCTTTTGCTGCTTTCAGCCCTGGCATGAGAGTCAAATTGTAGGAGGGGCTCTACCGTCCTAGTGCCAGTCACAGCATTACTCTGCCCAACCACTACGTATGGGTCCGCTGCCCCCCCCCCTAAAAGAAAGGCAAGGTTCCAGTGGGGTTGCTGCTTCTTCATTGCCTTTAAGATAGCAAAAATTATCTCGGAATGATCAGAGCCTCTTGCTATAGCTGGAGACTTGTCACAGCTAGTCACAATTCCCAGTGTGGTCCCAGCAAGGGTCTAGACAAATGGTTCTTTCACTTGGGTCTCTCAGAAGACATCTGACTGATTTGTGTGCTTGTGCAGTTGGCTGCAATTTTTTGCATTATTAGAACCATTACAGGGTTAATCTTTATAGATCTTCTTTTAATGCTTTATACTTTACTTTTATATCCGTAATCACTGATACCCTTTTGCAATGGTATCTTTAGTTAAAAAGTCCTCCTCAGTATAAATTTAAACTACATGACCCAGTCTCCAGTCTTCCCCGCCCTCCCCCACCAAGATGTCTTGGCCTATCTGATATGGGTGTTGAGCTTCTGAACTGTGGCCAGTCCAGATTGAGATATGCTGCAACCATAAAATACACATTGGATTTTGAAGACATAGCATTAAGAAAGGTAAAATATCTCATTAATTTTTATACTGAGTACATGTTGAAATGATAATATTTTGGGTATATCGGGTCTGAGGAAATATCTTATTAATTTCACCATTTTTCTTTTGCTTTTCTTAATGTAGCTACTAGAAAATTTTAAATTACATATGTGGTTGCATTATGTTTCTTTCAGATAGCACTGCTGTAGACGAAGCTACACCAAAGACAACCCCTTCCCACAACATACCCCAAATGAGTTGTCCCTGCTTGTGGATTTGTTAGTGATTGATTACTCTTGTTTCTAACGTCACTGCCCAGTGCTGAAGCCTCTGGTAATCCAGCAACAGTTCTGGTGATTTTTAAACCCATCTTCGTTGATTACAGAGAATTTTGCAAAGGGCAGATTGGGGAAATAATGCACATTTATTGAGCTACTCACAAGTAATACTAGCAACCAGTAAAACATCTGTTGGGGACTAAGGCAAGATGTTCTCTGTTTGTTTTGGCTATAATTTCTATAAAAATGACTATTGGATTTTATAAAACATATTTTTACTTTCTACCTTGTTCCAAAATGGATTTTAAGTAGCCAATTTAATAAAGTAATTAATTGGTTAGCACCTTTTTTAGGAATGAGCTAGTGGAATTCCAATAAAATAAAACTCATGTTCCTCTAGATTGCTTCTTATCCTCTCTTTCGTCTCTCTCCTGAGACCGGACCTCATTCATCTGGAAACAAAGCACGATCAGTCTGACCAAGGACAATCCATAAGAGGATCTCACATTTAGAATGCCTCACCTCAGACTGTGCTTTGAAGTTGAAGGTAAACATAGCCAGCTCCTTCTGTGTGATACAAATGTCTAAGAGCCTAAATATCTTCTAACATGGAAACTTACTGTTTTAGGGGGAAAAAGTGTTCAAAAATAAGTTGTAATTAAAAGAAAAAACTGCCTGCCTCTTTCTTATGATGATAAAGAAAATCCTCCACTTCCTGGAGATACTTATTCAAATACAGCTATTTAAGGATTCCTTATATACATATGAGGAAAAGAATCTTCAAGTCTCAACCTTACTCCTACTTATTAATCTGAGGATTTGTATTGCTGGAGTGTGAAGATGTTTGATTTACAGCATTTCTCTTTTTAAGTTTCTAAGATTTAGTAGTACGTACTACATGTAGCACACTTTCTAGGGGTTTACATGTGGGATAATACACATAAATGCAGAATGGATGGACCTTGTTTTCAGTGATCTAAGAGTAAAATAGACATGTATATGGTTACATAAAAATGATTAAATCAATTCAATCCAGTAGTGTACAAAGTGCAGTAAAGTCTATTGAAGGGAAGGGATCAAAAAGTCTTCTTGGAAGGAAGCATGGAGATTTCAAAAGGGCAAAATTATAGGGAAAGTGAAGGGCTCGATATGAATAAAGGCCTGAAAAAAAATATATAGTAGGTTCAGCACACAAGGCACCAAAGAGGGTGATTAAAGGAATGAGTGCAGGGAGATGAAACCGCATGGCAGATTAGAAACAGACTCCCCAGGGCCCCTTCTCCCAAGGTAGGGAGTCTGCACCCAGTTCTCTTGATATTCTGAAGGATTTTGAGCAGAGTAACATATTCAAATCTGTGTTTGCTGAAGACAAAGACAAGCACTTTGAAAGATAATGGGTGGGAAAGAGCCTGATGTCAAGGAAACCAGTTTCACAGAATTCTAGATTTTAAAAGGAGAGATAAGGCCCTCTACTAAGGCAGTGCCAACAGGAATAGAGGCTTGGATGGATCTGAAAAACCGGATCTGGGGAGTGACTGGATGATGACGAAAGCAAACTTTAAGTAATTGCTGTTTAACTCTCCTAACAACCACTTGCTGTCATTACTCTTCTCGCTTTATACCTGAGGAACCTGAGGCACAGGGATGCTAAGAAACTTGCCCGAGAATACAAAACCATTGCTTGGAGGAGTTAAATTCAGTCCCAGGTAGTCTTGCCTGCATCCAGGCTCCTTCTTTTTCTCCCTGGATATGGAGGAAAAGCAATTCTGAAGTCCTAGTGTTTCTAACTTAGTTGGCTGTTGCTTCCACCAAAGGAGAGAGGAACTGTGTCCTTTTCAGCTCCGTGCTCACTGAAGGTTCTGTCTGAGGGTTTATTCTCATCTCATTCTACGTGCTGTTCTCTAGTAAGCTCAGGCATCCACTCCCATGAACCCAACTATCCTCTCCTTGCCCGTGACTCCATGTTGTGAAGTCTTTAGTACAGGTACTCTGACCTGTACTTCCTCGTGCCCGCTGGCTGTCTCCTCCTTGGATATACCACAGGCATGGCAAAGTAAACAGCCCCAAACCAACCTCATTAGTTGCTAGTAATGACATAACCTTGCTGTTATTCAGCCCACCAAGTTGAAAACGAGGGTGTCATCCTGACTCCTCTCACATACAGCCATTATCTTACTTGAACTAGAACCATCTCAGCATCCCATTAGGTCCCTTAAGCGTTCTTTTTTATTTCCCTGCCTTTTTCTCTTGACTTGTATACATGCATGCATACATACATACATACATACATACATACATAGAAATAACTGCCTACCTGCCAACCAACCAGTTGGCACAATTTGGAGGACTATAAAGCAGGAAAAGACCAAGAAATAGCTGTAAGAGGGATAGGAGGAGAAAGAAAGTAGATAATTTCAGGAGGAGAGGGGGTAATGCATATAAAACAAGAAATTTTCTCTGAAGGAAGTAACTATCTGAGGTTTTAAAAAGCTTTACAATAAAATTGAAACCCATTTAGCAAAGTATGTTGTTAGGAAAAGTAGTAATATTCAGAAAATAAATGGGATAAATGGGAGTATAAGTACGTTTTGAGTATTTCTTCAGTGATGAATTGACCTAATACGGACTTGGGTAGTTTTCTTTATTCTTGCTTTTTAACTTCGTAAATAGTATCGTTTAATATACATTACTTTTTAACAGCCTTGTGCTAGTTCAGAAGTTCATAAGGGATTTAATTTAAAGTTAAAAAGTAAGAGGTACGTGGGCAAACCTTTTTATTGAAAAAATGTTGTCTAGCCATGTAATTGTAAATCGGTACCTAAAAAGTAAGATGTTTAAATAAGATAAATTTAATAAGCACCTTTTTTTATTAACCCAAACTTTAAAATTTGACTGAGGGTTTGTAAATGTTTGAGTTCTAGTGTATATGCCACCATGCATGTTTTTCTGTCACTGAGATTGTTGGTACTATACATAGTAGGTAGAGTTGAATGAGAAATGGTTTCGTATCAGCAACAATGAAGCCTAGTTTTAACCATTTCTCTTATTCAACTAGAGATTCAAAATATTGCTGGTAGTGTTTTAAAACTGTTTCATCAAAATTATTTTTCTCTGATTTTTTAGTTTTCCTCAAACCATTGTTACCTCCCTCCACATAACTGGTGTGTAACTCAAGAAATTATTTTCTTAGTGTACGTGCGTTTATACTGTATATGGTTTCTTTTACGGACCTACTTGATTCCTTAATATTCTCCAAAAAGAAATAATCTGGCATTTGTGGCTATAAATTCCATGTAACCTTAGTGGGTGACAGAATGTTGCCTGTTTGTTGAATTTGGTAACACATCAGGATACGCATTTTGGAAAGCCAAAACTTTAAATACCTGCCCTCAGAGACATGCTAACGATGATCTTTCAGAAGCAGCCAACCGCTGGCCAGCGCTGAGCTTTGAGTCCGTTCCCTTCGTGGCCCCTGCCTCGCGCCTGCTTCTTCTCGTCGCTCCCTGGCTCTCGCTCTGTTGCTCTCCTGCTTCTCGTTCCTTCCTGGCCCGCCTGTCAGCTTCTGATTTAATCATTCACCATCCGAAGAGTTTATCTATTTTTACTTCTTGCCAGAGACTGGCTTTGTAGAGTATCGAATATTTGAAGGAGAGGGGACCCCTTTCCAGCCACCAGCCCTAATATTACTCTTTTTATTTTTCTATATACTAAGAACAGTTGTGCATTTGCTTCCTTCCCAACTGTGTCTAACAGTTCACACATCCAGGGATTTGACTCGGGACTTAATTAGGAAGAAACAGATGTTTAGGAGGAAGGTGTAAAAAAGAAACCTGAAAGGTGGGGGGGGGCAGATGAATGATTAAGCAAGTTTAGAAATTCCCGGTGCCGTCGACCCCGGGCGTCACGAACGAGCTGCCGCCCGGGGCCGCGGCGCAGGAGCTGCCGGGGCGGCGCGGGGCGAGGTTGTGCAACAAAGCTGTGGCGAGGCGAGCTCCCAGCAGGCACCGCTCCGCGCCGCCCTCCCCCCGCGCTCCAGGTTTCCCGGCAGGCAGCCCTCGCCCCGCCCCCGGGCCAGGTCCCTCCCCCTCCCCCTCCCCCGCACGCCGGCTGGCGGCGGACGCGAGGGCGTGGGGGTGTCTCTCTGCTCGACTGGCCGGACGGCCCTCCCCTCCGGAGCCGCCGCCGCCGCCGCCGCCGCGCGCCCGGGGCCCTGTGGCCATTTTCCCTGAGCTGGAAGGGCCCTGCGCCCTTTCTCTCCGCCCTCTGGCGGGGCGCTCGGGCAGCCGCCTGGGTAGCTTTCTGCCAGCCAGGAAACTGGCACCTAGCGAGGCGGCGCCAAGCGCACTGTCAAACATGGTTTTGTAAAGTTTCTGCTGACGCAGCCTAACAGTTAAATGAAACACCCCAGCTGGACTGACGAAGGCAAAGAACGTTTGTCCTGTGCCATTTCTAGCCGTCCTACCTTAAGTTGCTTCATTTGCCCCTTAACCTACTCCCGTGTGGCTTGCCAAAATGTGCGTGTTTTTATTTCCCTACTTCCTTTGGTGCGGCTCTCTTTCCACTCCTCCTCCCCTGCCCCCAAAGAAATACCACCACCCAACTTCCACGGCTGGATGAGGTTGCAACTCGCTTTGCGCAATGACAAGTGCCCGGTGGTGGAAAAGCACAGAAAGCGCTGGGGAGGAAGGACGCAGGGTCGGAGCAGAGGCCAGGCCTCTAAGCGTCGGGTGGGGGCGGGGGGGTGGGGCCGCAGAGCTGGGGCGAGGCCGGCTGCCGGGGCGGGGTGAGAGCTCCGAGTCCTGGCCACCAAACAGGGTGTGTCACGTGCCAGCTGGCGGGGGGCGGGCCAGGCAGCCGAACCCTGGGTGGGACCGGCACCTCTGGGCGAGGAGCGGGGCCTGCGGGCTGGGGCGACGCCCGAGTTCAGAACCCCGTGAACAAAAATAGGGCGGGGCCAGCGAGTGAGGGGCGGAGTCGCAGCGTAGGGGTAGGGTCCGCTCCGAACCCAGGCTCCAAATGCAGGGCGGGGCTCCGTGCTGGAGGGCGAGGGGCGGGGTCGGCAGGCAGGTGGAGCCTGAGGCGGAAGCCTGCAAAAACGCTGTGGGGCCAGAAGGTTGGGCTCAGCTGCTGGGAGCCAGACTGACCGACTCTGGAGCGGCTTAAACAGCCGTTTGTGTAATAATCTGGAGCGAAGTACGCGCTCATCGACCTTCCTTGGCGGGAAAATCTGCTCGCAGCATTCTTTAAAAAGCTGAGAAAAGCCCAAGTTTGTCAAATTTTGTCTCCTGTCTGTGTTTTCATTTCTTGATTAAACGCTTACAGATCTTTTCGGAATATTGCGTTTCTGCTTTTCAGCCTTTCTCTGGTAAAGACTCAGACATCATTCATTAGATCTTCTCATTGGTCACTTTCTGAGTTTTAAGTCAAATGTTGCAATCTGGACACCTTTGACATTTTCAGCTGAGCTAGATGACAGATAAAACTGTCGTAGATTAATTAAGACATGCATTTTTAATTCAACTAGTAGTAAGCAGTGATGGCCACTTGGTTTGTAAACTTCTTTTATTCCACTCAATGGAGTATATAATTTTTAAAGTCTGTTTACTCTGTTGATACCACTTACGTAAGTAGCTTACTATTTGGTAGTGGGAGTTCTGCTTACTCTATCATACGCAAATTAACTGAAAATAAATAAAAGGAAACCTCCTTTAAAATGGAATCCAGAGGCGAGTGGGGGAGCTAGAGGAGAGTGGGGGAGCTCTCCTGCCCACCACTTCTGATCAACTGCAGACCCCGTAGGTAAGGAGACAGACCTTGCAAATCGATCCCATTTTAGCTAGGACTTCACTATCCCAGCATGAAAAAGGTTTTCTCCTCCCACAGCAACAGCTTAGCCTATGAGAGACTGTCCTAACTCCAGGAGAAGCCCCTATACTTCCAACAGTTTACTTTTTGTTTGTAATAGCCCTCCCAGCTTCCTGCTTTCCTTTATAAAAGAATGTACCTCTCCTTTGTTCTTGGGAGTCACCTGTGGTTTTGCCACAGCTTGCTTGTCCTGACTTGCAATTCTCTGCTATTGCTTTTTTTTTTTTTTTTTTTAAGATTTTATATATTTGAGAGAGAGAGAGAGCACTCAGGCGTGGACATGAGGGAGGTTGCAGAGGAGAGAGAGAATCCCAAGCTCAAAGAGGAGCCCGTGAAGGACGGATCCCATGAACCCATTGGAAATTAGGAGTCAGCTGCTGAATCCAATGAGCCATCCAGGGGCCCCAATTCTCTGCTATTTCCATTACCTTCTGCTGTCAAATAAATGGCAGTTTTATTTTTAAAGTTAACACAATTTAATTTGGAGACTCTCGAATTTTAAGTTGATGATTTATTATGAGAAAATAGTTTTGAGTTCTGCCTCTACATCAATATTGATAAATTAAGAAATGAGTGTTCAGAAGATTATAAGAGAAATGGCTTTCATTAGTTCTGATTAAAGTTCTCTGTTTGCTTTTGTGTCTTATAAAGTTATAGTGTTTGTGGTACAGGTGAATATGCATCATATTTTCACTTGTGTATACAAACAAGAGATGTAACTTAAAAAAATAGGTTGTGTCAGGGACATTTCTAACCTTGATCAAATTGTTGCTCACTTATGACACTTGCCAGTTCGGTTTTAAATTAAATTAAATCCAAAATTCTTTGAGTGTTTTGTTACAAGAGGGGAGTCATATACTCAGATATAATGTTGTAATCTCCACCCCTCCTCACATTATCGTGAGCAGGAAGAGGGAATGCCAAATTAGGGTAAACCCTGGTTGGCAGCCATCTGTAGGCTAAGATTAGCAGCTCTTTTTAAAAGGTTTTTAAAGGTTTTGGTTTAAAAGGTTTTAAAAGGTTTTGGCTATAATCTCGTGTAATAGTGGTTAAATTTAATTGATTAGGTGTATGAGTTTGGGGTCGACAATGTTTACCTCCTTAGCTTTGTGAGTATTGAATTAATGGGATGGCTTAATTTTCTATATATCTCGGAAATGATATCTAAAATTGGAAAAGAAAACAGGACAAACTCTTTCACATGAGCTGGTAGAATTTGAAAACGGTACAACATTCACTGAATCAAAACCAATTTCGCCTGTCATCCTCCCATGCACTCTACAGGTAATTGATACTCCCCCAACTCCATTGGTGAAAATACATCTGAAATAATAGGTATATCAAGCTTTACTTAGGATTTATCATTGTAATTTTACCTGGAAAGTCTTGGATTTTAAAAATCCTAACCCAGTTAAGCATTAGCACAAAAGATGTACCTATTTGGATAGTCATTTAGGCTCAGTCTCCTCAAGAGCACAGTTTCTATTTGCTCTAGGCATTTTCCCGGTTTACAGCAAAATTCTAAAGTCAAACGTTGCCGGCCTAATATCCTAGCTGAGTGTGAGATTCCTGTATTGCTCTCCCCAAGGCTCTCAAAGGGACTCTTGAAGTAAATAATTTAAGTGAGATTTCAAGCAAATGTCTGATTTGACTAATTTTGCATTCAGATTATAAATAGGGCTAAAATACACGTATGCAGACATGCATGCGCATGTGTGTGCACACGTTAACAAGATTTATCTCAGAGGTTATTTTTACTTTTAACTTTTACCCATTTCCTCTTTTTTTAAAATAGTGAATTTCTATTAATCATAATCGGTAACAACTCTCCCAGTTTAAAAAAAATGAAATATGACATTGAGCTCACATTTCATATGAGTAGTTTTATCTGCCTGTGCAGGGTTGCCACTGAACTCCAGAGCTTCTTTCTGGAGGAAAAATTTGCTTTACATTTTACTTAAGCTGTACTTTGCTTCGTTGAAGCTCCTCTCTGTGGCCATTGTGAACACAATGATAATGCAGTTTAACTGTTTCAGCAACTGAAGTCATGTTCATCCCAAACACTGCTGAAAAGATTTGATTCAAGATCTTTCTGTTCTTATGCTTTATATATTAGTAGCTGGGATTTTCCATGTCCAGACCAGGGTTTCTTAATCTGGTACCGCTGACATTTGGGGCCTGATAATTCATTGTTGTAAAGAGGCCATTCTGTGCACTGATTGTGGTATTTACCCACCAGACACCAGGAGCAAACCTCACCCCAGTTCTGATGACCAAAATGTCTCTGGACATTGTCAAATATCCCCTAGAGTGAGGTGAGAGGGAGCACACGAAATTGTTTCTGGTTGAGAACCACTGGTCTAGACAAAACTTAAATTCATTGGAAATCCTTGGCCAAAACTGTTTATAAACTTTCTGTAAAACATGACGCAAATGAATGAAACATGACATAAATAAAACTAGCTAAGTAACTAGTTTCTTTTCAAGTTTGGTTGTACATTGTTTATGTCAGAAACCTCATTTTGGTTTAAAAAGCTGTGAAGAATTTGTATGAACAAAGTAGAGTCTACTTAATAAAAAATGTTGAAAGAACCTATTGAGAGTAGATGTTTCACACATTAAAAGTTCAGCTTTTCAACCTTAAGACTGTATTTCAAGTTTTTGCTACTTTTTAAGTAGAAAATAGTTTTATGGTATAAGTTCAGGAGCTCTCCTAGAGTTATTTGGGCTGACTTACCAAACAAATGTAAATATGTGGTCCTTTAAGAGTTTTTTAAGATTTCAGTTTTAAAAACTGAACTTCAAGATTGCTGAGCTAAAAGCAAAGGTACGATTATGAAGAGAGAAGTATTACGCTTCAAATCTGAAGGTTGTATAATATTTTCTTGTCTGAACTTGTACAGTATAAGTACTTTAGTTTTAGTGTTGACTGGTTTTGATTTTAAGTTAATTTGCTGGTTTCCATGTTGAGGAGTTCAGATTTATAGGCCATGCTATTGAATAACAATATATTTTTATTAGACACGTGATTCCTTTCTAACTTCACGAAAGAACCTGTAGTTGTTTCTGTCTGACAAAAAAATTTCAAAAAATCCAAACTCCCTACCCCCAAAGAAAAAAATCTGGCAATTCCCAAATCAGGCAGAAAACTGTTGAAATTATCCACTGAAAATTCCAAGTCTGTGATCTAGAACACTTCATTAAAACAAACCAAAACAAAAAGGTGTACTATATAATGAAAACCAAAGGCATTTTGAGCATGAGAAACTATGGAGTATTATTTCAATTTTTATCTGTATATTTGGGAAGGGTAACATTTTCTGAGTACTAGGGATTACTACATTGCGAAATGCAAAACAAGATAACACGTAAGAAAAGTATTCTTATAGAATCTGAAAATAATTGTAATAGAACATTTTTATTACCCCCAAAATTTTCCCTTGCCCCTTTTTACTCAGGCCCTCCCTCCATCATACCCAGTTCCAGGCAACAACTGATCTGTCTTCTTTCCCTGTAGATTTGCCTTTTCTGATATGTTACAGGAATGAAATCATACAGTAGATAAACCTTTTGAATCCAGCCTCTTTTACTTAGCCTAACACTTTTGAGATTCATTCATGTTCAGTTAATTTCTTTTTTATTGATGAGTAGTTTTCCATTGTGTGCATGTGGTCTGTAGTTTTGTTTATCAGTTCACTAATTGATAGACATTTGCATTGCTTGCAGTTTTTGACGATTATGAATAAAGCCTCAAAAAATATTCTCATGTCAGCTTTCATGTGAACATGTTTTCCTCTTGGGTGAACACCTAGAAGTGGGATTTCTGGATCATGTGGTAAGGTTACTTTTATCTTCTCTGCCGAACTCTTTTCCAGACTGGTTCTATTATTTTGCCACAGTTAGGTTGAGTCCCACGTTTCTTTACAAATTACTTTTTTTTTTTTTTTTTTTTTTTTTTGGGCCATGTAATACTGCTATCTATGGTGGAATCAAAGACTTCTTCCTCGGTAATTTCTTCTTCAGGGGAGCCCTGTAATCACATCACTAGGATTTTAGAGAGTGACTTTACTATTTTATGTCAACACATGCCTCTTGACAGGAGACAGCTTTTCTTAATGAAGCAGTTACAGGTGAGTGTCACAAGTGTGGTGCCCTCCTTCTCCTCGGGCCCGTCTTTGGTCCATAGCTGTGGCGATTGTCAGCTCTCTCTGCTGCTTCCGGTCTGACCTGAGGCTCCCGTGTCCCCAGACACCAGGTCTTCAGTGAGCAGAGGAGTGTTCGTAATGTTCTCCCTGACTTTCTTCGGTACTAAAGTGCCCCATCTCTCTTGAATTATCAATATTTTGTAACTGTTGAAGACTCAACATTCTTTAGAGATGAGGCCTTTATGTTCATTCTGGAAGATTAATATTGCACAATTTTGAACTGAAAAAGGCATTAAAATGAATCCAGTAGCAAAACATTTTCACACAGCCAATACCTATTTTTGAAGGCTTCCTCTTTTTCTTGTACAGTTTTGTTTTTTTTTTTAAGAAGATATATTTGTTTTGGAGAGAGGAAGAGGGGGCAGAGTCGAATAGTGGTCTGCTGACAGTTACTTGCCTTGAAAACTTCAACTCTTTCTTCTTAATTTGCCCCTTCCAGAACTTCCTGTACTAGCCTCAGTTTCCTTCACATACTTACACTCTTGGCTTAGAAGTTGTGTTCTTATTGCCCTCAGTAGATAAGGCTGGTTTAAACAGCTCCTGCGAGGGAACGAAGGAGGTGACATGATTTGTGGGGGGCCTGTTTAGGCTAGCTTGTTTGGACGAATACCACTTTACAGAACTATGAAAAGTGGTTGACTTCCCTAGAGACTACTTTCTTAGTTTTACAGTTACTAGCCTACCTAATTTAATCTGTAGATTCTGCAAAATAAGTCCCATCCAAAACAAGAGTAAGATTTAAAGCCAAAGGTAAAGTTTTCTGGTGAAATTTAAGTATAACAAACCTTATGTTCTTCTTCCTCTCTTTACTAAGTTGCCTCTCAGTTCCAACTTGAGCATGAAGATAGCCCTAAACAACTTAATTTAAACTTCGAAAGGCCTTAAAGATACGCGGTAGTAAAAGTGTGATTGTTACCACTATTCCAGTGTTTCAAAAACCAATGTATTTTGGTAGAAGAATTTTACGGTAAGAAAGAAGTTTTTTTATATCTACCTTTTTTTTTTTTTATTTTTACATGCAAACCCGGTTGCGGGGGCGGCGGAGTGGGGGACACGGACGTGTGGACAGCTGAGCGGGTAGCAGAAAAAGAAACCAGTGACTCGTAATCAAATTAATAATGTATAAACGGCTATTTAGGCACACTTGGGTGGCTCAGTCGGTTAAACAACTGCCTTCTGCTTGGGTCATGATCCCAGAGTCCTGAGATCAAGTCCCGCATCGGGCTCCTTGCTCAGCAAGGAGCCTCCTTCTCCCTCTGCCTCCGTCTGCCACTCTGCCTGTTTGTGCTCTTTCTCTCTCTCCCATAAATAAATAAATAAAATATTTTTTTTTAAAAAAAGCTATTTAGGGCAGCAATGGTAGTTTAATTTGTTGATCTAAAAATATTTTTGTTTTTAAAACACCTTTTCATTGCAATCTAATCATTTTAAATCATCTTTGGTGCACTCCCTACCCTTAGATACACTGAGACACTTTATCTGTGGGTTTGCACAGCCTGTCTGTAGAACCTCTTTTGCGTACTAATTTTATAATAACTTTCAACTTGCTTTTCTGAGCCAGCCTTAATGGTGGGTGGCATTGGGAAAGGGGGTTAAGTATGGTCAATAGTAGTTCATCTAAGTTTTCAGTTTTATTACCTTAGTAGGTTTATCTGGTTATAAATTTTTTTAAGATTTTATTTATTTATTTGAGAGAGAGAGATAAAGCACAAACAGGGGGAGAGGGAGAAGCAGGTTCCCAGCTAAGCAGGGCGCCTGATGCAGGACTTGATCCCAAGAGGCTGGGATCATGACTTGAGCCGAAGGCAGATGCTTAACTGACTGAGCCATCCAGACACCCCTCTAGCAATTTTTAAAATAAAAAGTTTTCCTCGTTATGAAATGTGTTTAAAATTAGAAAAAAAAGTTTATATTATTGGCTTGTTTTTAGAGCATTTGAATGTATCAAACTGTAGTGTAGTAAATTTATATAATATAGTAAATGTGATACATTTTCATATCAATTTATATATGAATGAGTAGATACTTGGGTAATCAAGGAGGTGTTGCTTAAAACGATGTTGAATTATGACAGTTCACAATGAATGCGATCCAGTGGGAGATGAGATAATAGAATTATCTCAATATTTATGAAATTTAGATAAAATACCACTTACTTAGTGTTTAAAAGTTTTTAGCATTTGGACTGCCTGGACACCTGTAGCTTTTATATATACCTTCAGCAAACCTCCTAAAAGAAAATCTTTATTTTTTTAAATTTTTTTTTTATTTAGGGAGAGGAGGGGTGCGTCGTATCACAAGTTGATGGGGAGGGTCAGAGGAGGAGGGAGGGAGAGAAAATCTTAAGCAGCCTGCATGCTCGGCAGAGCCCAGTGCAGGGTCAGTCTCACAGCCCTGAGTTCGTGACCTGAGCTGCGATCAAGAGTTGGACACTTAACCGACTGAGCCACCCAGGTGCCCCAATAAGTATAGAAAATCTGAACAAGAAATAGATGTTAACTTGAAGTATACAGATGAGGCTCTCCCATAGAAATGATAGTGTAATGAATAATTAGTGTTTTACTGTACATGTATTTTGTACTTTAATAAAGTATGATATATAGAAAGATCTAAGGGTGAATATGAAAGCATTGATTTTATTGGAAGTATGGTCTGTTTTCAAAAGTTCTGTTCACAAATTTACATTATTTGTATACACGTGTTGCATTAGGAGAGCTAAATGAAATCATGCATAGATACACTGATCTATATTTTTCATGATTCTGTAGCCCATATTTCTTGATAAAGACTGGAAGTAGAGAATTGATGAACTTTTCTACGTGTGGTGGTTTTTAGGTGTAACATTCTGAATGCCCCCAGACCTACACACGTGTTGGTCACGAAAGTGACGTGCTGATACTTGAGCTCCTGTTGCACTTTGTACCCAGGGGATCATCTCTGGAGTGGGCGTGGCCCGGTGACCCTGAAGCCCGCTAAGTGCCAGCGTTCAGGAGAATTTACGCCTGTCGGTATTGTTCATGGTGATGACCTGCCTCACGGGCAGGGCAGTCGTAACCACCTGCTGTGTTGTGGTCAACCAGCCTAAATGCAGAGCTGAAAGTGACTTCTAAAAATTAAATTTGGAATGATTGTGAGCTGGATGTGGTCTTTGTAAAATGTTTGCTGTAGTCATTTCTTGGTACAGTACCATGCTAAGAGAATCATTACGTTTTAATTCAGGAATAGGGAGAAAAGAGTCTTATCTTTGAGGGACAGCCTTCATTGCCATCAATTTAAAACAAAATTTTTTTAAAGGAATTTAAAATTTACTCTTGGCTAGAGAGACAAATACATCAAATACATATATGTAATCATTAAATATAGTAAAACTTTTTTAAAAATAACAGTTGTATGTAATGCAAGGATGTATATCATCAGCCTAATGGTACATACATAAGACTTTAATGTACGTAGTTATATGGAGTGGCGCATGTTTTAAATCTTGTTATAGCTACATGTATGACATAGTGAGCTATATCAAATTTGGGTTCATAACGTATTTATAGTTTGATGGTGTTACAGTTTTCAACCCATTCACATGTATACATTTATTCCTTCAGCAGTTACTTATTAAAAAAAAAAAAAACTTATTACTGAGCTTCTACTCTGTGTCAGGCACTCTCTAGGTAAAAAACATACAACGGTGAATGAGATAGCAAGGTCCCTGCTTTTGTGAGGTTTACATTTTAGGGATGAACAATCAAATGCCAGGAGGTTATACCGGAGAGGAAGAGGGGCTTTCTGAGGATACAGCCTTTAAACTGAGGTAGGAGTGACGTGAAGGGAACCAGAATGGGAAGATCTGGTACAGAGTGTTTCAGGAGGAGGGAGCAGCAAGTGCAAAGGCCCTGAGGTAAAAAAGGGCCATTTTTAGGAATGGAAAGGAAGCCAGTGTAGCTGAAACACTGTGCATGGAGGGACAGAGGTGGGATTGCGGATCAGCGGGGCGGACAGGAGCCCCGCTGTTCAGCTGCTTGTAGACCACAGTGAAGAATTCAGACAGAATTTTACGGTCTTGGAAAATTTCAAATAGGACTAGAGATGGAGGCAGACTTAGTATGTAGATATGTAAGAGCTTTCAGAATTGCCTTGACCATCATAGTGTTCTTGCCTGGACCTCAGCCAGTGGATCTAGGACACGTTGAGTTCCCTGATGTCGAGTCGTACAGTGTGTTGCTTTTGCTGTGCAACCCATAACCTAGCGCTTGGGACAGCCACCGTTTATTTAGCTCACCATCGGACAGTTTGGCTTGCGCCTGAGTCGTTCTGGTTTCTGCGGGGCTCATTCTCCCTTCACTCGGCTCCTGATCAGCTATGTGGCTCTGCTCCTGGGAGTTCCTGGCTCCTGGTTAGGGTGCTGTGGTCAGAACCAGTATGCCTCTTATCTGCCCACAGACTCGTCGGGGCTCGTTCACAGGGTAGCTGGTTGACTTTCAGGAGAGTGATTAGAAGAAGTATGCATTCATTGCCATTTGCATGTTAGATTTGGAGGTGCCACGGTATGATTCTGTAGCCGCATTCTCTCGATCCAAGCAAATCACGTCCAGCCCAGCCTAAAGGAATGGAGAAATAGATTTCACATTTTGATGGAAGGGGCTGTAAACTCACATTGCATAGTGTTGGCTATTTTTACACACTCTTGATTCACACTCAAGGCCTTTTTTCCTCTGAGCCATCACGAGTTTGTGATTGCTTTGTGAATCTCAAGTGAAGGTATCCTCACTCAGAGAACCTGATTAGAAAGAAGAGTGTGACCCTAGTGCTGACAACCTTTGTTTTAAATGTAAGAGCCTAGGATATGAAGACACAGCTAGCATCCTAGTATAGAAGATGACGTGAGCATATAACACTTGTAGTCAAAAGCATAATTGTAACATATCCACTGTTTCTCTTGCAATCATATTACACTGTATTTAGTATAAGAGAAATGCCCTTTGGTTGCAGAGATGAAATTTGGCATTGCTCTTAATATTTACTGGTTCCCTAACTAGAGACAGGTTTTTAGTGAATTTTAAATACATTCAGAGACTGGTGGTTCTGCTCAGCAACATTTAGCAGTAGAAGGCATCATTGTGTGTTCTCTTACCAGCTAACCAAACCCTGAGCGGTTTCAGCAGGCTGTGTCCTTGAGTTGTCATGTGGCCTGTTCAAGCTAATAGGAGAATGAAGAGAATTAATAAGAGAAGAATTCTGGCAGGGTTTTACATGGTTTTTTTTAAGTGTTCATTTTTTTCAATGATTACAAAACGTAAAAAAATAATGAGAAATAATGGTAGAAATAACAAGCAGTAATAATAATAAGACAAAACAACTTCCTTCCTTGCTAAAATAAAACCTTGCAAACCCGTGTTAGCTGCTGTGTGGTTGGGAATGTGAGGGAGAGAGGTGGGGACGGCGAGGGAGAGGCTTGTCCTGAAGTTTAAATTGTCATAAATCCGGGGACATGGTTTTAGAAAGCAATTTATTTATTAACGTCTGCTTCTCCTTCATGGTATATTGCTCTTTCTGGCCCATCCAAACACGGCCATATTTGTAAGTAGGACAGTGTTTTCATTCCTCAAACACCAATCTAGACAAAAATTACTTTTTCAAGAGCATCTGAATTCTCAGTGATTTACTCGTGGACAGATATTGTGACTGCAAATTCTGTCAGGTTCTTGGTGACTATTATCAGTCTCCTCCCCTCAACTGCCATCTCCCTTTAGGTAGAAGACCTCACAGATAATTTTGCTTTTCCCATCCCTACCTGGAGATGGAGGCAAAATTTGTATCATTTTAATGTTTAATTATGGTAAAGATGTGGCATCTCTGATCACTGGAGAAAATAGTGGATCATTCTGCACCATAGTTATTCAAATGGAAAATTAAAACCGAGTCACCTCTTCCCCTTGTTATTTCAAAATAAATTATAGATGGGTCAAATATTTAAATGTAAAAAATGGAAGTCAAACATATTAAAAGAAAACATGAATGAGTATGTGAAAAATCCTTGAGTGGGGAAGATATTTTTCTGCATGGCACATAAGCTAGAAGGCATGAAGGAAGCAAGTGGATAAAGGTGAATATTTGTAATGTCAAATTCCTGTTTTTAACCCTACTTTTTAAAAATTTAACAAGTTTATAAGTGTTTTCTTATGTTATAGAAGACTTCATGAACAGGGAGTTTTTTATGATTATGTAATGGTCTATCATATGAAATACCATAGCTTATTTAACCATCCCCTATTTTTGTACATTTTTTCTTATTTGTCATTATTTTTCAAATAATGGCATAGTACACATACTTTATAATTTATAAACAGTTGATCATAAAGATAGATTTCTCTAGCAAATGGATTATGACATTTACTTACATTTCTGTGATTATTATTGACATTGGACATTTTTTATGTTATTGGCTTATTTTGTTAACTACTTTTAATGGAACAAGAAACACATGCACATAGCAAAAAAACTTGTTAACATCATAAGATGAAATACAATGGATAATTTCTCTCCCACGAGGTAATCACTGGTGTGTCTCGCATATCTTTCCAGAAATGGTCCAAGTATATCAAGCATATAACCCACCCCCACTTTAAAGAAAAAATACAGTTGTTACCTTACTGTGCACAGTTCTGATTCTTCTCACTTAATGTGATATCATAGAAATCTTAGGGTAGCATTCTATGGCGTGGCCGTATGATTTATATTAAAACTCCCTTGTTGACAGTCATTTGGTTGGAGGATGTTTTCAGCTTTTTACTGTTAAAAACAACTCTAGTAAACAAGTTAATAAATATTTTTGCACTTGGATATCAGTAGAATTATTGGCTTAACACTTAATCACGTGCCTATACATTTTGATGGATGCTGCTGAATTGCACGTTATTCCAACATACGTTCTCATAATGAGTGCAAGGCCGTGGGGTGATTTCCCATACCTTTTTCAGCGTTGTAATTATCAACATTTTTAATCTTGGTAATCTGTGGTGAGAAAAATAGACTAATGTTAGGAGTTTGGATTTGCATTCTTTAATTATGAACAAGATTCTTCATATACAATTATGTATCATCATTGTCACTTTACTTTTTGTGACAGCATGATCCTGACTTCAGGAAAAATGTTTCTCATTAAAATGGGACATACTTTTGGCATAGTTTTATTTTAATAGAAGCGCTGCTGGATATTAGTATTCTGTGCTTTAGAGGTGAAAGTTTAGAAAGGACTTCAGAAGTGATTCTGGAAAGAAGAGTCTAACCACTTTCACTTCCAAATTCGTGAATTCACGTTTTCCTCATTTTCTTGATGGAATGATTACAGATTAAAGTGGTTTGCTTTGATTTTTGTTTTTTAAAGATTTTATTTATTTATTTGGCAGAGAGAGAGCGAGCATGCGCACACAAGCAGGGGGAGCTGCAGGGAGAGGGAGAGAGAGAGAAGCAGGCATCCTGCTGGGCGGGGGAGGGGGGGCGGGGGGGTGATGGTGGGGGCGGTGGAGGGTAGCTGGGCTCCATCCCAGGACTCTGGGATCATGACCTGAGCCTAAGGCAGACGCTTCACCGACTGGGCCACCCAGGCGCTCCTGGTTCGCTTTGATTTTGGTGGAGGTCGGGCTTAGGAGGCTACGTGGGAGAGAAGAGAAGCCACTGGAAGGTTTCGTGCGGAGCGGAGTGTGAGGACTGGCAGTGGCCTCGCTGCTGAACTCCCCTGGATGATTTTTAAAGTTCTCTACAGATGGAATCCTTTCAGGCAATGGTGTTACACAGTGTTGACGGTAGCATCATTTGAAATAACAGGATCAAGTGGAAAGGGCCTTCTCTTGGACTTAGGAAGCCTCTCCTTTGCTCTCCTGCTCACACCCCTTCACACCTCGCAACTCAGGACCCCCGACAAGTTCTCTCCTGGGGACACCGGTGGTGCTTCTCATCCGGGTCCTCTGTCTTTGCATTTGTTACAGCCTCTGTGTGGAGAGGAGAACACTGGATATCGTGCCCTAATTTTACATTGCAGAAAACCCGTGACCTTTTTTCCGGGTGGTTTTTATAATACAGCCAGTTTTAAATCTCCCCGAACTGAAGTTTAAAAAGAAAAATGACACCGCGAATAATCTCATCTGGTCATTTCCGAATATGAATTTGTTTTTAAATGAATGTTTAAGTACATTTCATTCAGGTATTCGTACCTGAGTAAAATTCGGCACTTTTTAGCTCTTACAGTAGCATTAAGCACAATGCCTTGCATGCGGTAAATATCCAGAAAGTCTTTGTTAATGAGTCAGGTCAATGTAAACCGTCAGCATTCTCTCTTCCCGGTACATTATTAAATCTTTCCACTGAAATGTACTAATTTTTTCCAGTTGTACATTCCTGTTTTAACTTCAAATTGTGACTATTTTATAGCCAAATTAAATTTGATGGTAATGTTTGGTTAGTAACTAAAATCCCACCCGATAAACACAAATCTATTTCTAACATATATATAGATATGTACATATATATCTCTATGTATCTGTAATATAATATATATATAATTACAGGTGTTTTAGGCTTGTGAAATATAAAATACTGATTTTCTTTTTTAAACACTTTAAATTGATGATGAAAGGAAAAAAGCTCAGCTGATCTCTGCTGATTGTTAAGTTTAATGACTGCTACCTGAAAATTGTATGTGAAGGTTGAAATACTCCCTTACTCCCACTAGAGGGGGATTCCTTCCAACTTAGGTAAAAATGCTCTTAGATCCAACATGAAAACCTTTGTATGACATTGATCTTTGTTTTTTTATTAAATTGGAGTTAATTTCATGTTTTTAAAATCAGCTGTTTTTGTGTTGGGCTTGAAATATAAAATCCTTCAGAAATGGAAAATATAAAGGAAAATATAAAATACAATTCAGTAGAACCGGACTGCATATGTATTTAAACCATAGTGCTTTTGAATAAAACAAAATACACTTTTTAAGTTGGTCTGATAAAATTGGTCCATACTTAGGAATTGCAAAGCTCTTCAGCCTTCCTAGAGATAGAGCCTGGGGTGGAGACTGAGGCTGACCTTTTGAGATCCATCTCCTTCCTCCAGTCTCCAAGGCCTGTCTACGTGTCTGTCTAGTGACATAGCCACACGGACAGTTCCTAAATTCCACGTGAAAGCTTTGGTTGTGCTATTATCTCAAATTGTCAAATATATCGAAGCCATGTCTTTAAATCAATTTCTATTAGCTTTTGAATTTTCTTGCTACTTTGACTTTTTATAATATGTGAAGCAAACGCAGAACTTCCTTGGGGATGGTTTTTGCAGATTTAAACTTCTAATATATTTTTTAAATAGTCGTATGTATATTAAAGTATCACATCAAAAGGGTGAATGTACCTAACATTAATATATGCAGATATGATCTATGTATGTAATTTAAGAGTAAATGTCATACAGCGTTTATAGTAGTTAAGGTTCAGCAAATTCGTTGTTTGTCCTTGGCTTTAACTAAAGTCTTCAATGTTGATTAGAGGTTTTAATGTAAAAATATTTGAGGTTAGTAATCTAGTGTTGTGAAAGACAGGATTTAGGAAATTCAAACATATGTAAATTGCCAATAACTGTTGCTTCCCCCGCCCCCGCCCCTGCCCACCAAACAAAGTCTAAGAAGATCTTGCTTCTAACTCTAACAATTAGCTTTGGAAATCAAAGTGTAAATAGACATGCTCTGTCAGTGGATCTTACAGTGATTTTGTACTGTAGTTGATCCAACATTTCACATTTGTTATCAGCAACATATGGTTTTCATCAAAATGAGGCTGGTCATCTTCCCAAGACCTAATCATGCTTTTCTCTTGCTTTATGCCCCGGTCTCTGTCAGGTACCAGGTTGTGGGGGAGCCTCACTTTCAGCCAAGCAGTTGGAGAATACAATTTCTTGCTCATTTGTTTTTTGACCCCTTTACTTTTGTACCGGATGACAATCTTACTGAAATGATCTTCCCTTCTGTATTTCCTTCCCTCAAGGGAAGAATCCAATTTTGTTTTATAGCAAGATACATTGGATAGGCCTGTGTGCCTTCAACTTAAACACCTACCACAAAGGCCTGATTTTAAAAGGTTGAAAACTCACAGTGTAGCCAGCACGTCTGATATTATTGCCCCACCCCCTGTCTTCTGCAGACACTTAAAAATATTCATATTCTGTTGCCTTCTTTCCTTGCTCTTTTCCATCATACATCGGTACTTTGTAGTAGTCAAAGTTAAAAGCTTTACACACCAGACTGAATAATTATGTTTAAAAAACAGTAATTATCAATACACGTCTTGTTCCGTGCAGCTTTTTAAATTCATGTTAATGAGCTCTGTCTTCTCATGCACAAGACTGACAGGCAATTTTGAAGTTTTGCCATCATTTCACAACTTGTTGCTTAGACTCTGCCTGCCTTTTCCTGAGTATTGCTTTCAGGCACTCTTGCTCTGCAACATTCCAGAGACTCTGGACTACCCACTCTGATGGGAGCAGGACAAGAAATTACTAGCAGCTTCATGAGCACGATGAAATTGCTTTACGAAGCATAACTTTCCCCTCACTGTCTGTCCGTAAAAGATCAAAAAGTATATGTAACATCTTGTGACTTAACTGAGAAAGATGATTCTTCTGCCTTCTAGATCATTTTGAGGAACTTATAGCACCCCTTCGACATGATGGCAAATACATTAATTTGATAGGCATTCGCCCTGTTTTAAATCTGGAACCCAGGGCAATGACCTGTGTTTATCCCCAGTCAACTCTTGAAGAGAATCCCAGATCTTTCTTTCTTGATGCCTGACGTAAATTGAATATCAGTTTTCTCCAAACTCTTAGTTCCAGGCCATGCCTGTGCTCTGGTGTCTGTGGCTAGACTCAAAGAACATTTTTGAGAGTGCCTAAATTATTTTTTCCTTATGATTTCAGGTTGAAGTCTTGACCTCGGAGGATACCGCCTTTGGACTCAAGGTGTGTAGTCTGATGTAGCTTATTGGGTAGGTTTCATCAGCTCCCCTGAGTGAGTCAGAAGCCTCAACAGATAGGACTTGTTTTTATTATCAAATGCAGAGGTTCTAGAAATCTTCCAGAGTTCAAGATTTCCCCTCTGTTGTGATTAAGATTAGACTATGGTAGTATTTTCTTGACCTTCTTTCTCTGTTGTCCGGAATATAAGAAATAGTACAGGAAACAGGAGTTTCATTTAGTAGGAACTGACCTTTAAGTTTGGATTAGCTGTGGAACAGGATCTACCCAATGGCTCCCAGTCTGGGGGGCACTGCAATGCCTCCCTGAATGCTACCAGAGCACTGTTTGGGTTTGTCACTCGACTTTCGTTAATCCACTTATTCATTATCCCTGCCTCAAATAGTCACTGAACCCCTCTGTTCCAGTCACAACTAAATTAAATCCCAGTTCCCGCCCTTCACTTGCTCACAATCGGTTGGTAGGCCTATAAAGAGATCAGTTGTCCGGTAGTGTGGTTGTCTCCCCGCTAGAAATATGCGGAGGCTGGCGGGCGTGGGCAGGCAGAGTGGAAGGCATTCTAGGAGCTTGATCCCTTGAGAGAGTAGATTATATTTAGGCAAGCGAGGAGGACAAGAGAAACGAGAACTATTTTCAGGTCAGAGGACAACCATGAAAAAAAATCAGAGGGAACTAAAAGTAGTTAAATTTTGCCTGTGTGACAAGATCAGAGGTTGAGGAGGTTAAAGAGTTGGATTTTATCCTATAGAAAATGTGAAGTTATTAAAAGATTTTAAGCCAAGTAGTGGTTGGATTTAGAATTTAAATTGCTTTGGCCATTTTGTGGAGGATGGATTCGCCCGAGACCAGTGAAGGGCAGTTGAATGGATCAGGTGAAGGGCAGTGCGGACCTGAGCCGTCATAGTGGAAGAGGAGAGAAGTCCTTAGGCAGTGAGTCTTTGGGACCTGGTGATCACTGGGGTTATGCAGGATGAGGAAGAAGGAGGAGCTGAGAATGAGCCAGAGGAAGAGACGGTGGGTCACACGGAGAAGGAGCACACAGTAGGGGCAGTCACAGATCTCTTAGAATCACAGTCTTCCAGATCTGTTGGGTTTTATGGGATTGACTTGCCTTTTGGACATATTTGCTAGTAATTCTTAAAACATGTAAGTAAATTGGTAAGAGGCACTTACTAGAGAGCCTGACTTCATTTTCAAGTAGAGGTATAGAAGGAAGTACCATGTAGGTGCCATCAATTACTTCAGAAGTCAGGAGCTGAGAACAGCTGGTGGAAACTTTGGAGCACGCAGTATGGATGATGACTCCTCCTGACTCCTATGAGCTACATCTTTGGCGAAAAACTAAAAATTAGTTGTTTGTATTTTTTTTCCAGTTTTTTCCTCTTCTTTCCATTCTGGATGCTTGGGATTTCATTAGTACAGTTTAATAGTTGTGCTGCAATTATAGGTGGATGACATTGTAATACTACCAAAATCAAAGCCGTCCTGAGGTTATAAGCTTAGCAAGGTTTAACGTCATAAATGAATATAAATTAAAAGGAGAAAGATAAGTTACGACTTTATAAATATTGAAATATTTGGTAACCGAACTCAAGTTTTACGTTAACATATTTCTATTTCTGTGTCTGTCAAAAGTGAGTAAAGAAAATTTTAGTTATAAATAGAGCTGATTCAGTATTATTTGCAGTGTTTAACATATCGTCATCATTTGAATTTTTCATTTTTTATTTAATGCCCAGCATGCATGCAGAATATTCATTGCATATTTAATAAACCTGTAGGGTCAGTTCTTGTGAACTCATCTCCATAATCCTTCATACTTACTGAGTCGGCAGCAGCACTATGAAGATTATTGTACCAGCAGCTCTCATGGTCTGTCCCACTGTGTAAGAGGCTTTGCATTTGTTTTATGGCTAAACTAGCAGATTGCTTTTGTAGTCTTAAATTCAATTTGTAGAGACAATAGTTTGAAATTTTTTCCCGATAATTCAGTGATTTTTCAAAGAATTAGGAGTTTTCCACCTTTGCATACCTATACCCATGTGTTTACATTTGGAACTAAAAATGAGAAATTTGAATTTTTGTTACTGCTTCATTATCTGCACGTCAGCAAATACTTTTTTTAAAAAGATTTTATTTAATTATTTGAGAGAGAGAGAGAAGCACGAGCCTGGTAGGAGCAGAGGGAGAAGCAGACTCCCCGCTGAGCAGGGAGCCCAAGGCGGGGCTCAGTCCCAGATCTCGACCTGAGCTGAAGGCAGACGCCTAACCGACTGAGCCACCCAGGCGCCCCAGCAAATACATTTTTATCTTGTTTCTTAAAAGGTCTGGGTAGTCAGTATTGGTCATGTTTCTGAAAACTTATTCACAATTGACGCTTTTTTCCCTGCTTCTATGCCATGGGAAAAAGAACTCAGATACCTGGCTCACTGGAAATACATTAATGACATCACTTTGGCGAACGAGTAGAATGCTGGAGTGTGCGTCTGCCCCATGTATGTCTCTGATCCTCTCAGTGCTGATCTTTAATGTGCCTTTGCTCTTTGCCCTTTTTTTTTTTTTTTTTTTTTTTGCCACTATCGACTTTTTCACCCCTTGGATCCTTCTCCTTCTAAATCTGCAAGCTTTATATTTACTTAAGATTGAAGCATGAATTCATCAGTCTCGCTGGAAAATGACTTAAATGCGTTGGGACCCAGAGATACAAACAGCCTGTTTTTGTGTCTGAGTGTACTGACTGCAACCTAAGGAAACAATTTTGCAGGCATTCAAAATTCTCATGACTGTTCATGCTGCTTTGAGATTAATTTTTTTTCAAGCTAATCTAATGAGAGATAGCTATGCTCTTAGACGTTTCAAATCTTAATTTCTCAAGTCCTGATTCGTCATTTTATTGGGCCTTTCTCTGTCAAAAGTAACTTAGAATTTGAAATGCTAATGCCTATATCACAGTACACACTCCAGCTGTTTTCCAGTGGTTCTCGGTTTTCCCTCTGAATTAAGGCAACTTTGACTTTCTAGAGTTTGTTTCAATACAAGTCTGGAAGGATGCTTTATTAATTTAAAATCATGTCTACTTTATAAAAATAAGAATTGTAGTGAATAGAAGAGGTGCTTCAAAATAAAAAAATGACCGAATATATTAGGAAAGGAAAGTTCTACAAACTATACACCACTGATCTTGACTTTGGTTCTCATCAAGACTTAAACATATTAAGGAGTTTGTAAATCTGTAGAATAATAAATCTGGAGTCACAGAGGCACGCAACATGGGTAGTTCTTTTTACAAGATAAGCATGCCTTCTATGTCATTAATGCCCTAAGTAAAGCTGCTAACGATAATGAGATGATAAATCAGCTAAGGAAATATATATATAAAATTATGCTTTTAAACATACTAAAGACTAAAAAGTTTGCTGTTTATGAGTTCTACGAAGAGATTTATAGTAGTGAAGTAAAAAAGGGGAAGTGAGTAAAATATTCCTGGGTCATTTAAAAAGAAAGACTAGATAATCATAACTTTTCCATGAATTTCTTACGAGATCTTCCCAAAATCTAAATAAATTACTTTAAAATATCATGATCATGAGTATCTTTTGTTTCTCGTTTGTCGTAGATAGCTAAGTCAAGAATCCTAAAGAAGCAAGATTTGTAGTTAACCCACTCCCTGTGAGTTAGGGACTGTTGTTATTCTCAGTATTGGGGAAGGAAATAGAAACTGACACAGCTAATGAGTAACAGAAGTGGGATGGGAACCGGGAAGATCAGCCCCAAAACTTGTTCTCTTTCTTGGATGTCCTAAGAACCAGTGAGGTCCGCACTGCTACCCGCCTCCTCACTTCCCATCTTATCTCACCTGCCCGCCCCCCTGTCCCTACTCTTGCCGAGGTCCCAGCCCTTCCTTCCGTCTCACTTCCTTCCATCTCACTTGCATCTTTGCAGCCATCTGCCTCAGTCGGCCCTCTCTTCCTTCCTATGCCCCCTTCCCTTGGTTTCCCTGACCACACTCTGCTGATCCTCCAAGGGTTCTCGGACTTTCTTCTCCAGAGCCACACCAGGTCGCGCTCCGCCCCGCCTCAGTCCTGGGTTCTCCTCCCTGGTGTGCGTGGTGGCACCTCTCCCTCCAGCTCCAGGACTGCTTCTTAAATATCTTGCTGAATGAATGAATGAATGAATGAATGAATATGCATAAAGCCAAGACAAAGATTTAAAAATATCTCCCTGGTTCAGTACACTTTTCCTGGGGTAAATTCTTAGTGCTTACTTGTTTGGGCTGTAATACAATTTGGTTACCAAGATCATTTTTAAAGACTTTTGCTTTTGAAAGGTGGGCAAACAGAAAGGTATATTATATATCATCAGTTCATTTGTTTTCTGGTTCTAAATGGGCATTAGACTTCTACACATTCAAAAAATATTTTGATACGCCATTTTGGCTGGCATGTTCTCTTAAAAATACGAAATCCTGAATTTTATGCCCATTTTTATTTTTGATAGAAACTCGGACCCAAAAAATGTAAGTGGGGTGGTCATTTGAAAGCAAATGGTAAGAAAAATCAAGGGTAAGCATATGTGTTCTATAGACGAATGAGAAGAAGACCGATGAAACTGTATGTGTGTCATCATAGGAGCCCACAGGTGACAGAGCCCTCCACTCATGGGCACCCTTGAAGCCGTTACTACTGGCTCCCGGCCCCTGCTGGGGAGCAGAATGCCAGCCTGTCGCCTCCACTCTACCTTATAGACCAAACCCTAAGGGAGGTATATAAAGCTCAGTAAGGCCTTTTCTCCAAAACCCTATTAAAGGACCTATACCTCATTTTGCCTCTTCCTTTCCGCATTTTCCCTCTTTCTGTCTTTTCCTGGAACTATACTTCCCTAGAGTCCTAAAACTTTACTCCTGCTGGATGTCTTCAAGATTCTCTGGTCTAGACTTCCTCCACATTAGAGATGAGGGAGCTGAAGGCCAAAGCATTCCTTGTTCCCACAGTCATAGCTTATTACTGATAAAGGTGAGCATAGAATTAAGGGTTTTAGTAATTTCATAAAATTTTTCCTAATATTTAAATGAAAACATTTGATATTTCCTCTTAATATTAGTCACCTTTTAGTCCTATTTTGGCAAAAATTTTTAGTATTTGTTTTAAGCACCTAAAATTTACTGTTATTTTAGAGAAAAGTCTAAGTTTAAATTATCTAAAAATCAGATTTGATTTGACTCGATTGATTAATTTTTTAGAGAGAGAGAGAGCGAGCATGTGGGGGCACGCACAAGCCAGGGGGCAGGGTGGGAGGAGGGGCAAAGGGAGAAGGAGAGAGAGAATCTTAAACAGGCTCCATGCCCAGCGTGGGACTTGATCTCGTGACCCTGAGATCATGACCTTAGCCAAAATCAAGACACTTGGTCCAAAATTGGACACTTAACTGGTTGAACCATCCAGGCGCCCCCTAAAAATCAGATTTTTAAAATAAATACTAATGTTAGTACTCTGATGTATTCCTTTTTATCTATATGTTGATGGATTAAATATCTTAGAGAAAAATAACATCAGAGTTTAAACTGGTCACCTAACCCCCAACATAGCCTCATAACTGTACTGACCTTTTAACTTCCTTCTTTCTGAACCTAGCCTTATACCTTGCCTTCCCTTCATATACTTTCCCGTCCTCTTGTTGCATTTCATATTCATCCTACCCTCCAGTCTCAGTTCATACCTCCCTCTTCTGTGATGTCTTCCCTCACTATCGCAGACTTCTGAGCTCTCCGGCTCTGAGCTTATACGGCACTCGCTGCCTTCCCCACTCCCTCCATGTCCTGCCTGCAGATGTAGCTTCCTACATCAGACTTCAGGTCCGTGGCTGCAGGGAAGGCAGGTCGGTTGGGCAGGATACTCAGGCAGTGACCCTTGGATAACACAGGTTTGAACTGTGCAGATCCACTTAATAGCAATCGTTTTCCGTAAACTCAATACAGTACTGTAAATGTATTTCTCTTCCTTATGATTTTCTTAATAGCATTTTCTTTTCTCTAGCTTCCTTTATTGAAAGAATACAATCCATAATACACATAACATACAAAATACATGTTAATCAATAGTGTGTTATTGGGAAGGCCTCCAGTCAGCAGCAGGCTATTTAGTAGTTAAGTTTAGGAGAGTAAGAAGTTACACACAGATTTGCAAAAGTGCCTTACTAACCCGCATATTCTTCAGCGGTCAACTGTGCTTGGAATTTCTCTTTTGCCAACTTATTTTCGATCCGTATATGGGAAGCAGCATGGTATGGCCTGGCCCAACTCCATTACGTGGCATTTTTTTCCAGCAAGATTATAAGCTTAGAGCCTTCATTTTGCTCATCTTTTTATGTCCGTATTGACTTCCACGTGGCTCCCAGTACATAAGTGCTGCTGATTATTTAGAGCTCTTTTGATGGTTTAACAATTCTGATTGTTAGGAGGAAAAAAACCTGTGATGTTAACTTAACCTATTACTACTGCCTTTTTTTCTATTCAGGGGTTTTTCTGACCGATTCTCCCATTATCTGAGTTAATGTATTAGCCTTGGCATTCTATACTGTAGAGCCCCACTGAAAGGAGATGTATTCATTGTTAGTGCTTGTTGAGGCTGTTGAGTAGTTCTGGTTGACTGAAAACCAGTTGGTTCCAGTTTATCTCACTATTAATTTAAATTTACCTTTGTTAATCCAAGTTCTGCAGTTATTGATTTCATTTTGTTTCATTCCACGGCATTTCATTCAAACAAATACTTGTGGAATGTACATGTTATGTGCTGGGAAGGCTGTAAGAATAATAAACCCTTGCTGCCATGGACCTTACGTTCTTGACACAACTTTTGGAATAATCTTGTGCCACGAAGAAATTCTAGGGATGCAAGTTTGTATTCGCCTTTTGGATATAATTGTGTGCTACTCTGTACTGTTATTGCTTTAATTGAATATCGTATTCTACAAAATGGAATAGGATTCCAGTGTGACTTATAAAACTTATATATTCTATAACAAAGGGATTAGTCATTTCCCAAAATAATTTTAAATGAAATAAAAGCAAAACTTATTTGTCTTTTTAAAAATAAGGTACTTTTGCTTGTGGAAAATTGTATAGCTGGGGGAATCATATTGGGCAGTGACTCAAGTCACCTTTGGGTTTATTCCTGGATTTTGACATCTCACCGTCATGAAAATCATCTATATTTCCCTCCTTCATATAAAAGTAAAATATTATAATGCAATTTGTAACTATTTGTAATAACTATTATAATGGCTAAAGAGGAATTGGAACAAAGCACTGGTAGTCTATCTCTGAATGTGCTACTTTGGGTAAATAACCAAAAACGTGACCTTCTAGAAAAGTGGGACCATGTTCACTTCCATTTTTCTTTCTTTTCTAACCAGTTCCCCTCACAGGTCTCTAGCTTGATCCGTTCTCATGGTTTATTTTGGTCATCCAGAACTATACCGTCCAGTTTGGTAGCTACTAGACATGTGTAGCTATTTAAATTTAAATTAAATAAAATTCAATTAAAAATTCATTTCTCCAGTTGTACTAGCCACATTTCAATAGCTATGTGTAGGCCAGAGCTCATCTAGAGAAGAAAACTTCCAAGTATTCATAAGAACAAGACATAGCACGGGGACGCCTGGGTGGCTCAGTGGGTTAAAGCCTCTGCCTTCGGCTCAGGTCATGATCTCAGGGTCCTGGGATCGAGCCCCGCATCCAGCTCTGTGCTCGGCGGGGAGTCTGCTTCCCCCCCCCCCCATCAAATAAATAAATAAATAAAATCTTAAAAAAAAAAAGAATAAGACATAGTACATTTTACAATCAGAATAGCCATTATTTAGTTGATAAACCCCCAAGGATTAGAGCAGATAAGTAGAGAACAGAAGAAATTTGCTGTTGTAGTAAGGTACAATAATAATAATAATAGTAATAGCAACCACCACCACCACCACCACCACCACCACCATGCCAGCATGTCCCACTGGATTTTTCACAGAAAGCTTTTAAACATGGTTATGAAATAAGGCATTCTTTTGGTGACTCTCATAATGGGCCATTCATTCATTGACATGCTTGGGATTATATCGGGGAGCTACTAATACAGTATTCTAGGGGTGCCCGAGTGGTTCAGTCAGTTAAGCATCTGCCTTTGGCTTAGGTCGTGATCTCAGGGTCCTGGGATCCAGCCCCGCATTGGGCTTTCTACTCACCGGGGAGTCTGCTTCTCCCTCTCCCTCTCCCTCTGTGCCCTCACTCTCTCAAATAAATAAATAAATAAATATATAAATAAATAAATAAAATCTTTTTTTAAAATACAGTAGTCTAGATTTAGAATGTTTAGCTTCACATAATAGGAGATTATAATCTGTCAAAATGTCCTTCCTTTTATTAATGTCACCACCTGGAAAGCATACATTAATCTTCTGTTTAAAAACACGTATCTTTTTTCCTTATAAAGCTCCAGTAACTCAGGTTCTTCTCAGTTGTTTGCATTTTCTGACCAGGATGTGTTTTCTATTGAATTTATACTTGGCTAACTTGCTAAGTGGGTGTGAATATAACTTAGGTGAAAGTATATTTAAGGTAACAGTGTCATTGAAATGAAACCAGCAAATATTTACTTTTCAAAGTTTAAATCTGACTCATAATACTTTTCAAAATATAAAGAATTTATTTTTGTATTTAAAATTTTTTATTTATTGAAAATCTACTAGAAATGTTTAGAGAAGTAGAGGACCAAGTTTATTCTTTACTGCTGCAGTCTTTGAATCTAAATTAAAATTATACAATATATATTGGTGAAGCAAGACAATTTCCTGTATCTCCGTGAAAGAAAGACTGGAGAAGGAAAAAAAAATCCATAGCAGTTCTCAAGTCCTGATTTGGGAATCCATGTTGAGTTGCTCCCTTCTTTTGTTAGAGAATTTCCCAGCCTCTCCTTCTGCCATCTGCTGGTGGTTTATACACTTACATGTTTGATTTTAAAACAAATCTGCTTTATTCTTACTTAGGAAAGATTTGGGGGGAAATGTTCCATTTATATTCACCTCTACTATTTTGGTGCAGTTTTGCTTGTCATGTTTAATTATCTTTTTAAGGGCTGTTTTAGCTTCTTTTTCAACTCTGCCTTTAGAGGAATATATGAATATAAAATTTAGAAAAGACGAAAGACTATGAAGGCCAAAGCATGTGCCATTAAGACACGGCAGGTGCAGACTTTCTGGTTAAAGGTCTTGAATGCCACAGGGGTTGCTTGAGAGTTGTTGGGTTCTTCCCCAGTTTCTGAATTTGGATTAAATATGGAATAGCATTTTTGTTCTGCTCTTTTGTAAGTTAAGACTCCTTAACTGGAAGTGAGCAGACCTGTGTTTTAGGTTAAGTCCTGGTAACAAGTTGGAAAATTGATGACTTGATAAGGTTCTTTTCAGCCCTAAAACGCTACAGTTCTTGTGTTCATTAAGTCAAACCTCCAGCTCTGTCCTCGTTTATTATTCTTCTGATTTTTTTCCCCTCTACTGTTTACAGCCTAAGCCATTCTCATCATCTTGGGAAAAACATAAGTGTCTTTTGTCTACAAATAAATCCTTCTATGAAATAAAGCTAGGCAGAAATTTTTAAAAGGGAAACAGAGTGTAGGAATTTTATTTCCTGCCACATTTAATCCCCTTTCCTAATCTTTAGAGCTGCCCTGACTAATTCTAGAACCTTAGATTCATGGGTCAATTATTTGTTCATCATTTTCGCAAAGAGGAAAAGTAACCCAGAATATTAATCTCATTTTTTTTCATAATGAATAAGGCTGAGGGAGGTAAAGTGACATATTTTAGGCCCTGTTTAGTGGCAAAGTAGAACAAAAGTCCTAGTTTCTGCCTCCCAGACCAGTACCCTTTATACAGAATCACAGCAGTATTTGGGATTAGTCTTCCCAGTAATGGAACTGTATCCGAGATTGAATGTTATGGGGTCGTCATTTTTACAGCTCAGAAAGAGTCTAATGTTAGCGATTTCATATGGTTCAATTCAGTGAATTAGGGCTCTCTTATATCCTTTTAGATCTGTAGCCAACAGTGAAAACACTATTTTTCTTTAAAAAGCTGTTTATCCCAATTGGAATGTGTATGTGCACACTGTTTGAAGTATTCGGTGATCACGAGATGTCGGCAGAGTTTAATTGGCATCAAAGTACCCACTAAGCCACATAACTCAATAAGGAACGTGTGAGGTTTCCATAAGATGCTTTGACATTACATAAAAAATAAAATATTTTATCATGACCAAGTGTGTTCTTAGTGTGGTCGGAGTTCCATTTCTCCTAGACCAAATACTCGGTCAGGTGATGGTAGAGGTCAGACTGGTTAGATTTCCTGATTGCATGGCATGGGTCACTAGATCTAGTAAGTACATTTGTGCAGAAATATTTACTCTAATGGTGGTGAATATAGGAAAATGAGTGAAGGGGAGCTTAATTCAGTACAATTCATGCCTGCTTTTGTCAGACTTACATTGTTTTGTTGTTGGTTTTGTTTTTTGTTTTTATTTAAGGGTGTTAGAAATTAAACATGGCCCCAGGTACTGTGGATTTGAGAAGTGACCTGTTTAAGGCAGGAAGGAGTTACCCTTGAAAGAAAGCTTATTCACTTGTATATTCTGGAGTTTGATTGACTCCATTTTTTTTCCAGGGACATTATTTTGGCACTATTTTTTGAGAACTTAATTCTCTAGTAATAATAAAAATGCATATATTCTCCTTGTCCCCACCCTCAAACACCTGTTCATTTGGGATGTGCATAGATAATTAGAGGCATGTTTCTGGGCTTGCCTATAAAATTCCTTAGCATAGAGTTACTGTGACGATATTAATAATCATCAAGCTGCTTAAGATTTTGTTGGGAGGAAGCAAAGAAATTATTCTAGGGGAGATGAGAGATAATTTTGATTGCGTGTGTTTTAGGTTCTCTCCAATGCCAAATTTTAAAGCCAGTTTTGTTTCTTCAGATGGTGAAAACCCTCCTCCTCCCCTCTTCCTGCCTTAAATCTGGCTTTTACCCAAGCCATGTCAATTTTTGCAAGTCAGTTGAGAATGTCAAAGTGACTGGTGTTGAAAGAGCCAATATGTTGGAAGATGCTTAAAGCCAAGTAGAACATTTATGTGAATTAAAGAATATATTAGGAGATGATTTTCAGAAATCAGATTTGGGAAAAAAAAAACCTGTTGAATTAATACTTGCATACCAGATGTACCACTGATAAATACGTGTAACAGATATTCCCCAATAAGCACTAACGTTACCATTTTACAACTGAAATAATGTATCCTGCGGGTACATTTGCAAAGATATGCCAACAAAAATACATGCAGGGTTCTTGAAGTAATAATGCAAATAAAACATTTCATATTATAATTTTAAAATAACAGGACTGGAAAGCAAGAAAAAGTCTGGGAGACTATTTGTTGTGTCTAAATTCTGCTTGTACTCTGGTCTTTTGACAGTTGGCTTTTTGATATTGGATAATTGTTTTAGTGTCTGACTGAATTGAGGTTGAAAATCTCTTAAGTTCTGAATAATAAAAACAATAAGTAGTTCTTGTTTGTTTCATAGCAAGAATGGCTGATTTTCATGCTTTCCTGAATCCTGTTTGTGTCGTGGCTACTATTGTGTCCTGTCACTAAGCAGAGAGTTTTGCCAGGTCTAATTTACTCATCCGTGCACAGCCCAAGCCTCCGTACAGCGGGCGGCGATGGTGTGTCCCCGTGCACCAAGTCCCTGAGACTGGCTGCCAGTCCTCGCTGCCCACGTTGCCCAGGGAGTCTGCACCCCTGCTGACGCCGGCCTCTGGCTGGGGGGGCCTTCCCTCCAGGCCGGAGCCCACCTCCGGGGCGGGTTTCCCTCGGTCTTAGATAGGCAGGTGAAAAGCATGCGAGGAAGGGAAAAGAAGTACAGGGAGCCATAGGACTCCTGCTCTCTGTGATTGAGACAGAGCAAATGAAATCCTGCAGGAAATTTCAGTTTCTTCTAGCTAGGCACGGCACTTTCAAGCACTTAATTGGCTGCTTCCTAAGGAGCCACGTACATTTTTATAAGAAATTCCTCTTAAACCTCCCTCCACTCTTCCCCAAATTAAATTTTCATTTCAGAATGACTTTTTTTTTGTATCTCATTGAGGGGGAGAGGAGGTGAAGAATGGAGTAGCAAATGAATACATATTATTTAAAATGAGAATTAGATCTAGGCCTAGACTGTATATTGCATGTTAAATATCATGGTAAAATTAATAAACTTATAAAAGTATTCTGAAAATACATTCACGATTTCCTGAACATTTCTCAGAACTTAAAAAAATATTTATTATATCTATCTTATATTTGTAATTCTAAATTTCTCACATTATAGTCTTATTATTGTCTCATTTAATTTTTAGTCCCTTATAAACAAGTAAACTTATTTTCTTCAATAATCTTAATGTGTTAAATTATATTTAATATCATAATTTTTAGAAAATTGTCATATGCTATGTAGTAAAAGAATAACAATACATATTCAATTACAGTTATTTCTTGTAATAAATGAGTAATTTAGAAAGAAGCTGGGAAATCCTGATTTTTAAGAGACAGAGGCTAGGGGGCTCCTGGGTGGCTCAGTTGGTTGAGCATCTGACTGACTTGATTTCAGCTCAGGTCATGATCTCAGGGTCCTCGGATCAAGCCCCGCATCAGGCTCCCTGCTGAGCGGGGAGTCTGCTTGTCTCCCTCTTCCTTCGCCCCTCCCCCTGCTCGTGAGCGCTTTCTTTCTCTGAAATAACTGAATCAATCATTAAAACAAAAGATACAAAAGATACCTTCACCATGTAGACACGTGAAAGGCTTCAATTTTGATAGTAAATAAGTAATCTTTATAAAAAATTTAATATTTTGTTTTATCTTTATTTGAGCTCCAAATAGAACTTCTAATGATATCATAGTCCTGACAGGAGTTTGTTTTCTGATTGACAGAAATCTTCATTCTGTGCTATTTAATAGTATGTGCAAACATCTAGAATCAGAAGCATTAATAAGCACAGGGCATGCGCGAGTTGTAAATAGTTCCCGCTTGCGTGCACGTATGTACACGTTCTTTCCTTTTAACATGGGACCTATGGAGAAGTTGACCTCCCCAAAGGATAAGTTTGAAAGGGGAGGAAATGGAGATCTGCCAGGCTTGTTGGCTGGAGTCATGGACAAGAGCAAGGCCTGTCTGAACTGCCACTCAGTTTTTATTCTGCGAGTTTGCAGGGTTGGTGATTAGAGTGGCTTTCGCCCAATTATGCTGTGATTATTCTGCTGCACTGTAATTGACTGGGGAGATATGCTAATACCTGTCATTTGGGATGATAAAAGATGAGCGGGGGACGCAATGCATTATTTAGCTGGCTGTGTGATAGATGAGGGATGCGCAGAGTGCTTTAATTGCTGAGAAGAGAGGTTAAGCTGAACGAACGGATGAATTAGAAATGAGTTTTTTTATGGCTTGTGGAAAAGTGAAATAAAGGAAAATGTGCCTCAGACTAAAGCTGCAGATAGAAATGAGCACAACGAAACTAGATCCAGGCAGCTTGCTTTATCAATTTAAATATTAACAGAAAATGCAGCTTAGAGTTCAGTAAATAATAATCGGAAGGAGCGTATACAATAGATTCTCCTATTAAGCAAAAAAAGAATCATAAAAGAATTGTTTCTCTTTGAGATGACAATATTTATGATTTGTAACCTCTTAAATTCGTACTGTGTTTTAGGTTATACGGAAACATAACGTGCAACAATTCTGAATTTCATGCTTCATACCTTTTTGAATGTTAGCTTAGAGGTATCTACATTCCCTGTGCCTGTGTGCCTTTCAGTAAATGCAGGCAGAGGAAGTCGAGAAAAAAATGAATATTTATAACAGGAGGAGAATGTAATAATATAATTAGCGAGAGAGTGCACAACTGCTCCTTGAGTGCCAGGATCCAAGGCAGTCAGTTCTCAGATGGCAGGACGGTCATATGCCGCGCATTTATGTATTGATATTTTTATGGAAAAATTTAAGGAAAGAGTGGTATTTTCCCTTTCATATGGTTTCCTTTTGTCACACCCATATATGATCTTATGGCTGTATTTCACAAAAGTACTTCAGAATACTCCATTGTAACCTGCATGGTTATTTATGTGATTTGGTGTTAGTGTTTGGCTTTATTTTAGTTTTGTGCATTTAATAGGTAATGATTTTGACTATGTCATCAGAATGGCCACGCGCCAAAACCGACAGTTACAAACTGAAGGTTGAGGCCTTGCACACGTTGTCGGCTTCCCAGCACATCATACTTTAGTGGATAATGATGTAGGAAAGTGTTGTCCCCAAATGCGCTGTTTTGTCTTGTAGATGAAGCCATGGAAATCCAGGTTGAATAGCAGAAGTTGTATTTTTTATCAAATGAAGAAAATGACCCTCCTATATTGTTGAATTATCTCTAGACAGTCCGACTTCTCCGAGCCTGTGTGACTCGCCTAGTATAGCAGAATTTATCAGGGAATGGCTTTCCACTGGGTTATTGAATGGTAATGGATCTGTCTAGAACAAAGCTTGCCTATTGGAATGGATGTCAGCTGTAGACAGATGCTACACTCTGCTACTCACAGAAGTTTTGTTGGAGCTGATCGCTTTCCCCCGATATAATTGGCACCTCGTCTGCACATTCCTTCTGAAACAAAGTGCAGTTTCCGTATGACTGTTTTTAATCACTGTCCTTCTTGGAATTCTGAAGTAGACTATTATAGCTCCCTTACTCTCTCAGATAGATACGATCTTAAAAGGATGCTTCTAGACAGCATCCTGGAAGGCAAAGTAGGAGTCACAAAGGAAAAGATGTAGTTAGTCTCAAAGAACTTAAAATGAGATGGACAAAGTCAGGACAAGCACAGCGACTTGTAAGCAGAGAACAGCAGTAGTTAGCGGGACTTGACAGTCCCGGAGTTCTACAAACGTCAGTTACGCCGATTTAAAATACCCCATTTTGGTTAATAGCACATTAAGCTAACCCCACAATGAAAGATGGCGGTAGCACCACAGGGACGTCGTGTCTTAATTTTTTTTCTCATCAATGGTATAAAAAGAGTAGGAAACAAACCGATTCCATTTTGTACGTCTTTTTTCTTAGTGCTAGAAGCTTACTATTTTTCCTGCCTTCCGGGCAGTTTTCGATCCTGAGATGTTGTGCCTAGATATTGGCTGTAAGTCTCATCACTTGAATGTAAAAATGATTTTTTCTTCGAGGTCCTTCTTTGAAAGGTTTGCTTTGTTTAATATGGTCTGTAAGAAAACCATGTGTGTGGCTTTTTGTTGTTTCCTCGACATAATGTGTCTCACTGTAAATTTGATTTATGACAGCATGCAGTTGCTGTTCTGTACAGCCCGAGGCCTGGGCACTGTGATGTCACCATTCCTTACCTTGGATTAAGTTCTTCCCCTCGGAAATGCCTTGTCTTAAAACTGAGGTTTATAATACGAGGCAGCGTAGAACGAACTTTTTTTTTTTTAAAGATTTTATTTATTTATTTGACAGAGAGAGACACAGCGAGAGAGGGAACACAAGCATGGGAAGTGAGAGAGGGAGAAGCAGGCTTCCCGCTGAGCAGGGAGCCCGACGCAGGGCTCGATCCCAGGACCCTGAGATCATGACCTGAGCCGAAGGCAGACACTTAATGACTGCCACCCAGGCGCCCCTAGAACAAACTTTCTTAAATGTCCTCAGCATCTTCTAATATCCCTACTGCCCAGTTGAAGTGCATTTTTTTTTTTAATGGTGATGAGTTATCACATTTTTAAAATAATGTGGTTACATTATTTTAAGATTAAATGGTAAATATGATTATAGAATTATTGCCAGTGAGGGCGTGAGAGATGATGTGGTCCTTCTCCCTCCTGTGGAAGGTAGGAAGTGAGGCTCCTGAGAGGACGGCCTCCACACCCGGGCTTTTCCCTCGAGGCCTGTGGAGGCGGCTCTGGCATCGTGAGCGCGGCCTTCTGGAAAGTACCTGTCCACGTGGAACCGAGCAAGGGAAAAAGCCACAGCCGCCTGCTTAGTGGATGTCCTTGGACAAGTGTGAGGACTCGAGTTGGCTAAAACAGAAATCACTACAACCTAAGACACACATTACGCATTTCGTTTCAGCCCAGGACAGAGATGGATGTTTCGGGTACCTCCTCTCCATGGTCTTCTCCCGCTGTCTCCGCCATACCTGATTCTACAGCCGTGTTCTGGCCGGTGGTCACCTTAAGTAGAGTCGGGTTTTTCCCTCTTTCTACATTTTGCTCGTCACTCGCTTCCATATTTCATTCCGTTTTCTAACTGGAGGAATGTGTAGCATAAACAGGCTGAGGAGGAAGCACAGCTAACTGGGGCAGCAGGCACCGACTTTCTCGAGGCTAGCCTCTCCCACTCAGCCCCGAGCAGGCTTCGAGAAGCCGTGGGGGGCTTCCGCAGGACACTCGGCGAGGGCTTTGCGGGAGGGGCGCCGTCGCTGCCGGGAGCACATGGAGGCCGTTTCCATGGTGTTCCCTCTGCTGTCTTCTTTACGACTCATTCGTTTTCTCAAGAAACAACGAAGGAATGACTTTTCCTTTTGCATCAAGCCAGGTCCTCAATAATGTGCCACTAGACAAGATCCGGGTCATTAATCAATTACTAGAGAATAATGATTGGTGTACCTATCTTATTTTGTGATTTTGATTTTCTTCTTGACATAATGCTTTTTGTTTGTGCTTTGTCACGTAAATTAACCTATAGAACTTGCACAAAGTTCCCTTAGGAATGACTGCTCAAAATTTTTGCTTTAAAAAGAAAAAATAAGTGTAACTACCTTAAATTTCAAGCCATTAGCACTCGCTGTAATATCTTTTTGCAATCTTTTTTCTGCCTTAAATTGAATTATAACATTCTTGATAAAGATAGAGAATTAACTTACAAAAAAGGAAAATTTAAAAATTCTTACGGGGGTACTGCTGGTTAGATTTGAAAGGAAAGGTAAGTGGCTAATGTATTAGTTTTCTACCACTAACACATTACTACAAATTTAGCGACTAGAAAACACACCCATTAATTATCTCACAGTCGCCCTGAGTCAGCAGTTGAGTTACTGGGTCCTCCGTTCAGGGTGTCACGAGCCTGAGATGGAGTTATTGTTGAGACTTTGGTTTCACCTGAGGTTTAGGTCCTCTTCCGGGCCCACTGGTTGTTGACAGAATTCACTTCCTTGTGGCTCTAGTTCTGAGGACCCCACTTTCTTGCTGGGTACCCGCCATAAGCCACTCTAGGAATGGGGCCCTTCCCCCAACACTGTGCTAGCAGGTGAGTTGATGCACGTCTCTCCCATCTCTCTTAAGGGGTCACCTGATTTGGTCAGACCCCCCCCCCCCCCGGTTAATCTCCTTTTAGTAATAAAGAATCAGCTGTTTAGGGACCTTATTTCCATCTGCAAAATCCCTTTCGTCCTACAGTGAGGCCTAGGCACAGAAGCATTGGCATATACTTGGTGTTATGTTCCAGGGGAGAGAATTGAGCAGAATATGGACACCCCGGGGCTGGGCATCGTGGGGGTCACCTTAGCATTCCGCCTACCACACTTAGCGATTCCCAATTGCTGTCAGATTTTAGGGCTGAAAAACTTTGCTCTACATGTACTCAAAGTGTTCTCGAATTTTTAAAAAATGGAAAAATGAAAGTGGGATAGAATAGGACATATTCGACTGACAACATTGAAAATAAATGATAAGCACCATTAACAGACCTAGCCATCATAACAGCAGTGTTATTTCTTGTGTTGTTAGCTCCTGAGGCTCTGTTCTAGAGCAAGAGAAGTAATTTCTTACTATGGACTCTAACTGTGCAATTGATGCACTCCTGGGGTAGGTGGAAAAGTCTGCATTTTTGTTTCCAGTGCTTCTGCGGAAAGGTTTTGATGATCTCAATTTCTTCTTCCAGTACATATGTTTGGTTATGAGCTCAGGAATCTGCACAGGCATGCCAATTATAGAACATGAAGTCTGGTGATTCTGGGTCGTTTTATAGACTTGAAATGCTAAGAAAAAAATTTTTCTCTTAATATTTTACAAAGTCACCATTTGACATTCAGATTTGACTAATCATTTTGGGAGTATATATAAGGGGAAATGTGGCTTATGAAGTTCAGTTTTGTTTTAATGGTTAAAGAATTCAGTATTTTTTCTTTACAAATTCTATGGATTAGGCCCAGATAAAATATAATGAATAAAAAACCCGAACTATCTTTTGTCTTTTTAAAAAATCAAGCTTATCCTCTAAAAATTATATACCCATGGCAAGATATTTTTATTTTCTTTGCCAGCACCTGATTCCTTTCAGAATTACTTTAGAGAAAAAAATAATATATTTAGAATAGAATTTTTATGTACTCGGTTTGAATCCTTTTGGTGGAGGAAGTCTAGTGGGCCACAAGTTTAAGCAGTCAGACGTGAAGCAGATCTAATGGTTTGCTTTTAAAGGCACCTGGATTTTGAAAATGTGACAAAGACTTTAGTTTAAAAAAGTAAGAACTATATACTGTACTTGATTCTAGACTCAGAAGTTTAAAAGGATTAATTTTAGATGGGGTTGATGTTACCAACAGTCTACTCCAAAGCTAGAATGGGTGTTTTCTAATGTAACAGAGGGATTACTCATGTTGGCATGAAAATTATTAATTTCAATTCTCTTGCAGACCTTTATAAGTTTTAATGGAGCGTCTTAGGGATTTACTCTTTGGGGCAATCTGTGTGATTGTAAGATGAACGAACTCCCCAGCATTTCAGAAAAGCCGTGGCCATAGTATGGCAAGACAAATATCCACTTATATATGCGCCAAAGAGCCAAGTCTTTGTTCCATCTGACCCCATGGCTTCCTCTCCACCAGTGCCCTCCCCTTGCCTCCAGGGGGGTTAGGACATTGGGGTACGCCCACACACCTGCCTGCAGCACATGAGGCTTCTCTCTAAAGTCTTATTAGCAGCTATTTCTTGAACTACTAGATGTTGACCCCCATACTGGGTTATTTGCTGCCGTCCAGCAGGCCGCCCTTTGATGGCTGCTGGTAACTGGGAGCAGGCCTTGTGGTCAGAGAGGAGGCAGCTGTAGCACACAGACTCGGGGCTCCCCCACCCTGTGCCGGGCACGGAGGAAACTAGGACGACTGACACGTGGTTTTGACTCGCGTTCACATTCTACTGCCATTAGAGAAATGGGACCGCCATGTCGGAGCAAGGCCCCAAGAGGGGAGAAGCGCAGTGTGACCTGGGGCGATGCGGCTTTGAATGGCATTTGACAGGGTGCCGCTGGAGAGCAGGGTCACAGATGGGAAAGTAGAGACAAATTTGGCTAGGGACAGTGACTTTAGTCAGAGCGAGGTTGGGGGGCCTCGAACACCTTGCCTGGATGTTTCATCACATTTCAATATAACCAGAGGTGCTACAGCTTGGAAATGGGTTTTTGTTTTGTTTTTTTTTTTAAGCATAAGACTGGATTTGGAGAGGATCTACTGATGAGTTGTATATCTTTAGCCTTTTAGAATGAAATGAGAAAATGTGGAATTGCTTAGGAAATAGTAAATTGTCGTATAAATTAAAGTTTTACATTATCGTTTAGAGCTGCTTGTTGTGTAATAGATTTATGTGGTGTCAGGAATAAAAGAAACTGGTAAAATTACTCCATTAGCTAGAAAATGTTTTAGATAAAATTATCAGCCAAACTAAGTCGTTGCATTTTAAAAGGATAGTTTAAAAGTTGCATGTTTGTTTTTTGCCTTCCTGCCTGAAACCTTCATTGCATAATGAATTTGTTCGTAAATATTCAGTAGTATACTATAAAACTTGAGGCTTATTGAAGATACGGTTTGATTAATGTAATGGAAATTATTCAGTTGGTAAGTGAAAGCTGTTTATTCTTACATTTTACAAAAAGTTTTCTGAGATTAGGCTGTGGACACATTCTACAGCCAGTTTCTTCAACATTTACTAATCCTTTCAATGGGCTGGCCCTGTGGAAAGTCTGGGATGTAATGATTAGGAATTCTTCGCACCCCCAACTCAGCTGCCCGGCTGACCGCAAGGGTTTGAAGGACCCCTTCGCGACCTGGAAAGACTTCGTGAGAGAGCGTGCAAGCTTTTTGAGTAGTCGCGATTCTGCTGTTGCCTACGTGTTTGAGAATTCCCAGAAGGCTTTTTGGGAGCTTAAATGAGATACAGTGCATTTGGTTTTAGGGAGAACAATGAGGGGAGGAATTTATTTCAGCGCTTGTTGCTTAATCAACATCTACACTGTCACTTCACATCAGCGTCTGTCCTTTCCAAGTGAATTAGGTCTTGTGGGCAGCGCGTCAGGAGGACGTGTATTGTTCCTGGCAGGGCACTTGAATTTCTAATTACCAGATTCCTGCCTTAATTGCAATTACCTGGACACCCAGGCAGAGTGAATTTTTGGAAAAAGAATGTAATTAGCGAAACAGGAACTTTGCTGCCAAGTCCTTGTCTAGATACTAACACTAAACAGAACATTGATAAGTTCACATCTGTAAAGACAACCCATCAGTTGATAAAAACAGTTCTTAAAGTTAATCACGTATAGTACATCTCAGCATTGGATTCAGAAACGTGATGTTAAACCAGAGAACGTTGGATTTTTGCTTTATAATCATGTATAGTATGCATATTGTATATCTTTTAGGATTGGGTAATTATCTGGAGTAAAAAGAATTATTTACCATATACTCTGTTTCTGTATGAACACCTGCATTACACACTTGGTTTAGTAGATGTAAAATCCCAAGGTCTGTCATCATTGGAAGAAAAAAATGGTTTTCTGACATTCAGTTGCTTCTGTAATAATGTTTCTTAAATGATAGTTTTCATTAAAAACAAACTCACACACAATGAAAAAGTTTCTACCTGATTACAAATACAGGGTTAAACTTAACTTTTACAGCATTTTAGTATCCTTAGGGCGCAATCTGAAATACATATTTTTCTATTTCTCTCATTTTCTCCTCGAACTCAGTGGCCCCACCATGCCGCCTTAGCACACATTCACAATCCTGAGATGGTAATAAATATCTACTAAGGGCTTATTTTACAAATTTTGATTCAGTCCTTAACCCCCTGCTAATTTGCTCTTCTCAGCTTCTCTGAGCTCTGTCCTTCCTTTCCATCTCAGCAAATCCCTTGTCCACACCAAGGTTAATTTTGTCCATCTATGGTTAGTTAACTTATAAATGATCTTTTACAGCTTCTTTCCCATGGAGCCTCTGGTCTTTTTCATTTTTAGCCTTCTTAAAAAATGTTCCCCAGCCTTACTCTGAGGAAGCCTGGGGACAGCATAGGGGTGGGTTGCATCTTTTCTCCTTATAGCGCTTCACTCAGGCTGTCCCCCATCTGAGATAATCTAATGTGTTTTGTCCGTAGTTTAATTTCTTCTAATTCTTTAGTAGTATTAAGAACATCTCCTGTTTGCGTATCTTTTTACATCCATGTTACCATTTTTAATTTAATTTAATTTTACTTTACTTTATTATTTTTTAATTGTGTTATGTTAGTCACCGTACAGTACATCATTAGTTTTTGATGCAGGATTTGTTCCAGAATCATTGTTTGCATATAACACCCAGTGCCCCGTGCAATCCGTGCCCTCCTTAATACCCATCACCGGGCTCAGCCATCCCCCACCCCCTACCTTCTAAAACCCTCAGTTTGTTTCCTGGAGTCCATAGTCTCTCATGGTTCGTCTCCCCCTTCCATTTTTCCCTTCCTTCTCCTAACGTCCTCCATGCTATTCCTTATGTTCCACAAGTAAGTGAAACCATATGATAATTGTCTTTCTCTACTTGACTTATTTCACTCAACATAATCCTCTCCAGTCCCATCCAAGTTGATGCAAAAGTTGGGTGTTCATCCTTTCTGATGGCTGAGTAATATTCCATTGTGTATATGGACCACATCTTCTTATCCATTCATCTGTTGAAGGGCATCTTGGCTCTTTACATAGTTTGGCTGTTGTGGACATTGCTGTTATGAACATTGGGGTGCATATGGCCCTTCTTTTCACTACATCTGTATCTTTGGGGTAAATACCCAGTGGTACAATTGCTGGGTCATAAGGTAGCACTGTCGTTCAACATAGTACTAGAAGTCCTTTTTTTTTATCCCCCAAAGATTTATTTATTTATGGGGCACCTAAGTGGCTCAGTGGTTAAGCAACCAACTCTTGATTTTGGCTCAGGTCATGATCTCAGGGACCTGGGATCCAGCCCTGCATCAGGCTCTGTGCTCAGTGCTGGGGGCAGGGGTGGGAGGGGAGCCTACTTCTCTCTCTGCCTCTGCCCTTCCCCTGCTTGTGCGCACTCTCTGTCTCTCTCTAAATCTTTGAGATTTATTTATTTTATTGAGAGAGCACAAGCAGGAGGGGCAGAAGGAGAGGGAGAGGGAAACTCAAGCAGACTTGGCGCTGAGAACAGAGCCGAAATGGGGCTGGATCTCAACGCTGAGATCACGACCTGAGCCAAAATCAAGAATCCAACGCTTAACCAACTGTGCCACCCAGGCACCCAGATATCGTTATTTCTACAACGGTAAATTAAGAGCATAGACTCTGGTGCCTGGCTACATTTGGATTTACCTTGTTAACTGTTTGAATAATGAATATATATAATAGTAAAATTTTAAGTGAAAATAACAGTAAACACCTGAAAGTTGCGCAGGTTGCATGAGTTCCTCGCGGAGAGCCCTTGGAACGGTACCCAGCACGTACAAAGGCTCTGTGCTTGTTGCTACTCCCACCCTATTATTTGAGCCTCATATCAACCCTGCAAGGTAGCTGTGGCAGGCCTCATCGCTATTTCCTAGAGAATCACACAGAAGCACCAAAGGGGCAAGTCACCTGCTCAACATCTCACAACTGGTGGTGGATCTGGGCATTGGACTTAGGTATTTTAACTCCTAGTTATTTTGACTTTTTCCATCCCATCTATCTGAGGGTTTCCGGATTCAGGAAGAGAAATCAGATCACCCAGTTAATTGAATTTCAGAAAAACAATGAGGGACACCTGGGTGGCTCAGTCGGTTAAGCATCTGCCTTAGGCTCAGGTCATGACTCCGGGGTCCTGGGACTGAGTCCTACATGGGGCTCCCAGCTCAGCAGGGAGCCTGCCTCTCCCTCTGCCTGCTGCTCCCCTTGCTTGTGCACTCTCCCCATCCCTCTCTCTGACAAATAAATAAAATCTTTAAAAAAAAAAGAAACAGTGAATAAAATTTTAGAAATATGTCCCAAATATTGCATGGCACATACTTAATGCTAGCAAATTTGTTTATCTGGAACACAAATAATCTTATTTGATAACCCGAATCCATCCATCCAGAGTGTCTACTCTGTGTCAGTCTTTAAATGATAGTCCAAAATTAAAGATAGCTGATTAAACCCTTTCTGTACTTTTTTACAACATATAAAATCTGGTTTTGTTTTTCAGACAACCCAGTTAAGGACCATTAAAATGAAGTGTCTGTGCTAGGGACTTCCCAAGCTCATAACATATTGTAGGTGGAAAAATATTTTTATGAGAGAGACACCATAGTAAATTTTTCCAGCAGCTAATAAACACTGAGTTTGCAGCGGCAAAAGTGAGACAGTAAATAAGAAAGGACTAAAGATAGCCCATGTGGACTGTTGCTTTTCAGAGATATCCAAATGTTTGACATGGCCATCATGATAAGCTGAATCTCTTTTTCCAAATACATCACTACAACATTTGATTCCTTTGCTTTCTGCTGCTCTTGTTTTCCTCCATTTCTGTTTTTCTGTCTGTTAGTTGCTGTAAACTGTTGGAGACATGAATTTGGTTTTAAAGTTCCTTCTGGTATATTCCTAAAAAGTACATGAAGGGTCAATGAGAAACTGACAATAGTAGTCTGACCAGGACTCTCTCTCACCTTGGTTTGTTTCTGTGGTGTTTGTTGTTTAATACAAAGATCTGTTAATCTGGTAATGTTTAAAATGTGTTTTAAAGAAAGAAGTTTCATTTCAGAATGAGGATGGATGGGTCCAACTGGACCATCCTTGCTTTGGGGTTTCAAGAATATAGAGAATATTTCATATGGTGTCTCATCCTTTAAAAAAAAATTTTTTTTTTAATCTTAACAATAACAAGTGCCCCCGGACAGAATATCTCCTGGTCTGTCAATCTTTTCTTCATTTCAGCGTGGAATATTGGGTAAGGGTAGAAAGTGGGAGAGAGCTAACATTTACTTTGCAAAGTATTTCCCATGGACTTTTTCTTTTAGAACACTGTCTTAAGAGGCAGGTGGTATAATGCACTTTTACAAATGAAGAAACAGGCTCAGAGGTTAGGTAACTGATACTAGAGGACACGTAACTAGTAATAGAAAGCCAGTGTTTTTTCCACTCCACCAAGACGCTTATCATCATAGGGGCCATTTTGTTCTCTGCTAGAGATTTTTTTTTAGATGGTTGTCCTATTTTATTAGTGATTGGTCTGAACAAAGTGAGTTTAATTCTATATCACTGTGAGAATTGAGTCTATAACAGAACAGTATATTAATTTATCAGGTATTAGTGAGAATGAGTTAACAAAAAGTATATAAAATGTAAAACTCTTATTAATGTACTTCCAATAAGGCAAACTTACTTCCTACTTGTATTTATAATGGTTGTTCATGTATGAAATTAATGAAATAAAAAATGAGTAGATCTAATAATCTGTTCCTTCTAGAACTTCCAAATGGCCAACATGTTAGCAAGTGGAATTTTAGTTCTTCCTGATTCATCACAGAGTAACAAAAGTTTAGCAAACCTGAATAATAAGTCCAGGGTTTGAGTCTCTATTCTGCGAGGCTCAGAAAGGAATTTTGCCAGGAAGATGCCAAGACGTGGATGAACCATCTCTATGGAAAGGACTCATTGGCCACCCTGATTGGCAAGGCAGTGGTCTTCCTGGTGGCAAGCCTACCCAGAGAGAGGTTGCTTTGTGAGTATGGCATCGGGATGTGGAAGAGTTAAATAATTTGAAGGTTTTGTGATGTTGGACTGGGATGGCCAGACACCTTCATTTGCCTAGTAGGCATGCCAAGCTGGTTTTCCATGCTTTAGTATTATGCAGAGGTGGCCATTGGCTTCCTTCTCCCATCGTCAGCTTTGCCTTGTGGAACCTCTGTGATTCTTCTTTTTCTTTGCTCCTAATGTTGATCAGCCCTTCATCTGATTACGCTTTTGTGAAGGTAGATCAGTACAACTGGTACAAATATAGAAGGGTATTGCTAGCCTAGGAGTTGACCTTGCCCTTTAAGGTAATTTTACATGTATCTACTGAACAGTAGTAATTGTTTTTCACGTATTTATAAACATTGAGAATCTGAAGCCCATTTCTCCAGAAAGCTTGTTCAGTTGTGTCCATTTGTAATTCTAGAGAGCAAAGTCAAACATTTAGAAGCTGTGTTCTGTTTTTCTAATGATGTAGAAACATTCTTCAGAGCATTTCTTTTGTTTCAAGTATCATGTTGCTCACTAGGAAGACTTTTGTTTTAATTTTCGTTCTTCCAGACCTTCTCATTCATAAGTACTTGTAACCCAATCCAAAGTTTAGTCAAGTGGGAAATGTACAGTGCTGGCTGGATTCACAGAAAAGGCTTCCAAATGCTCCCTCAGTCGCTATTCGCCCAAAGAGCCCCACTGCCCCCACATCCTAACTACTAGTCTGAATGAAAGGCACCGTGGAGCTATGACCCTGGCATAATCGAATCCCGCCTGTCCTGCCTCCCGCGTGTGACGATTCATCTTTCACAGTAACTCGTCCTGCTCTCCCTTCTCCTCTTCAGCTTGAGCTCTTCCCTGCCCTCCCTCTCTTCTCGTTTTTGTTTTTCTTTTTTCTTTTGGTGTCTTCCCTCTCCTTACTTTTCTATACAAATAACAGTAGAGGAAATTATGTATCTTTAGTTCTTTTATTAAGAACTGAATTTAATTCGAAAAAAATTACCGTACCTTCAAGTTCAGACAGAGCTTTTGCACCAACTTCAGCGTATATTGTACTGAGGCATTTTGTTTAAACTAAGAAGGAAATTATTATTTGCAAGTAGTTGTATTTATGAATGCGAAAGCAGTGAGGTAGTGCTTCAGCAAAAAGATTACTAAAGCATTAGTTTATCATATTTGGGGAAATCTACCTGAATCCCTATCTAATCCATCGTTAACCATATTGTTCAGAGTCCTGAGGAACAGAAGTTAAAAGAAGCGCAATTAATGGAAACCTAAAGGAAACTCTATGAGGCAAATGGAAAAATCTCTCAAATATACTACTACTAAAGATAATAAAGTAAAATTGTCCCTTTTTTTGCTAGTACTACTTTAGCTTTGGATAATAGTGGTTCTGTACTTCAGTCGGGATGTATCATTCCATATATGTATGCCTGTGAGTGTGTCCACGTAAATGATGACAGTATTGTGGTTTAGACTTCCTTTTATTTTAATTCAAAAACCATCTCTAATTGATGAAATGTGTCTTTATGGTACAGTTCTTTTCAAATACATCAAGCGCTGCTTCGGTCGACCCTTGACTTCATGGGTATGTTGGTCTTTGACCCAGAACTGGTCAATGAACCCTGCAGGGAAATCATTAGAGAATTGGAACAGTTGTGGTAGTGGGATCAGGGGTCAAACCATTACCTACCCATAGGAACTTCTGTTTAAATTGGACTCTTGCTTTTCTGAAAGCAGGTCATATATTCAGGGAGAATACTGAAGAAGAGGGGAGCACGTGTCCATGCTAATCTATCAGGATGGGATAGGGCTGTAAGGATCCCAGAGATTGTCTGGTTTGTTTTCTTTTATTTCCTTTCTTTCTCCTCTGTCGTGACAAATGGCTCTGGGGTTATTGTCTCAAAGTCCATTTTTTCAATATAAATATTATGGAAGGATAACGTGAATGTAAGGGAAAGGCACGAGTTAGAAGTGTGCAGCTTGATACACTTCCTCAAGCGAACACACTTGTATCATCAGTACCCAGTTCAGAAGACACTACCTGGACCTCGGAAGCCCTCTCGTGCCCGCTCTGCGTCACGTCCATCATCTCTCAGCCCCCACCAAGGGTAACCACTCTCCTGAATAAAATCCAGTGGTATTTCAGGGAGTCCATGGGTACTAATGGGAAGCCATTCTTTAGTCTTTCCGCAGGAAACAATCTTATCTCTCCACTTAAAAATGTTAAAAAAAGTTTTGTGCAAAGAAAACACAAACCTCATTCAAGAAGTGTGTATATCAACATCAGTTTTCACAGTCATGGAGCTGTGAAAAGAAATTTTAGAAGTGACGGATGTCACAGAAGAGAATATTCTTTCCTTTGCATCGGAAATCAATACTCAAAAGTTAGCTGCTTTTCCAGAATTCCAGAAAGAAGGGACTCCGTAGTTCAGTTCTTTTCAGTCGGGTCTGTAGTATTCCTCCTTACATAATTACTATTTTCTGAGGATTGTATATAATCTCAAAATTTTCTATTTGTCCTGACAAGTAATGCACGTTAGTTTTAAAATATCTTCCATTAGATATCTAAATGAAGGAAGTCTTAATTCTAATGACATTTTTGGGGCAAAACACTGTCCTGCTTGCATGACGTGATTATGGTCTTTAACAGGTAGCTTATATCTGGATTCAGGATTGTGGTTTTTTCCAAAGAATAAATCACATTTAGTCCTCCCGTTGAAAAACTGGTGGTGATGTTTTGCTACTTTTTGTTCCAAAGGAAAATCTGGAGGCTAGTTGCAGGGGGACGATTTTCATTTTTTATCAAAGAAAAACTAAGAATTTTTTGCTAGGAGACAAAGAAGATTCACTGGGATTGTTAAATGATTTTTCATTCAAGAAAAACAATGAATCTTCTGGAAACACTGGTAGAGTACCAGTTTTTCTTTCACTCTGGCTTTTTTCTTATCTTTTCCTTTCTGTGGCATGGAGTAGGAACCATAAGAAGAAGGAGAAGAACAAAGATCAGAGTAGTGGACGTACCATGGGTTTTGAAATCCAAGCACTACACTGGAATCACGGCCCACCTCACCCTCTGACCCTATTGTCTATATTTTTATATATAAAATGCAGTTGGTCAACCCTACCTAATGAGACTGCTGTCAGGATTAAATGACAAAATGGTTTGGATATAAAGATAAAATCATAATAGCTATCATTTATTATACTCTCACTATTTGTCAAGCACTATTCCAAGTGCTTTCTTTTATATCATTATCTAACGACTTAGACCAGTTTGTCAGTGAAGAAATTCAGGCCTCTGGGAGTCTAAGTAATGTATATAATGAAGCTGAGTGGCTAGTAATTAGCAGAAGAAAGAAGTGAACTAAGTTCAGACCACAAAGACCACGCTGCTAATTCGAGTTTCTAATCCCAGCTGTCACCGCTCCTCCTTCACTAGGTAAGTAGTTGGCGTCTGTGGTGCCCGGAGGGGTCACTGTGACCCTGCAGCTAGGACTCACTGCTGGCGGGAACAGATGGGGCTGACACTCTGAGAAAGGGGTGCAGTGTTCTTCTGCAGAGAGGCAGCGTGGTTCCGTGGGGCCGCGTCTGCCCGGAATGCCACTTTTTCCTGCTTCTCGCAAAGGTGCTCCCTGGCCTAAATGCATGTGTAGAATTTTCCACACTATTTAGCTCAGGAGTGATAGGTCAAAATCTTTAATAATATTATTTGTCATATCTGCCAAAAGGTTTGTCTACTTGTCTGGCTTTATTTCCCACATGTAGCCATTGACCCACTCATTCATCAGAAACTCTTCTAACACTTGCCATGCATCTTATATCGTTCTCATATTCTCTGTCTTCTGTTCCTTTCTCCCCTTTTCTTTGTCCCTCCTTATTCCTCTTTTTCTTCCTGCCTTTGTGTCCTATGGCATGTCATTGTGCATTACACATGACCAGCTTTCCATAGGTACGGTTAATTCCTCTGTTCTCAGGAATTTAAATTCGGTTTGCGCTGTATCCCATATGTTTAAGACCTGAAACAATTACAGATACTTCAGAACTCAGAACTCTATAAAAAAAACTATTTATCATATCAAATTGCACTAGGGATCCATTGTAGGTTGAGAACTGTGCTAGATCACAGATGGTATATTTCATGGATTATGATTTCACAAAACAGTCTGTCTTCACAATTTGCTCCTCTTATATTTCCCTCTTGTGAATCCTGTGGGTAGTCATCAGACAGAATGAAAAAATCAGATTCTTTATCAGTTTAAGTGATAAAATACATTTACCTTATTGCTGTTTGGATTCCCTCTGAATTTAATCATGAATTCCTTTGCTGTGTTGGAGGCGGGCGTCCTGCCCAGATCGGGTCACAAGATAAGCGGATGTGTGGCTTCGGTCTGTGGCTGTGGGAGTTGGCCGTCCTCTGCTGTGCCACTTTATGGTCTCTTGTCGATGGGCCTGCGTGTGACAGCTGTTGTGACTCACCCGCAAGGAGATGGAGTGAACGCGTTTATAAGTTCGAGAAATCAGAGAACTAGAGAAAACATTGCGTGGGACACACCAAAGGCTAGAAATGAGAAAAGAAAAGGTCTGTGTTAAGTCACCAAAGGCTCTGTTAAACTGTATCCCGCTATTACACAAATTGGGACATCTCTGCTACATGGGTTTGCATGTTATTCTTCCTCTTATCACTTGCAGAGCCATGTCCTTATTTACTAAACGAGATGGGATTTTGAGATAGAGTCACGTACCTGGATACACAGTGTAAAATAATAACTATTTGAAAATTCACTTCAGTAGGTCTAGGGGTGCTCTCGTGACCAGAGCACGTGCGTGCACCTCTTGTCTCGCGCTGTCCCTCTCCCCCGTCCTCCCTCTCTACCTCTCTCTCTCCTCTCCCTTCTCCCTCTCCCTCTCTTCCCCTCTCTCCTCCCCCTCACCCCCCCCCTTTGTCCTTTCAGCTCTGGGATAAGGCTGTCAATATCAGTGGTAACATTTTGTCAATAAACATACCTAGAAAGCTGTGTTCTAATGTAGTCTGTGTCTGTAGAACCCGGCCATAGTTTTGATGTAAATAATTTAGTCTCTCTGGTCCTCAGTTTCACATTCTAAAAACAAAGGACCGGAGTAAGTGTTTACTGTGCCTTTTGTTTTAGTTCTGAAAACTCTGTACTTGTCCTGTTCCTAACAGTTCCTCGTAAGTGTTTCTCTTCCAAAGGAGTCAAACTTTGCTCTCCCCATGGTGGTTGGTTGGTTATTTATTTAGATATAATTGACTTATAACATTATATTAGTTTCAAGTATGCAACATGATTCAACATTTATATATATATATTGAAATAATTACAAAAGTCTAATACCTAATATCTATCACTGTACATTTGTTGCACAATTATTTTTCTTGTGCTGAAAGCTTTAAGATTTACTCTCTTAGCAACTTTGAAATAGACCCTACTGTTAACCGTAGCATATAATATAGTCACCATGCCGTATATTATATCTCAGTGACTTATTTTATTGCTCTCCCCATGTTTTAATGCTTCTAGCATGTTTCTACCTGGGATATTTTGTGTCAGCCCCATTGACATCTGCTAAACAGTTCTGAGGATTGATGAAGTATGGTTTGGTTGATACTAGCATGGATTAGCTATTGAAGTCTACAAATAGTCTAAAACTTTATTTATTTATTTATTTTTACATGGTTCTCGTATTCTACCTGCGTCAGATTTGGGGATTTTGTGTTTATCATTTCCTTCTGTTGGCAGAATATTCAGTAGTAAGTTCCTGAGTATCTTTATGGCCTCCCATTGTCAACGATGGGCCACTTGGGTATAAAGCCGCTAACCAAAAAATATGCCATGATGTTTGCATCCTACTGGAGATGTAACAGCACGGATTTCTTGTCTAGGCTACAGTTAATGTACTTACTTACTGTTTCAGATACGTTCTCTAGAAAAACTTAGTTTTCCCCGCCAAGGTAAAGTAAGGCCTGTCTGAGCCTCTTAACCGTTGTTAGACACTTAAACTCCCCTCTTTTCAGCATTTATTCATGTTCCTCGTACCAGTAATCTTAGGTTCTTCAAGGGCAATCCTGTTTGAATGCTGAGAATATAGACCAATTGCCAGAATCGAAAGCAAACGCGGAGACTTTTCTCTGGGAAGAATTCAACATCAGCTTGACACTAATAATCATGAGCGGTGGGTAATGAGAGGCTGCAAGCCAGTGAAAAGTAATTCTGCAAACATACCTTCTTTGGAGCAAGTGCGCACTCCTCGCCCAGCTTCTTCGACTGACTGAGCGACTACACGAAACCACATCCCAGCATCCCAGCCTACGAGAACCGCATTGTTCTATAAAGCATCATCGGCCGCTGAAAGGAGTTACTGTGAAGCACTAATTATAATTTTTTAAATTTACAATTACATTAAAAAGAAACACAAATTATAAAACTGAAAATCACTTGGGGGAAAAGGTTCACTTTCTTTTTTTTTTTTTTTTTTAAGATTTTATTTATTTATTTGTCAGAGAGAGAGTGGGAGAGAGATCACAAGTAGGCAGAGAGGCAGGCAGAGGCAGGCAGAGGCAGAGGGAGAAGCAGGCTCCCTGCCAAGCAAGGAGCCCGTTGTGGGACTCGATCCCAGGACCCTGGGATCATGACCTGAGCTGAAGGCAGCCGCTTAACCAAATGAGCCACCCAGGCGTCCCAAAGGTTCACTTTCTTGATAGAGGGTGGCGAGTAGGTCACTTGGTACCTGACTCGGTTTTGCAAACGTATCAAGCTTAAAGATCAGCTATTGTGCTCTACGTAAGGAAGAGGACCAGAAGGAAATACGACAAAACGTTAGAACTGGGCTAGCTCTGCATTGTGGCACTACTGAGGATTTTTACTTTCTGTTGCATGTTCTGATGTGTTTCTCATCTGTTTTTGAGAATAATGAGCTATATTACTTTAAAATGCCACTTTGGTTTCTCTTTCTTTTTAAAGAAAAAAGATGACACTATAAAATAGATGTTTCTTGTTGAAGGAAAGTGTATTCTTGTTTGAGTTACTAGTAAATGGAATCAAGTTTATCAAATCATTTCTCCTTCGAATTAGTATCTGTATTGGGATAATCCAGAAGCTTGTTCTCTGCTCTTCTTAGACTAGAAGAATATAAAATTGAGAAAGAATTGAGATTTGCATCTCAGTTTTTAAATATTATAGAAATAAATCTTCTATTCAGAGGCACTGATAAGAGCTCCAGGATGTAGTAGATCTGACTTAGGTAACAGGCAATGTCCATCTTTAAAACCCCACTAATACGTTCCTGTTTTTTAATGGCTGAAAATCAGCATCCCTCCCTATCGTTAAGAGACTTGTACCCCCTTTTTTTGGTTACTAGGTAAAAACTTCAGCAAAATAAAGTTCACACTAAATGTCACTTCGTAATTGTAGTAATGATCACACAGCTGTGCTTCCCTCAGTTTATAACACACGTCAGCATCGGTTTGGGAGCTCAGCTTCATTTCCTGCCCAGAGAGCCTTCTGCAGACTGTTTTTGTGGCGAGAAAGCAGAGCATCCTGTCGGTCGCTGCTGGGGTGCTGGGGCCAGGAATTACGGTCTTCCAGCTCTCGGAAATGCGAGGCTCAGCTCGGCCCTCGGCTGTGGTTCTGTCCTTTATTTATTTACTTGCTTACTTATTTTCTTACTTACTTCTCAAGTATTTTTGTTTGCTAGATTAAGAACCATTTTATTTATGAGTTTGTGAATTTTCAAGGAGGAACTCTTACACTTAAATGAACCTGTAAGAAGCCCATAGAAAAGCCAGTGCCTGCAGCGCTAATAATGAGAACTGACAAGGCAATCCTGCTGGGTTTATTTATGACCTTCTGCCTTTGTTAGCTCTTGTGAGAAATTCCTTTCTAACCATAACAATATTGTTGGAGTTTGGCACTGTACAGAGAAACCCTACCGAGCCCCGAGGCCCACAAACTGGCACTCGTTCAGCTCCTAACAGATTGCGAGGCTTGTTGTAGTTTTACATTTTCCTTCACTCCTCTTTTATTTAATTCATAAGTAGTTTTCACCGATTTTTATATACGTGGTTTAAATATATATATTGCGTTTATTCTCAGAGCCAAAATCCGGTTTTTTTCCCCTTGATACAATGTCATACCTCCATGAGCGTTGAGGAAAATTCAGAAGAGGACAGGCTCCTGGGAGGCGAGAAGAGACAGGTCTGTTCTGTACAAGGACGAGTCATGGGAAGTCCTATCACATTCTACAAACTGAGGGACCGACCAATATGGCGCTCCCGAGCGATCTCATGTGGGTCCTCATTCTGAGAGTTAAAAGTGGGCTCCACAGCACAAATTACCCCAGGTTAGAATTTTATAATACTCTGGCTATTATTTCAACTCCTTTTGGATACTTTAAGAACCTGTTTATTCTACCTTTGCTTTCTTCCACAATTTCCCAATGAAGTAGGAAATTTAAAAGCATCAATTCCCAGAGAGAACTGTGTTAAAAATTGTAATTTTCTTTGGGAGTAAAAGAAGATCAGTAATGTAGAACATGTAACTCTTAAAATGAGACCCTTGACAGGAGTTTTCTGTGTGGAGTTCCGGAGAGCACAGGAGATACGTAGGCCCGGAGCATATTCAGTATTTCTGATAATTGGTCCTGTTTCTTCAGTGTTGCCAACAACGACAAAGTAGCTATTTATATTCTATTTTAAGTATCGAGAGACATGTGACTTCTATTTCTTCCAAGAATCCTCAGGTTCAAGATGGCGGTTTTGCGGGGGAATGAGCTCTGTAGGACCCATGTAACTAGAAGTGCCTGTGTCTGTATTTGCTGAGAGCGTTGCATTGTTAGGCTGGGGCCTGCCGTATCAAAAGCCCACACTATTGAATTAGTCTTTATATTTTTGCTTTATTCTACTTACCTGTTATCTGATTTTCAACATTTTCTTCAGCCATCTTGCTCAACTATGTACAAACAGACTGACTAATGGAGACCATGAGGAAAATTCTATTAAAAATCTTAGCCGGATTACGGGCCCAGTCTTTTGAGCATTCAGCTTCGATTTCAGTTCAGGTCATCATCTCGCGGTTGTGGGATCGAGCTCCAAGTTCAGCTCAGAGTCTGCTTGTCCCTCTCTGCTCCTTCCCTGCTCACACCCATGTGTGTGCACTCTCTCTCTCTCAAATAAATAAATATTTTTTTAAAAATCTGAGCCGATAAATGTGAAAACTGTGCATAGGAGCATAATTTATTAGTCCAACTTTGTCTTTCATCTCCTTACCATATACATTTGCATTGTTTTCACATCTATTCTGAAAATACTAATACGATTTCATGCTACCACCATTCAACTGTTAGCCATTTTTTGAATGGGCTTTTTTTTAAAGTTCATGTGTCATTTGCCTTAGAGTGGGTATAAATTAATACTCTGTTCATTATTGTTGTGGCTCTGTGTGAAAGACTGTTCAAATCTCCAGGGTCCTCTTTTGTTTTGTTTCTTTTGCCAAAAAAAAAAAAAAAAAAAAAAGATTCAGCATTTTTTGAAGTGGTATCTGCTCAAGTACAAAGAAGAAAGAAAAAATTCTTCCTGATTTGATCACCTAAAATAACCACTGTTAACATTTTGTTGAGCATCAGGGCGCCTGGGTGGCCCATCGGTTAAGCATCTGCCTTCAGCTCAGGTGGTGATCCCAGGGTTCTGGGATCGAGCCCCGCCTTGGGCTTCCTGCTCAGCGGGAAGCCTGTTTCTCCTGTCTCCCACTCCCCCTGCTTATGTTCCCTCTCTAGCGGTCTCTTTCTCTCTCTGTCAAATAAATAAATAAAATCTTAAAAAAAAATTTATTGAGCATCAGCTGATACCTCTTAAGCATTAAAAACGGTACACAAGTATATTTTATATGTACACAAAATGCATTTATATTCGTATTTTATATATTTTACATCAAGTAAATCATGTCTTCTGCTGTTACCTGATTTTACTCAATTGTCTTTTCTATAAAAATTATACTTTTAATATATATTTTTAATAATTATTATACATTTTAAATAACCCACTACTAAGTTGACAATTAGGTGGCTTCTAACTTTTTTTGCCATCTTAACATCTAGTTATCTTGTTTGTTTGTTTTTTAATTTATCCCCACACTATGTGATATAATAAAGGTAATGATGGCTAATATTTATTAAATAGATTCTTTGTTAAGCTCAATTCTCTCCACATCTTTGAGGCAGAGGTCCATTTTATAGATGGTGAAACTGAGGCTTGAGGATGTTAATCCACTTGCCTGGTCTACACCACTAGGAAGTAATGGAGGAAAGAACCGAACCACAGCTTCACAGCCTGGCCTGATTACCTTTTCCAGCCCCTTGTCGGCACACGGTGTTTAGCATTGGTAACACTACATTTTAAAGTGCCAAAGGCTATTTACTTAATATGATATTGATTGTTAACATAACTATTTGCCTGGTGCATAATTATCTGGTAAATATTTGTTATAAAGAACGGAAGGATGCATTCATGCCACTATTTACTCATCCTGTTTCATAAGTGAGATGATTTTCTAGAAGTCACTTGCAAATTCTGTATCCTGGTCTCAAAATGGGATTTAGATTACAAAGACTGTTAAAAAAACACACCGCGTGTCCAAAATATGTGTATGTTTCTATGTGTATGTCGGCATGTATATACACAGCGGCTGGTTACTGAGCGTATGCTTGATACTTGTTATTCATGATTAGATCTAATTGTCACTACAGCGTAAGTGATTATTTTCCCTATTTTTTGGATGGTGCATCTGAGGCTCAGTGAGGTTAAATAACTTGCCTAAGATCGGGTGCAGGAAGCGATGCGGCCAGGACTTGATTTCACTCTGCTCTTACTCCAGAACTGATGACTGACGGCTCCGTGATTACTGTAAACCCACATTCCAGTAGATACTTAGTGAGCACTTACCGGTGCTGGCTAGCATGCTTGGTGCTCTATGTAGAACGACTCCTTTAACTCACCCATCAACACCCTGATTACTTTTATCATCCCCACACTTCCTACAGATGAGGGCTGGGAGCTTGGGGGGCTCCGTCATGTGCCAGAGTCCCTGGAATTTGCGAAAGAGGGGTGGGGTCAGGCCTGCTGTGTGGTTCCAGAGCCCAGATTCTTTGCAACCACCATGGCCCGCATCCGAAAAGATCACTGTTTGATATAATATGAAGGTTAAAAACAAAACAAAACAAAATCTCCAACGAACTAACATCTAATGAATGCCTTTAAAAAGCAAATTTCATTAGAGGAGGGAAATATGATGTAGAGATTTAGAAGACTTTATGGCACTTTCCAGAGATCTACAGATTGGTGACTAGAGTTTAAGTCCAATTTTATTTCAAAACTTACGATTTGGGACGTCTTGGTGGCTCAGTGGGTTAAGACACTGCCTTCAGATCCCAAGGTCCTGGGGATCCAAGTCTCACATCGGGCTCCATGCTCAGCAGGGAGCCTGCTTCTCCCTCTCCCTCTGCCTCTGGCTGCCACTCTCCTTGCCACTCTGGCTGCTTGTGCCCTCTCTCTGACAAATAAATAAATAAAATCTTTAAAAAACAACAACAGAAAAACAAAAAAACTTACAATTTACTGGGATAAAAGAGGAATTAGGCAATGGATGGGCCTGCACGTCAGGTTACTGAAGTCCCTTCCCTTTTCGGAGGTTTTAGAAAGCAAAGGGAATGTGAACTTTATTCTCCTGCCATTCAGAATCCTGTGTCTTAATCTGTTTACACCAGCTTTGAGGCGGCTAGCAGTGGACCGCAGTGCCCATCAGAGGACACTCTTCCTTCCTTCTCCTTGCGGGCCCTGGCATGTGTTCCAAGTGACAGGATACTTACCCGTAAGCGTGAGGCCCAGTAACACCAGCGCGTGAGGGCACCTAAATGGCTCTGCGGAGAGGTCACGTATTTGAGGCTGCCACACGCTGGCCTTGCAGACCTGCTTCAGGCCCTTACTGACCATGAGACGTTAGTAGTGGTAGTAGTCTCACCATCCTCATTATTGGTATTTGCAGCTTTCTGTATGAAACCCTGAGTAGGTTTATGACCACCTCCTTTTGAGAGGCAGTTTTTGAAGTAATAGGTTATAAAACGGTTCTATGCTCTCAGGAAAAATTATCATGTAAAATTGCACTTGAGTGCTAGCACTCGAGGCGTTAAGTGACCAGCTGCCCCTGTACGTAGACGGAAAAGGACTCATTTTGGAAACCTCTTATCTAAGTGAGTCTGTGAATCGTAACTGAGAACAGGAAAAATTCATGTTTTTAAGTTTGGCTTTTGAGGGAGGTACTGAATGTGTTGTATTTCATTTTAAAATACAAAAATAGCCTTCACAAAACATTTCCATCTATAATGTAGTCCGGCTAATCTTGTAAAAAAAAAAAAAAATTCTGGATTCTCTACTCTTTTCCTAAATTAACTCAGAAGTCTTAAAAAATAATTTCTGTGAAAATATAAAAATTTCAGCTTTCTTTTATATTGAAGCCATTAGACTAGTTCTTTCTATTTTTAATGAGGTAATTTTAGTGTATCTGTAAATACTGAAGAAATAACTTGTTTGTAGATATTTTGGCATAATTGTTTGAAGAGGAGATAATCACTCAAAGAAGGAAATTGGAATTTGAGCTGATGTGACTTAAGTATTTATTGCATCGTTAATTCTATTTTTAACTTATTCCTTAAAGCAGGAGTGATTTGAATTCTGTGTCTAATATATAACTTAGCATCAGGAAGTCATCTTCTATTTTAAAGGTGATGTCCTTCACAGTTTCCTTATCATTTGCTGTATTCATTATATTGACCCACTGACGAAAGAAACATGATAATCCCCACTTGGCAACTGAATAAAAGATTAGGTTGTCTTGCCCACAGCTGATCACCAATGGTACCCACCTTCAGACCCCCTCACATCCAGCACTTTCTCCTGAAGCAGGTTGGTCTCTCTGTGCTAACATATTATTTGTGATTCTTAAATAGTGAGTCATTATGGGTGTTTGGGTTTTTTTATCATTCTCCTGTGAGTCACTTTCCAATAGTAAAATATTTGTTATAACCTCATTGATAGAAATATCATAGAAAGTCTATATTCATGAATAGAGCGCAGGCGGTCCTTGTCTCACTCATTAGAGAGCTCATTAATGATTGATCCAGCCAGGGCACCTGAGGAATGAAAAGAACTGCCTCTTTCATACAGAATTTCCCTTCTCTTTTGGTTACTACTTTTGGGGCTTTCATTTAAAAACCCAGTTCCTCCCTCTTACTGGATTTGGTTTTAGGCCTGCAGAGCCCTTGTCCTTACCCACTGGGATGAGGAAAATGGGGGAGAAGTGCCTTCCCTCTTCTCGTTCACTCTTTCAGCCCCTCCCTGTGACCTCACTGCTCCCTTGCCCTGGACCCCGATCCACACAGTTCAGGCTATCTCATGCTTCCCCCTGTGCCTCACGGTCACGATAGCCCACACCCCCTGGGATCCTACTGCACCCATCCTCTTACCGACAATTTCTCCTTTAAGGGGCACCTGGATGGCTCAGTTGGTTAAGCGTCTGCCTTTGGCTCCAGTCATGGTCTCAGGGTCCTGGAATTGAGCTCCGCGTCAGGCTCCCTGCTCAGTGGGGAGCCTGCCGATCCCTCTCCCTCTGCCACTCCCCCTGCTTGTGCACGCGCTCTCTCTGTCAAATAAATAAATAAAATCTTCTTAAAAAAATTCTCCTTTAATTCTTACAACTCTCTTAGGCGGGTACTACTAGGATTTTCCCAGTTTATAGACGTGCAAAGCACAAAAAGCTTTAAGTATGTCACCCGATCACTTAGTAAGTGGCAAAGCTGAGGTTTGAAGTTAAGTCCTCTTAGGCCACAGTTTCCATGTGGCACACGCTAGCAGTTCATGGAAACCCACCCTCGGAAGTTCCACAGTAAATAAATATGGCTCGGCGTCACCGGGGAAGCCGCCGTGCAGCCCCATCTGGTGTCCGTGGCAGAGCGGCCTCACCACGATGGGAATGGATGGGTCTTGGAGGGAAGTGGGGCTTCCCCGAGCAAAGAGTGCGAAGGCTCATTTCCTGTTAGACCCGGTCGCTCAGGCTTTAGAGGCCATCCATGGTAGCCTGGCGGCTGTCGTGAAGGGAGGACAGACGGTGACAGTATTCTACCTTCTCTCTTCTCCTTCCATTTCCCTTCTGACCCAGCAGTGCTGCTCCCCAGTCTCGTTGGCTCTTCCGTGCTCTGCATCCTGCTGCTGTGAGGACTGTCTGCGCTTCCGCTGCTGTGTTGATGGTTCCCTACGCTGTTGCTTGTCTCCCCTGTTGTCCTTCATTCATTACCTGTTACTGCATTGGGGTTTTTGGTTTGCTTTCTATCGGCATTGCTTGTGAGCTTCACATCAGTGTTTTTAACTCTAGCTCATTCAGTCTCACTGCTGTGTAGTATCCCATTTTCTGCATGCATCTCTAATTCCTATTGCTGGAGAATTAGTCTGTCTCCAGTTTCTGTTGTTACAATACTGAGACGGTGTTTCTGTGCGTGTGTACATCTCCTTATGTACAGATGCAGAGTACACACTAGGGGACTCTCCAGGTCATTAGACAGATGCACGTTCCACTTTTTAGTGTGCTTACAAATTGTTGTCCAAAGTGGTTATACTAATTTATATTCCCACGAGCAGTGTCTGGAAAAGCATAAAGTGCATATTTTTCTCTCTCCAATGTTTTTTAATTATGAAACCTCAGTTGGAAGTATTATTTCATTTATTGGTTTTTTTTTTTTTTTTTTTTTTTCATTTATCGTTGTTAAGAGTATAAAGGAACTTCAGTTATACCAAAAGACGTATATAAGAGAGACAACTGCCTTGGCCATGCGAAAATTAATGGAGATAGGACAGTCCTTCTTTACAGAGGAATTCCAAATAATAAATGTAGAAGGAACAAAGGAAATAGAAAATCAACATTAGAGTAGCTTGCTGCAGGCAGGATCCACTGATAAATGCTAAAGTAGTGGGCAGAACTTTAAGGAGAAATAGGAGACTTGCATTGATTCAGATACAGCCACCCAAACATTTACTTATTCTGTGCAGTTTTCACATACACCCCCAAATTCTTTGATACGCGTCTGGGAGGTAGAGCTTAATTCCCCTCTTTTAGGTATGGGCTGGACTTAGTGACTCCCTTCCCGTGAACAGGGTGTAGAAAGGGGAAGGCTAACGTGACTGTGGAGAAATCGGGCAGACGACACCTTAACCAAGTGATCAAAGTTGACATCATCTCATGAGTCACGTTTCTGTCATACTCTGATAGGATGCCTCGTAAAAGGCACTTCACATCTGTGATATTCTTCCCCAGAATCTATATGTCAGCCTCGTCATGAGAAAACACCAAACACACACAAATTGAAGGATAAATGGGCCTTGGTTCCATACAGTGTTATCATGAGGGAGCCGGGGTGGAGGGCGCAGAAGAACGCTCAGCACTCCGCCACTTTCGTGTAAGTCTCAAGTCATTTCAGATAAAAAGTTTTTGAAAATCCGGGGAGGGATTAGAACAAGGATGTGTGTTCATATGGTTCGTGTGAATAGGGAAAATGTCAAAATAACTAAATTTTAGTATTGTTGTGTAAGTAAAACTTCCCTTTATTCCATGTAGACTGAGTACAATTCGTGAGTTGGGTGTTCTTCTGTTTGTTTTTTTTTTAAGTTGCTAATTTATTTGCGGTTCCTATAGGTCTTACCATTTTAAAGTATTTCCTTGCTATGTACTGAAGAAATAAATGTCTCCTGAGGGTTCATGCCTTTTTGTTTTTAAGTTTTATTTTCAGAATTTTGACGTGCTAAGCATTGTACTTCTAAGATAAACAGTAGTTTTTTACCATGAGAGACACAGAAGGTGGTGTTGATTGCTTTTCTGTTACAAAGATTTATGATATGCTTTCAGCAATAGAAACTGGGATCAGTAGACAAACTCTAAATCTTACGTATTTACAGATCTTGTTAGTTTGTCAATTTGCTTTCAAAGCACATGGGTCATTCCTACCTCACAGTCTCATACCTGACATTGATATTTGTAAAGCACAAACCCATAAACTCATGTCCTTCCTCCCGTGTGTAACTAGCTCAAACCCCCCCTTTATAACTACGTGTCTCAGGACTTGTCACCAATGGTTTTGGAGTAGGATACGTAAAAAATAGAAATCTGTTAAAGCCAAACGTTACTCATAATTAGTTTTTAGACACTGCTGTGCTGTTTGAAGGGTCAGGTGTAAATATTTCCCCTCATTTCTCGATTGGTTATTACATAGAACTGAAATGAGGGGTGTGGAGACCCCTGGGATTCCGGCGGTCTAGGAGACACCCCCCCCCCACTAACCTGGACTCTAGTCATGGAGGCCCTTGCTGCCATTGCTGTCGTTCCTTCCTTTGTTAAATTCTATATAATGCTAAAATGCATAGATCTTGAAAAACCTTTTTACAAGTTCCTTCTTAGTGGCACCTGTAATTTTAATCATGTTCTGAAAGCATTCTTTGTTCATAAACACTTGAAAACATGATTTTTTTTTTCTTTAAAATGTTTCTTTCCATTCCTTCTCCTTCTCTGATAATATGAGAAGTCACCTGTTAGACCTCCCTTGGCTCCCTGGCTCCTAAAAAATGTTGCTTGGCGTCAGAGGTGGTTCACAGCCGCCCTCATCCTCCTTCCCTCAGCCTTCATGTCCTAGTTTCCGGGTGCGCTGTCCTCTGTGCTCCTGCAGGGGCATCCCTCCCAGAGCTCTTGCCTTTCCAGTGTTCTCTCTGCCTCCAGTCTCCTGCCCACCCCTCGCCCAGAGGGCACAGGGTCGCTTCTGGTCTGGACCCACCTCAGACAGCAGCCTCTGGGCCACCGCGCCGGCCGAGGACCCCCGGTTCTGTGGTCCACCGTCTTACGGCTGCACCCCTCCATCACAGAATTCCTTCCTTCCTTGAGAATTCATCTGTTCAGCTGTCTCTTCTCCTTGAGACTCCCGTGAGAAGGGGACATTGAAGTATATGCATCACAGTATAGGCCAGCATTTAAATAGCAAATGTCATTCACATGTAAAAACTGCCTTCTACCTTTTTCCCATCGCCTCGCACCCACCCACCCACCCACAGCTTCATCTGCAGACCTTAGATAGGACAGGCCGCGGTACAGAATCTCTCCCCAAATTAGTCATTATCCTCACTTCACTATGTAGTTGTAATTGCACCGGTAGTCCATCATTTGTATTAATCAGGGTCTTCTTTAAGATGCCATTGCTCTCAGAATAATAAAGGACCAGCATTTATTCATACGTGAGGCTTGCTTAGTGTTTTCAGCACTGACTTCGGCTTTGGCTTGAGGTTAGGAAGGATCTGGAGGCTCTTGGCTATGTTGGACAATGAAATCAATTAAAAAACATTTTGGTAGGAACAAATGATTGGGAGCTAATAAGATGCTGTAGTTTCATCATATAAGAAAATATACATAATACCTCTGGTACTTAGAAGATGCTAAATCAATGGTAGTAACAGTTGTTGCTAAAAAATTGTGATGATTATGTTCATTATCATTACCATTTGTGAGTACAGTCCTAGGGTGTAACCAAGCAGGATGATGTTATTTCCAGATGAAAGTGAATCCCAAATTCCATACAGGGAAAAGAAAAGTATAAATACATTTTCTTACCAAAAAATTTTTAAATTCAAGACTGCCCATACCGTGTTGAAGGGTCTTTTTGTTGTTCTTCCTAGCCTACATAACATCTTGAGACTGTTGTTAATAGTGGAAGAACAGAGAATCTCCCTGGGCAGAGTTCAAAACTGAGAATAATTTAGGATCCCCTTGGGGCTTCTGCAGTGGAAAAAAAAATTCCCTTACATGATGCATATTTCATACTTAAATTGTTTACCACATCTAAATTTAGAATGGCAGCACATTTCATATCAGGAGTTCTAACCCAAGGACCTTTGAGGCTAGCTTCTATTTTAGGTGCTGATTTTTAAAAATCAAAGGAAATATAACCATTTTAACCATTTTTGCTTATGATACTATGCTTAACTCTGAATCCTGCTTTTGTGAAGTATCAGTTTAGTTGATTACCCTATAAATGTCCCATTAAAATGAGAGTTACCCATAATAGAAAAGGAAAGCGGTTCTTGGCTATATCATTACAATGAATTTTGACTCATGAATTTTCTTTGCATTTATCCTTGGCTTTGGCTAGGGGCTTGTCATTTGTGGAGCTTGTGACTATGTTTAAATTAACATCAAACACTTTTTTTTTCCCAGTTGGCCTCGTACATCTTAAGGCTATGTGTTGTATATATTGTCACATACAATGAAGAGATAAATATTTGTTATTTGGACATGTTTAAATAGAAAGTGATATATATAACTTGGAAAGAAGATGCTTTTAGAGCCTAAAAATTACTGCTTTGAAGGATTTTTTTTTCATGGATTCTGTTTTTCTGTGCCTTTGCATTTTTTTATTCATTTAGACAGGAAGCCTAAGCTTTTAACTCATTTGCTGTCTAGACAAATGAAAGCAGCAGGGACTTTGGTGGGTTGCACGCGCATTTGTGCCGAGAAGAAACCTGCTAACATCATAGAGAGTGAACAGTCACTGTGAGGTTTTTCCTTTTGTATCTGTGTCAATCGAGTTATTGGCTCAATTCTAATATAAATTTCAAGGTGTATTTGTATCACATGTCCAAAATGATAGTTCTAAAATAAGGTTGGAAGGTATGAAGTGATTTCACCGTGTGTGAAGTATCAGTTTCTAAAGACCCATGCAATCTAATGAGGCTGGGGGTGGTTAGCCTCAGGGATGCTAATTGGGAACAGAGGGCTGAGAATTCATTGGCTAAATTTTAATGGTGAAGTCAGTAGTTTTCACTAGAGCATTTATGGTAAATATTTAGAAAGATTTGCGTGTGCTAGCTTCCTTGGTATGGTGTTCGCAGCTCTATTTTACCGCAGAGCATATCCATTCAGTGACATTCACCAGAAACTGGTGAATCCTCTCTTTAGCACCGCACCTGGCACAAGGAATCACACGGCCCTTAAGAAAGTTAGGGTCCAGCTGGAGAGAGAAAAAGAAAAAATGCCTGCCCGAATTTTATACTCAATTTTCTAAAAAGGAGAAGAGACACGACTCCTGCTTTTGAAGATGACTGAGAGACTTTTTAAAAGACCATTGAACTGGCATTTGAACCCATGCGTCAAACCCATGGGAAGTCGCACTGAGAAATCATTAACTGTATCCTATTAAAATCCTTAAACAAGAGACCTGAACTAGTCTCATTGATTGAAATATCTTCTCTGTTTCTAATTCAGTGTTTATCCTCGTGCTCTCCTGGGGCACTTGTGAGCAAGAGATGCCCGAATGCGTGTGCCGCTCTGCAGTTCTCCATCGGAGACGGAGCCGGTGCCGTCCTCTAATTGTACTGAGCACCACCGCTTAGAGTATTTTGGAGTTGATTTGCTTTTGTAAAAACCCACTTATTTAATTAAACAAGGGAGTAAGGTTTTCTGACTTATTCCCAGGTCTTTGAGACAGTAAGACATCACCAGGATTGATGGAATGTATCCTTGAGGAAGCTAACTTCCTAGATGAATTGAATTCCACTAAAACCAAAGATGCCTCTCGATGTAGTAAGTCAGAACATACTAACAGTATTTCTAGGGAGGATCATAGATTATATGTAGGCATGAGAGAGAATATTTATAACGTCCTAAGTCTGTTCTGCATATACGTAGGTCTCTAAAAATTCTTCCTAGGCTCCTCCTTCACGGCATGTTCCCATATCCATCCCTCTGTCACTGCCCTTCCCTGCTCTGTCCCACTGTATTGAATCAGGAACATATTTGTGGCCTATGTTAATTCATAAGTGTTTCTCTTGTCAGTCTTGATAGGATTGTTATTGCTCCCCGGTGGCATTTCATTCCAAGTGCAGTGAAATCTCTTGTACTTGTCACTTGGATTAGAATGAAAATTTTACATGGGCAGAAAGGGGAGAGATGATGGTTTACGGAGAGAATGTCTTTGCAGGGAACTTTCATTTAAATTAAATTTTAAAGGAAAACAAGCTTTTCTTTTGTAAGGCGTTGATTTTTTCCAAAAATAAATTAACCATCGATAGTAGAAGTTACATTATTTTTGGTGTGCTAGAAAATATTAAATATTCTGAGTGCTATCAGATACTGAAAACCCAACCTGAGAGCAAGATTTTACCAACTCAGACTGTCCTGGCAAAATCCCGAATTTACTGTGTACGAGCGCATGAAGTCATTGCCTTACCCGTCACTCCATCAATACAAAGGAAAGATGCCAGGAATGCTGTGGGGCAGGGGGACTCCAGCCCCTTAAAAGAGTCCTCCCTGCAATTACCTTACCTGCCAGCTTTCCAGCAAGATAAATGGAAGCACTGTAGCTTGAAGGTGCCTTGGTTAGAATGAGATGCAGTAAGGTCTCTCTGTTCTTTCCAGGCATCATAGATCTGATAGTACTTATAAAAGAAGAATAGAGTTGGTGCCCTGCTGACTAAATTGTCCTCTAGAGGAGTATTAGTTACAGAGCTTCTTTGTTAACTAGGCTGAATGTTTAAACCACTGTTGAACTTCTTTTATTAACATGTTTTAAGATAGCTATACATATGGATACCCTGAGTGTCTGCAGGGCGGGAATATTTCTCTGTAATTTACATATAAAAGTTACGTGTATGTATAATAGTAATATAGAAATTATATCTTTTTATTACTCTTCTGTTACACTGAGGTCTAGTCAGCACTGAAATTCTGATGACATGTGAACACTAAGAAAGCCACCGTTTTTATATTTTTCTCTTGGTATTTCCTCGATCAGCTTGTCGAATAACAGAAATGTTTTTCATGCTTTTGCAGATTGAATGAAGCCTTCTTAACACCCATCCGTGTCACTTGTTCAGCCATAACTTGGAATTTTAAGGGAGGACAGGGAAGGAATTTATAGGTCGTACGGAGAATTTTACAAATTTCCAAGTAGTTTTTTTTTAATGAAGAAAGATTTTCATAAGATTATTTAACTTCAAATAATGATGTTTTAAAAAATCGAATCTATGTCAAGTCTTTTCTGTGTTTAATCCCATACGTAGTATAATAAAAGATAATGGTTTTATATCTAGTTATCTACCAATTCTTTTTCTCTAAAGAAGCATCAAATCCTATCTCCGCCCACCCGATTCTCGCTCGTCTGATTGACCCTTTGTTTATTAGTGATGCACATTCGTGAGGTATTAAGAGAGTGCGTCTACAGCTGGAGCCCACCAGCCCTCCTCACTGGGGGCTCTCTGGGTTGTTCGGATACCTTCGAAGAGAGCGCAGTTCTCTCTGGCTCCCATTCAGTGTTCTCCCGGTGGATGCGGTCAGTGGTCAGTCCCTGTTCGGGGGGAAGCTCCTGCGATTCCTGCCGGGCAGCGTGTCACCACGCAGTTCAAGGGAGGCCCGTCTCTCTCTGCTCCACCCCAAGGAAGAGGCGGAGGCAGTGGAGGCCATACCAGGAATTCCGCAGCTCCCTGAATCGGGGTGGCACGCTTTTTCCGAAAGGGCCCCAAAGTAAATATTTTAGGCTTTGTGGGCCCCAGAGTCTCTGTCAGAGTCTCTGTTGGAGCCCCAAAGCAGCCGTGGGTCATATATTAAAGGAATGGCGAGGACAGTGTTCCAGTAAAATGTTACAGAAACTGAAATTACTTTTGATTTTTTTTTTTCAGTCATTTAAAAACATTCGGCTGGTAGGCAGAGCAAAAATAGGCAGGGTCCGGTTTGAGCCCCCGGCCCGGAGGTCCCTCCGCACTTCTACGAATTGATTACATCAGGTTAGGAAGGGAACGCCTCGGGAGCAGGGACTTAAAGAATTATGCGGGACCCCAGGCACTCTTCCACACCCGTGCACCCGTCCTCGCTTTGAGGGTGTGCACCCGAGAAGTCAGCCATCCGCCTGGGGAGGGAGGGCAGGACCGATGGAACTTGCCCTGTTTTCTCTTTCAGCAAGTCAATGTGTGTGCCCATATACACTCTGCTAGCTTCAGTGTTGTTTCTAGAAACTCAGATACTTGCCTTGATTTCTGAAGTGTGAGTATTTTCTGTGTTGTACGTAGCATGTCACTTGCTTAATAACCTTCCTGTTTCTGACCCTGCTTCGCAAAAGCTGTGTCCGGTTCCAAAGTCTGATTCAAACTATTGTTGAACCCAGTAATCAAGTCAAATACAGTATTTTACCAGCTGAATATGAGCAAAATCACGCAACTTGTGTGCCCTGTGTAGAAATGCTTATATATTTTTTTTCTCCGAATTCTGAAAATAGGATTCCGTTTGCCCCATTTCATTTTGGAAATTTACTTTCTCTCAAGTGGTGATATGTTCAATCTACGCTGTTATTATGTTTGTTACTCACAAGCACAGTTATATGACATTGAAGAGTACTCTCTACTTAGATGTTATTCTTCTTAGCATAAGAAATTTTTGTTTTTCTGTGACATTCATTTTTGCGAGGTTTACAAAGCTATTTAGAAGGTATTTTTTTAATCATTGGCAATTTTGCTGTTAAAAAAAAAAGTTAATTATATGATATAGCAGATGGTTAACAGATATACTTTCCGGGGGACTGGGATCCTCATCCTGAGTTTGCTTTGTGACATTTGGTGGGACCCTGAAGAGCTGTAACCAGCTGTGCTTTACCTGCTTGGTCCCTTTTGTATTTGCTGGTCTAGATTCATGCTTTAGATCCTAAGCATCTACCTCCACCAGTTCTCCAAGCCCTAGTTTTAGAAGTCCCAGTAGTAAGCAGTGAGGTAAAATTAAACATTAATAAAGTTGAATGAGTCGAGGGTATAAATTAGAATTGAAGATGCTTTGTAGACAATAACATCACCCAGCATTTCTGATCCCTTCTGCAGCATTTAATCCTAGATCATCGAGACAAATAATTTTATACTGCAACTCAGCCTTTAGAGCCCAGCCAGCACGAGCTCCGGGCCCTGCCTGGATCTGCGGACTCCTAGTGACCTGGGAGCGCAGGCCAGCCCTGGCTGACCGAGCGCCCGCTGGCGGGGACCCATTCCGGGCCCTGGTGCCACGGCAGTGAGGAAGGCCAAGCTAAAGTCTCTCCTTTCATTCTGACGAGGGTGCAGAAGACTGTTTTCTCCTTTCTCCTCCCTCAGCCTCCCTTCATCCCCTTTAGCAGATGGTTCTGTCCTCAGTGGGGTAACCTTCAAAAGTAACTGACTAGCTGAGCCACAGTTTCTGTATCCGTCAAACGGTGATTTTAATAACTGCCTTACAGGGTGTTACGGACAAATTAGTTGGCACTAAAAATTGTTTGTTTCACTTAAAATTGTTATAAAAAAGTAAGGTATGACATTAGGACTCATTTCTCCCAATATAACGTCAAAGGGATTTATTTTCACAATATCATACAAAAATATACGTATCACTGTACAGTTACTTAGAATGCAAGAATTTCTCCTCACAAGGACTGGTTAAAATTTTGCTGCTCTGTGGGGTGCCTGGGTGGCTCAGTCGGTTGAGCGTCTGACTCCTGATTTCGTCTCAGCGTCATGAGATCAGGCCCGACATCGGGCTCCATGCTCAGCGCAGAGTCTGCTTAAGATTCCCTCTCTCCTCCTCTCCCTCTGCCCCTCCCCCTGCTCACTCACACGTACTCTCTCAAATAAATAAATAATTGCTGTTCCATTAGAATATTATAGTTTGAAATTCAAACAGTCCCTCAATGTTGACTCTAAATAGAAGGATCCGGAACAGTGGTTTTCAGTGTGTTGAAGCCACCATTCCATTCAGATGGTAAGTCACCACCTCAAGTGCTGTTTCCTGTGACTCTCTGAACAGGTGTGTTGGACTAGGTGCTGGCAGCTTAAAGGAAAGCTGTTGGATGGCTTTATGAAAGAGGGGTACAACTTTATTTTTGGGGGCCGGAACAGATCTTAGGGTTCAACTCACGAGAGATCTCCTGAAAGTCTTTTAAGAACAAGTGGCCACGCTCTGAACTTTGGGCATTATTTAGAAAAACTGCCTCTGAAAGGGGTACTGTTATGACATTTAAATAGTTTTTTGGTCCGGTATGCGTCCAAGTGTGTTACTCCATAAATATATGGTGTTTCTTTCTTTCTCAGGACCTGTCTGGCTCCATCGACGACCTCCCCACGGGAACGGAGGCAACTCTGAGCTCAGCAGTCAGTGCGTCTGGATCCACGAGCAGCCAAGGGGATCAGAGCAACCCGGCTCAGTCACCTTTCTCTCCGCACGCATCCCCCCATCTCTCCAGCATCCCTGGGGGCCCATCGCCTTCTCCTGTCGGCTCTCCTGTGGGCAGCAACCAGTCCCGATCTGGCCCGATTTCTCCTGCAAGTATTCCAGGTATTCATTTCTCAGTAATTATTATTTTACTCTGTAGTAAAGACAGACCTAGTGTTCATCAAGAGCAACATGCATGCCGCTGCTTTCTTACTATTGAAAAACCTGGTGATGGAACCATGGATTAGAAGCATAACTGCGAATTGTCACCAAAGCATTTGAGAGTTCCAGATCCTAAAGATACTCGACTAATGAATATAAACGCTCAGTAAAATCACCAATTACTTTTGATATTTCTGGTTTGGACATTTACCTCATGCTAGAAAATTATTTATTCTCAGCATATTTTGTATGCTCTGTTGGTAAGTGCCACCAAGGTGAGACTGTGCGCAAGGTTTGGCGTCAGTTTGTACAGTTCTATTCAATTTATGCCCTGGCAGATCATTTGTAGCCCGTGTTTCGTGTTGATACTCACCTGTGTTTACTTGGCCCGCACACATTCGAGTCCTTATTACTGATAGAAACGGACCTTCTGATTTTGATAGGAGGAGTTCATGTTCCAGTTAACTCTTGCATTCGTATTTCAGTGGTCTTACTGCTTCTGTATCTTCTGTTTCCTTTATCGTGTACATAGGCTTATTTGTCTGTCTGGCACGTCCAGCTTTCTTAGGTCAACATCACCCATTTCTTGTATTAGCAAACTAAATGTAATTTTTTCCCTTCTAACTTTTGCTAACACGATCTAGGTGGCTGCCAGAAAAATGCCTCTTACTAACCTATTAGAACTAATATTAAATTGCTGATAAATTTGTTGATAGTTTACTCTGTTCTCTTGAAAGCATAGATGGTAGTTTTATCCCTTCTTAATCATTTTCTTTTATATTTAAAAAATGCTTATGATGGGATGTTTTATATATAAATATATGTATATAAACGTATAGAACATGCTAACCGTGAGACATAACTATCAAAAGAATACTCATGAACCTCCCCCCCTCCCCGTCCAGTTTAAGAATTGGAGTATCACCAGTGTTGTTGTGTCTACCTGTGTGTTCCTCCCTTATCTTCAGGCTTCTTCCTCTCCCCTGCCTCAAATACTCTCGGAATATTTTTTTAATGGTTCTTTTGGGGGGTTTTTGAAGAATTTTATTATAAAAATTCATACAGTATGTATCATTAGTTTTATTTAGTTTTGAGATTCATAGAAGCGTATTTATGGAAACATACTTAGAATGACTATATCATTTTTCAACAGAGCTGAGACACTTTGGGGGCAGGGAAGGGGAGGGAAGGGTTGCTATTAATAATCACAGGACAACAGGCATAAACTAGGAAGGTTCTTGGCACAACAGGAAATGTGGTTACTCCATTCGTACTGTAAATGGTCTCCTAGAATTTACTTTTTTAACTAAATATTTCGTTTCTAAGATTCATCCATATTTTAGATAACAGCTATAATTTAGCACATTTTGATGAAGGCATTTTGATGTTAACCTTTCTTCCAATAATATGTTTGTGCTCACAGAGATTGTTGTAAAACCTGGATTTATCTGCTTTTACCGTTTTTAAAGCTATGAATAGTCTATGTTTCAGAATTCCTTAGGCAGTTTTTGGTTATGAGATGGTTTTTGAAGCATCGCCTACCTAAACATTGGAAAGTCATATGTAAAATATCGTTATTTGTCGAGCGATAACGCACCACTTTCTAAATTGGCTCGAAAAGGTTTTTCTTAATAACTTCAATGAAAACTTTTCTGAGGTATAACCATACTGTAGTTTTTCATTCAAAATTCCTGACATGGGTAATTCACAGTCTGATGCTTTGCGTACGTACATTTTATCATTCCGCTGGGGATCTTGAAGCGTCCTCCTCACTGTTTGGGTTTTGATGCGATGTAGAGCCCACCCCCGAAGAAAAGAGCTCCCTTGGGACACAGGAGGGCACAGACCCCGGAGGAGGTAGCTCCGCGGCGGAACTGGCTTCCGCGTCCGCGGCCATGTTTCGTCCTGCGCATGCGCGGGGCGAGGTTGGTTCCGGATGACGCTCCTGATGATCTATCTCTCCTATCTCCATGGCGGCCTGATCCTTACGGTCACTGCAGGTGGGGGCTAGAGTGGGATTCTCTCTGCCCGCTTCCTGGGAAAGGAAGTTTTTAGTAGAAAGCTCTCAGGTTTCTTGGAACTGTTGTTTAAAGCATCCAGTGTGTTTTCAAACTCGGGTCAGAAGTGCGAACTGCCCGGGGGCCTCCGTTTTCATTTTTCCCTCCACTGCCAGGCGGCTCCTCTCCGTCTGCCTGGTCCGGGGAAGAGGTGACCCAGCACGGGGTCCATGTGGGGGGAGCAGCGCTCTTCAGGTAGCTCCGTAACCGTGTTTGCTGAGCGCGGTGGAGTCGAGTCATGGAATTGTATACAGCACGGCAAATGGAACGTTTCTTTCATGTTCGCGTTGTTGTGAGCGGAACGACCTCCTGGGAAATGTCAGCAGTTTCGGCACCTGTGGACTTTTCTCCTGGGTGGACTCACAAATAACATTTCAGGGGGATGGACTTTAATAATCCTCTGCTCTCACCGCCTCATGTTACTGGTGCTTGCTTCTCGTTGTGTAACCTTGGACAAGTCTCTAAGCCTCTCCGTGCCTCAGTTTCTGCATTTGTAAAGGTAATAACCATCTCTCTCAGGGTTCCTGTAAAGTTTAAGTGTGTTAATGCACATAAAGCAGGTGCAGGGTCCACACGCCGTGCGTGTTAACTGTTGTTGTAGTGACGGTCGTTATTACGAGACCTGGAGGCTTGCCCGAGTGACGACTGTCCAGAGCAGCACAGCTGGTTTGGGCATCGAGTCTTTGGATTCTTAATCCAGTGGTTTTCTTGTACAGTTCAGAAGACATGCGCATGCGAAGTTTGCGGTGATGACTTGCTGTGTATACTGAGGTCACTGAGTAGGACTGCCTTTGAGCTAGCCATGAAAGCATAATGTAGTTTCACAAAGTTGAATCCATGTTTCTTCTAACTTGGAAAAAAAAAAAAAAAAGGTTAGTGGTTGATCTTCTTGGGAATTGGGTCTGAGAAGGCCAAGGGGAGACCAGAAGACAAGGGGAAAACAAGAATCTATACCCTTGCTTCATTTAGATCATAGGCAAATTGATTATTGTGTGATGTGATGGGCAGGCAGTCTGATACATAATTTAACGATAGAGGTAGTTTAAAATCCAGGGTTATTTCTCACACTTTTGCAAGTATCGAGACAGCATCAACTAATTGATCAGTGCCATCCAATTAGTGGCCAGGCACAGTCGAGCAGGTTGCTTATTGGACAAGGACATGGGCCAGAGGGGTAAATGAGAGTGATATTCAGGCTACTCTTGTGTGGGAAGGGGCACCCTTCTTTAATTCATACAGAGGAGCCACACATCTATCCGCATGCTTGCCCTGGACCTCTTGGTGGTCATCCTCCATGGCTTACATCCAGATACTACCTGTTTCTCCTCCTCTGTTCCCAAAGCTGAGCCCAGGGACATTCAAACATCGGTTTTTGATAGATGCTCATCATAAGCCTTGTATGTTGTTATCTGAAGGGGATTTGTTAAAAATCATTCAGGTTTTTGTTGAAAAAAAATTTGATCTTCTTTTTCCCTCCACCTAGCCTATATACCTTGGTTTTTTGGGGGTTTTTTTGTTTTGTTTTTTTCTTTTTTTAATGTATTTGTGTGAACTTGGTCATAGGTTAAAAAAAAAAAAACTTGTTTTAGAGATGGTCATAAAGTTCATGGTTCTTTTTTTATTTAACGAAATGCAAAGACACCTTCCCTTAGAGAATAATTAGGCCAATTTAGTAGTCTCACCTTTTCCTTTTCCCATCCCTAGTCCTCATGTTGAAGTTTTGTGAATGCATACATTAGATCCTAAGCTGATATACGGTATTTGCTTCTGAGTCTGTGCTGGTGAAGTACGGATATCAGGTGGCGATCGCCTGGTGTCCTGCCCAGGGCAGGAGACTCCAACTGCTGCTTTGGCAAAGTCTGTTTGGAATTTCCACCCCCCTTTTTTTCTGTCTGTAGTCTTGTGCTTTCTTTTCCCCCTCTTCCTTCCTGTTGTTCCCAGCACTAACTTGTTTCTTCTGACCTCACTTCTCTCCCATTACCTCCCGCTCTAGCTTGCTCCTGCCTCTCCCTGTGTCACAGATTGACTCTTTCAAGCATTGTCTCTCCGGCAAGTCATTGTTAAAATGCGCAGCTGGTGTGTAGCCAATAGCCGCGATGGGGTAAAGCCAAACTGTTGTGGGAGCTTCTTCCTACTGTTGGCCTCCCAGGGTTTGTGGAAAAAAGAGCGATCATTTTTCTCCATCTCTGTCCTGGTAAATGAAATTGACAGCTAATGAGAACTATCACAGAGGTAGATAAACAAAAGCCCAGGAAAGCATCCCGAATGGCTGAATCTGTTTCTTGCCCGTTAAACCATTTCTCCACCCACTGCAAATTTGCCCTCCTGTCCTGCTGCCTCACACTGTGAGTGTCATGGGAACAACTACTGTGATGCACGCTGGCACCGCATAGGCCCTGGCACATCCCTAGCTCAGTGGGGCTTTTCCTTCCTGCGTTCTTTTGAAAAGCAGGATGGAGATTTTCTATGGTAAGTAGCCACATGGATTCTCCCTTTGTTTGCACATTACTGGGCTCCAGCCCTGCAGCGGTCTATAGTTAGAAGTTAAAGAATTTCAGCCCTGTGTAAACCAGCGTTGGAGAAGCAAAATGTATATGTTATACATTCCCCCAGTGCCATGATACATGTTCTTGTTTTTACTTTTTGTCTTTATTTCTCCCTCCTCTTTATATTGGGGTATTTATATTTAAAGACAGAAATGAAATATCTTCATCTTTCTAATTGGTAGTGTGCATGTGCATACACATTTAAATCAGGCAAGTCTAACGTCGGGTGCAATTGATTTGAAAGGTCTGATGTTAGACATGTGGTTTCCCTTCTAATAAATGATCCCGTTGTACTTTTGCTGCTTACTGGCTCACATCCTAGAGTTATTTACCTTGGGTTTAGGAAAATAAACGATTGGGTCTTGAATGTATTGTGTAGGTCTTACACTGGGCCTCATTCCTCCTAACACGTAGCGAAGCTGACACAGCACAACATCAGAATGCATTGCTGTTGCCAGAAGATTTAGTGGGTGTTAATTTCACTTGTCTTGCCTCCAGAGCCAACCATGCCAGTTTACCAACAAAGCAAAAATGTAAATAAGCCCAACTTTTTTTTTTTTTTTTTTATTGGCCAAAGGCTTTTGTCAGCTTTTTCCTCCATGTGCTGTAAGCAGCAACAGTGTTTAAGTATTAAGAAACATGAACATACAGTGGGGAGTGGTGATGGGCAGTCAAAAATTAACTGTTCATAGCCTCATAAACATTTTTGTTTATAAAAACTTTAAATGTTCAGACTGCTGAGAATATTCATTAGTTTTGTTAACAGAGATCTAAGGACAGTAACTGTAAATCTCTGAATAGATTTTCCTCGTCCTTTCTTTTTTTTTGTTTTTTTTTTTAGGAGTTGGTATCTGCACCAAGTCCAATTTTAGGTGGAGTTAAGATCCTTTCATCTGACAGCAGAAGGGCCATTGATTATAATAGGCTAGGACCAAAGATTCAAATCTCGGTATTCACATTAGGGTCACGATGAATACATGTTTGTTTTCATGGCCGTTCCTTCTGGCTTCGTCCTAGGTGTTTATTATAAGACTAGTCAAAGACCCTATCATCAAAAGAGATAAAGTTTCATCAAATATGCAAGTAAAACTCTCTCTTTTTAAGTTTTATGTGCTTTGCTGGTTGAGGTCTCCCTTCCCACATCGCCCCTCCCCAGCTTGACTGCCAGCCAGAAGGGAGAGAGAGACAGAGACAGAGAGAGAGAGAGAGAGAGAGAGAGAAGCTGTGGGTCAGGGCGGTTTAAGAGCTGAGAGACCGTGAAGGAGGAGGGCGAGGTGGAGCGAAGTCTTTCATTAATCTTTCAAGAGCGGTTCTCATCGCTCCGATCTTCTGCTCTTCATGCCTTCCCTCCTCTAGAAGCTCTCCTTTCCCTCCCTCTGCAGTTAGCTGGAGCATTTCCCCAGGGGGCACCTCTGCACACGCCCCCCACACACACACCTGCTTCCGGGAGCCTCCCCCAGGGTGCACACACACCCCTCCCCAGCCCCGCCCTCTGCGCCCCTTGACCTGTGCAGGCTCAGACCCCGCAAAATACCTTCAGTTGCTGTCCTTCAAAAAGGATCACTGGTTTTACCAGAGATAGCCCTTCCACGCTCTTAAAGCACCGGTTACTTTACAGTTCAGCCTCATTCTCTGAAGCGTTAGCATGTCAGTTCCTAGATGGTGAGCGATGCATTCAGCATACCAAACCGTCCTAATGAATTTGGACCCCTCAGGAAAATCTCAGATCCTAAAAGAATGAATTCCAAAAAGGGTGGCACATATTCCATTAAAAATGGAAAATGACTCTTTGGGGCAGCATTGTGGTATGGCCTATGTAACTGCTCACCTCCTTCTACCCTCCACTTAGCCAAGTGAGAGCTAAGATGTCTGTGAGCTGCAGATACAAACAAGAAGATACTCTGGTCAAAAAACTAATTTTCTTGCTTAATTTGACATTCAGACAAGCAGATTCTGGAAGGATGCTATAATGGGAAAGAGAAAAATGAATTGCATTTAGGAGTTAGTCATAGGCTGGAGTGAACAGGAAGGATTTTAGTGAGAGGAAATGATAGTTCCTGGTCTAATTTGTCAAGATTAGTACCTATAAAATGAACACCGGAGGGTGCAAGCCGTATCTCTCAATTTTTTAAAATCTATTCTCCTTGGATTTTTAGGACTCTTAGGGCTGAAAGCCTAACCCATCCTAAATAAAGAAATTTTCCACTTTTTAGTTTATCTTTGCTTAAAACTCAGTGCAAAATTCTGAGTTTATTTCACTCTGTGTAAGTGGTTCCAAACCAGTTTCCTGTCATGGTCCCATCAGGAGCATCTCGGGGATGGCACTGCAGGGAATGACACATTTTTTACTTGAAAGTGTGCACAGTCCCCCTACCTGGTAATCTTATTTTAAAACATCTATCAAGTGCTCCTTTTTGGCTTCTCTCAAAGTGGAAATCCTGCAACAGCTTGTTGCAAGGAAGATGCGTGCTGCTTATTGGCAAGCTGAGCAGGAAAAAAATCCTTAAACACAAAATGCCATTGATATATCCGTGTTTTTAATCTGTGGCAGCCTGGAAAACATCAATTCAGCAGTTCTACAAACCGTAGAGAACTTCAGCCAGTATTTTTTTTTCGCTTACAAAGTAAACTATTTGTGTGTCATACAAAACAGTAATTTCAGATTCGTTCCAAATGATGCTTAGCAACATATAAGAAAGCAACAATATATTTTGTCTTTGAGAGAGATGCAGTTCCATCTCTATAGGGCTTAGATACGGGAGCCCTCCCTTTTAGGGCACTAATTTAAAATTCAGACCAGGAGCCAGGTTACAGAGACTCAGCACTTTGTGGATGTTGCGGATGTTCTCCTGCTGTTTCTGGAGGGCAGGCTTCCCACTGCTGACCCGCAGCCAGATCCCTGCAATTGAAACGACTGCCCCTGGGTTCTGAGCTACCCTTTTCCTTTTGAGGCCCCTCCCCCAAGTCAGGTATTCTGGTAATTGGAGGATGAGTATTTCTTTTTTTCAAAAGCAGAATTTTTTTTCAACTCTTCCATTCCCAGTTTCAAATTAAACCTTTTCCACTCCTTCTCCCACATCCAGAAATAAGAGAACATGAAGATATTCTCAAAATACACATTTCCAGGTGGTTTTGCTCCCCCTCTCAGTTAAAATTAAGTTATGCAGTTCAGTTTAAACTCTCCTCAGTTTCCATTGCCTTTCTTTGGTCTTCGGCATATGAAAACATAGGAAAGCCTGTGTCACCAGGGTAATACTCTGTGTCTCCCTCCCGCTCTGTAAGATTAGCGGTGACTAATGTGTTTACGTGGCTGATCCAGCAGTCCACGCCCACTTCTCCATTGTTTTTTTACACCGTTCACAGAAGAAGTACTTCAATCACCTTGTTGACTGTTTGATTTCAGTTCTTAAGCTGAGCAGACTGTCAGCCGTCTAAACGTGGGCTTAACTGAGTGTTGTTACTTCTTGAGTCAGCAGCACGCTGTGACTGGCAAAATGCCATTGGCCTTGACCTGCGCTGTTCTCTGTTTTCACGGGGAGCGAGGAATCCGAGTGGAGGGTACCAAAGCTTTTGTGAACTAATGTTAGCCTGGAAGTAAAAGTTTCTCAAATCATTCAACTACGCATTTTGGAAAATGGTGGTAAAATGAGTAGTATGTCTAAGTCAAGATGTCCCTAAAGCTGATTTCACAAAGTTCTGATCTGTGTTACCGTATTTTCTACAGGGAATAGATAACAGTTGTGAAGGGAGCAGAACCGTTTTGCAGCGGGTGTTATGTTTCTTTCTCTCCGTTCCGATAACCCTGGAGCCAGGATTATGATGATGTGTTGATTGATTATAGCCGTTAAGTCTCTTACTAATCAGTTTCATCACTTACTCTCTGCTCACACCCTTGCACCTTTGATTTCTCTTCCATAACAGGGTGATATGGGTTGTCATTGACTAATGAAGAACAGAATTGGTTTCGGCATGAGACAAACGGAATGCCGACACCAATCCTAAAATGCATTAATCTTTAATAATTCACATCTGCATGTTTATAAATGATATAACCAGGGATTGTTAATGTTGATATTCTCCTTTCCAAACAGAAAGTGACATAGGAGTTTGTACTTGCAAACTACATTAAATGCATATAGCTGAATGCCAAGAATGTGACCTTGCTGAGGATGCCAAATGTATTAATTCATTGGGTGGCTTTTTGAAAAGGAGCATGTTGTACTTTGCCGTTGGATAAATCAGGTGATTTCCTGAGGAAGGCCAGCTGGCCCAATGGCTCATTTTCCTTCCATCCTCGTTTAGCGTTCTTTTTCATTCATTAATTCAGCCAAGTGCTGAATACATCTTCTGTTGCTGGCATGTTTCTAGGAACTGGGGAAAATGCACTGAACGCGAATGACCAAAGACCCTGTCCTCATGAAACTTAAATTCTACTGAGAAAGCTGGGAAATGAGCAAATAAGTATATAATTTATTGTCAGGTATTGTGGGGGGTAAAAGGTTGCTTCTTTTAGATAGAGGTGATTGGGGAAGGCATCTCTTATAAATTCATATTCGCACTGGAACTCAGTGAACAAAGGGCAAAAGCGAGCCATGCGCATGTCTGGGAGAAAGGTATCCACGCAGAGCAGCGAGCAGGCACACAGGCCCCGAATCAGTAGTGTGTTTGGTGTGCTAGGCGGGGGAGACACAGGGAAGTCACTGGGGCTGGAGCACAGTAAAGAGGCGGAGATGGGGACAGAATTGGAGGCAGTTAGATTAGAGAGTGACCAAGGGCCAGCTTATAAAGGGCTTGTAGGTTATGATGAGGATTTAGGAACCTACGTTAAGTATGATTGAAGACACATGGAAGGTACAAACGGCAGAGAATGGCACGATCCAATATAGGCTTTAAAAGGATCATTCTGGCTGCTGAGTGGACTAGGGGGCAAGGGTGGAAATGGGGAGATGGGCTAGGAGGCTACTTTAGTAGCCTAGGGGAGGTTGGTCATGTCTGGATGTGTGAGTAGCAGAAGAGGGCAGAAGGGCCTTGATTTTGACCCCTAAGATTGGATTCTGTACAGTGAAAGACAAAGGAGGAACAGGTTTTTGAAGGGGGAATCAAGAGTTTGGTTTTGAACATGTTACATTTGAAATGTTTATTAGGCATCCAAAGGGAGATTTTGAATAGGCAGCTGGTTCTAAGAAGAATCAGGATTCTAAGCAGAGATCTCAGCTGCAGAAGTAAGTTTGTGAGTCATCAGGGTTCTTGATGACATTACCTAGGGCACCTAGCCTGCATTGTAACCACCTCGAGGGCTTGGGAAACAGGTGACTGGGCCCCACATCCAGGTTCTGA
>CM052886.1:8250110-8312463 GCA_028534135.1 Potos flavus | reverse complement strand
GTAGAGGGAACTAGTTCAGTATTCCATGTTTTGATACAACCGATTGTGGTTTTATGTCAGCTCTTTGCTCCTAGAGCCGAATTCCTTTTGCCTGGAATGTCCATCCCGCCTCTTGCTAGCCTGGTAAACTCCTGCTTATTCTTGAAGATCCAACTCCAGCGTCTTTCCCTTCGTAAAGTCCTACTGAACCATCCACGTGAAAGAGAGCCCTCCTGTCCCTCCGTGGTCCTCCAGCTGGCCCAGGGGCCTGTCGAGGGCAGTGAGCACTGCTTCCTTTTTATCCCAGGGTCCAAGCATAATGCCTGGCAAGTCAGAGCACACTCAGTAAATGCTGACCAAATTAAAGAGCTTCCAGTTCACTTAGAATAAACAGGAATTCAAGAAAAGTAAGTTCTAAAATTGATTACTTACATGACCTTTCCTCCTGCGGGCCAGGAGCCATCTTTGTGCCTTTGTATTTCACAATTTACAGGATCGTTCTATTTCCCTTTCTCCTGAAAGAGATTCCACTATGGTAGATTATTTTACTTTGTTTTCCCTTAAAAATAGAACCTGAAATACTAGTCGTGTAAGCTGTGTCAGGGTAAACCAGACCTCTGCATATGTATACCCTGCCTGATTTTAGTCCATCATGCACAGAAATTGTGCCATCTAAATATGATAGCATAATTCTGAAATTGTCTGATAGCCAACTTTTTCATCATCTCATTATTTTAAATATCTGTTACTAATAACTAACCCCATCTTCAAGGAAAATGGCTGATTAAGAACAGATTGGCTATGTGGAGTTTTGTCATTACCCTGGCAATATTCCCATCTCCTAAGTAGGTGGCATCCACTTTGGCTAGGTAAACCCGGGGTGGGGAGTGTTAGCTCGTGCAGTTGGAATCTGGGCTTCAGCAACACGGGAATGCTATGCTTAGGATATTTGAGGGGCGCCTGGATGGTTCAGTCAGTTACGTGTCTGCCTTTGGCTCAGGTCATGATCTTGGGGTCCTGGGATTGACTCCCGCCTCAGGTTCCCTGCTTGCTTTTTCCCTCTCCCTCTCCTCCCTGCCCCCCTCACTCTCACTCTCTCTCAGATAAACAAATAAATATATCTCAAAAAAAAAAAAAAAAAGGATATTTGAAAGTGACAAAGGAAAGAAGATAAAAATGTCTACTTGTGGAAAACATACATTTCAAAGGCACACTTGCTGAACACTGACTTGAAGTCTGAAGTAAAAGAATTGATAAAAAATCCATGAGTGGGTTGTCCAGAACGTCTCCCCTCCTGTCTTTGTTGTCACAGTCCATATCCTGCACTCTCAGAATGACCCCCATACCAGAGGTTCCGTGTGACCCGGGCTCGGCCCACCAGACTCCTCTGTCTGAGCGTGTCGCTTTGCCCGTGGCCAGCTTCCATTCCAGGCCATACTCTTCTCCTCCAGCACAGCGCTGAAGACATGGCTGCCGCCTCTCCCAGCTGGGCCGCCCCTGATACCTCTAAATAAAAATCATAAAGCCACGTAAAGTATCACCTGTACCTCTTAGAACGTAGAGTTTTCGGCCAGAAGACTTGCATTTCTTTAAGTTTTTCAGCTTAATGCAATGCTTTAGCACTCTGTCAATTTTAGAATTAATGTTTTTATTTTCGTTTTTGTTTTTTTAGAGGGGTGGGAAGCGATGGAGGGGGAAGGAAGAGAGGGAGAGACAGAATCTTAAGCAGGCTCCATACCCAGCACAGAGCCCCATCTGACAACCCTGAGATCATGACTTGAGCTGAAATAAAGAGTCAGACACTTATCCAACTGAGCCACCCAGGCGCCCCTAAAAGTAGTTTTATAATAAACCAAGAATTTAGAAGTCTTAAGTTTTTTGTTTTGTTTTTTTTTTAAGATTTTATTTATTCATTTGACAGAGAGATCACAAGTAGGCAGAGAGGCAGGCAGAGAGAGAGGGGAAGCAGGCTCCCCGCCGAGCAGAGAGCCCGATGTGGGGCTCGATCCCAGGACCCTGAGATCATGACCTGAGCCGAAGGCAGAGGCTTTAACCCACTGAGCCACCCAGGCACCCCCAAAATCTTTAATTTCTACAAGAAGACAGACAAGAGAGATTTTTTTTCTATGTACTTGTGATGAATTTTTTAGATGTTCAATTTTATTTTTAAAAATATTTATTTATTTATTAGAGAGAGAGAGGGAAAGGGAGTGGGAGAGGGAGAAGCAGGCTCCCCGCTGAGCAGAGAGCCCGATGTGGGGCTCCATCCCAGGACCCTGAGATCATGACCTGAGCCGAAGGCAGAGGCTTTAACCGAGCCACCCAGGCACCCCAAGTCTTAAGTTTTATCACAAAAATAAGCATTAGTGATTTAGTGTAATTACAGATACAGTGAATTTTTAAAGGCTTCAGAGAATAGTATATAGTACTTTAGTACATAAATTGACAATTCCATATCTACATAAAAAATACATACAAACCATGTTGCTGGGCGCCTGGGTAGCTCAGTCAGTTAAGTGTCTGCCTTCAGCGCAGGTCATGATCTCCAGGTCCTGGGATCGAGTCCCACATCAGGCTCCCTGCTCTGTGGGGATTCTCCTTCTCCCTCTACCCCTACCCCCCCATGCTCACTCGCTTTCTCTCAAATTAAAAAAAAAATCTAAAAAGAAACCATGTTGCCTATAACACTGGTATTTTATCTGTTGGTCCCAAATTTAAAGGTACTGTGCTCTTTTCCTCAGATTCTAATATTTAACAGCCAAATTATGTATCTTTTCCTATGTTATTGTTCGTCTGCAAGCAGCATAGAAAGGCCCAAGGACTGACCACGTGTGTCCCCCCCCCCCCCCCGGGTCTGGGGAGCAAGGTGTTGGTCCCCGCGAGGCACGTGAGCACTGTCGTGTGGGTTTCTGGTCTGGATACGGGGTGATTCCAGTGAGTAAGCGTCAGCGTGTGGCACTTTTCACAGCTACTCATGTGTGCGGTTGAGAGTTGTCATGACATGTGGGGACCCAGAATGAGAAATCTGTGACAGGAGAGGATGGAGGCAAAGAAAACTTTTATTAAAGGAAAGAAAGTGCCTTGGCTTTAAAAAGGCCCGTCTCTCTCAGGCAGCACAGAGCAGCGATCAAGTGGAAAAAAGGGAGCAGGCAGGCGCCTCATCTAATCTTTCTCCTGGGGGCCCAGGTGGACGAATTGGCAACCCTGTTCACAGCTTTTTTTTCCTCTCCCCTTTGTACCGTAAGAACTGCTAATCGGATCCATGCTGCTGCAACTGTGGTTAGTTATTAACAGAATAAAAGCAGATTTCTTCAAAAGAACGGGTGGGGGAAACGACTATACAAAATTGCAAGGTTGTTAGAATCTTAAATGCACAGCAGTCGATTTTTCCCTTATTCTGAATTATACGATGAATACAAGTCTTTCATCTGTCACTATACCCATTTCTTCAGAAGGCAGCCAAATATTAAGCTTCTCCAACAAAAAAGGAATCTTAGAAAGAGGAAAAATATTGAGGAGGAATAAGAATGGGTAAGAGTGGGGGGAAATTAGGTTTTGTTTTTATTAATTTGCCCTAGTGAGAGAGATATAAACTGCATGCTCGATCTGGTTTCCCCTCCCCTGCCTCTTACTTTACATCAAAGCGAGGATTAGAGCAGATTTCGCCAGTAGCTGTTCTGCGTTCTGTCTGGTATTGTGCCTGAGTCAAGTGCAGAGCCTACCGGTTCCTCATAGACCCGAGTGCGGGGCGGGGCGGGGGGGGGGGTGTTACACCTCCTGGGCCACGCCGGGTTCCATCGAGCACACATATACTTCCCCCACCCCGGGGGGTTTGTCTGCACCCCACAGATCTTCAGGTTGGATACCTGACCTTGAAAGCTATTGGGAAGAGGGTGTGTCTGTGAGAATGCTGAGTATAGACTGGGAGCAGATTTTCAGTCCAGTAGTGTTCTATTTCAGTGTGTCTCTGAGGTTCGTAAGGGAGACCTCCTAAGATGCCCGAGACGCCCAAAGATGGACGTGGCTCCTGCTTTCAACCAAACCACATTTCTAGTCCCATCACCGATTTCCTGTTTGTGTCTTCACGCCTGAAATGAACTAGAGTCAATAAACTTCCCCTGAAGTTTTGCCTTTGATTTAATGGCCATTTCTTTTTTGCACAACCGAAGTTTAGTTCCATCACTGGAGTAACTGGGGTGGGCGAGTGCAGACCTTCTGAGCTGAACGGGCTCAGAGGGGCGTGGCCGGCCACGGGGAGCCATGTCGCTCAGGCCCCGCAGCTGCCGTAGGGCAGGAGTGAAAATCGTGCTTCGGTAAAACCAGAAACCACCTTTCCTGCTCCTTCCAGGCCACTTGGGAAGAGTCCAGACGAAGCACATTCTGTTTTAAAGCTGAGAATCTCCTGTATGTGACTGTTTGGAGACTCTGGTTTATCTTCAGTCAGAGCTTGCAGGGACCTGAATAGTAACGTCTAGAAATTGGTGTTGCCTTGTATTTCCTGGCTTGACTCGTTGCACACCTACAAGAGCCCGTTCAGGTCTTGTCTCAAGTTCTCTGTAGAAAGCGTCCACCCAGGGGCGCCTGGGTGGCTCAGTGGGTTAAAGCCTCTGCCTTCGGCTCAGGTCATGATCTCAGGGTCCTGGGATCGAGCCCCGCATCGGGCTCTCTGCTCAGCAGGGAGCCTGCTTCCCTCTCTCTCTCTCTGCCTGCCTCTCTGCCTACTTGTGATCTCTCTCCCTGTTAAATAAATAAATAAAATCTTTAAAAAAAAAAAAAAAAGAAAGCGTCCACCCAGAAAGGCCTGGAACGCGTTTCAGATAATCAGACTATTGAGCTGACTTCCTTGCAAGAGACATGACATAACTTTAGTATATTTAATTAATAAAAGTGAGCCGTTGGAAAAAGTCTGGTTTGAGTCCAGAATCCAGAGAGTTAGATGAAATAATAATGTCTTATACCAAGTTGGACTCTGTAATAAAAGCAAACAAAACTCTGAGGCATTTGTGGTTCACCCCCGTGAAGGCACAATTCTTACCCAGAACGCACCACATTGGCATTTTGTTCGTTACTTGTCAGGCCTCTGAGGCTCTTCTATCCAGGACGCTAGGAGCGAGGGTAAGAAGAGACTCTAAACCCTCAGACTAGTAGGAGCAACGGTCAAAAAGCTTAATCCAGCTGACAGTGACTGACGGCTTGTTTAGCATGACGATGTGTGGCTCCTCGCTGGGTTCCGTCACGCTTGGGGCATCTTGGGAATTTCCTCATTCCCTCAATGGCTCAGAAGTACACAGGTCAGGCACAGCAGCAGTTGGCATTATCTCAAGTAAGTCTTTAGGAAAATCTAACCCTACTTTGAATGAACATTTGAGCCATAGGACATGGAAGAGTTTGTCTTCCCAGGCTCAGACTAACTCTTTCACGTTGTCAAGGGACCAGGTTGCTATGGTTTGTTCCTACTAGAGGGCGCAGGTTGGAGAGAGCATTACTTTGTGTTTTATACCGCTTTTATTTGAGATGGGGTTCATTCACGATGAAGAATTGTGTTGGTAGTCTGCTTACAGCTGCTCTCCCACCCTCTAAACCCCAAGGCAACACCAAATAACATGATACCATATGTCCACATTCAAGCACTGGAGATAATTAACTGTATCCACTAAGCTGAAACCTGAGCAGATTCTGAATTTGAAATGTCTGCTTCGGAGTATATTAAAAGTTTCCTTTCTTGAAGCAAATGAACTAGAAGACTACACTGACAGAAAGATACCACACTCAAAGTAATTTGTGGATTTTCTAGCTCATTTAAATAAATGCTTCAGACGAGGACATTTATGAATATATGGATTATTGAAAACTGATTTTTCACCCACACTGTTGCCATTAGCCTTATGCAGGTATTTAAAGTTCACTAAAGAAAATGATTAGTAGATACGCTCACTGCTCAAATTACAGAGCTGCACTATCTTACCCCACACACTGGTTTGGGTACTATCTTAGATAGATGTCCAAAGATTACCACAGATACGGAGTCCAACTGCACAACCCACCAGTGTCCTCTCCGAACCAAATCATATTTGTCCTTTATCATGGCAAAAGAAAAGATCCTAGCTGGTACTTTGTGATTCAGAAATTAAGGAAATAACTTCTGTAAATACAGTCCACAGTAAGAAGTTACAGCGCTCTTACCAGCAGGATTGGCAGAATATAAGAAATATGTCCTCCAGAAGAGCTATAAAGTCAGGCTGTGGCAGATAAAACCCAGACTTTGCTTTAAAGATTTGGGAATGAGCTGATTTCCATAACATGAAGAAAGTATGAGGATAACATCAGAATAAAACACCCCAAGATCTTAGTTTTAGATGCAGCAGAATTGAATAACAGAGGGACAGGAAAGATGAAAGTTGATCTTGGTCATGACATATTGGTAATTAGTAGGAATAGTTTCTACCGTGTGGTTTATTTTTTAACTCCTCACTAAAGTTAGTGTCGTCTCTAAAAATTCTTGAAGAGGAGAAGAATAACTCAATTCCTAATTGTTAAAAACAATGAAATATATATTGATTTTGTTGCAGCATTCCAGGCAAAGAGCTTGATCATAATAGGGTTATTAATAAAGTGATGGAAAGTACTTTCTGTTTCTTCTCAAATTCCACAGCAACCAGTTAGCAATTTAATTCACATGAATTCACAGACCCTACTTTTTTCTAACAATAAACCTTTCTGACCCTTGTTAATTTCAAGGAATTTATGAATAGGCCCCAAGTCTTTGCTATCAAACACTCCATGATTCCCTATGTACCTTCTGTCCTTACTGAGGAAGATTGGACAGCAAAATAGCCCTGGCTTCTGTGGCTTAACATATCATGTGATGTTACTTTTAAGAATCCAGTCCCCTTGGATGACTAATGAAGGAATCTCATGTAGGACACGGCCTTCTCCATAGTAAGGTTTTCTCAGTGGATTTTTACTTCATTGTTTACATTCCAGCGCAGTGATCTCCTATTTACATCAGAACTTGTAAGACCAACTCGCACTCCAGATGTTGTTCTCCCTTTATCCACTCTTGCCCAAAGTAGGCTAATGAGGCAGAACTGGAAGGAGAGGATGGATTCCTGGCAAAATTGACATCAAGTAAGATCCGTCATTCAAACTCCAGTTTTGCCATGTTGATTAATTAGATCACTGTCGCATATTAGAGAACTAAAACCTTCCTAGTTTTGTTGTTGATGGTGATGATGATGATGATGATGATGATGATGATGATGATGATTGGCTGCAATAGTGTGAACGGAAGAAATCTGCTTTTTCTCTGGCCACTACAACTTTTGAAAAATGGAATTTCTGGGTATTTCTTTGCCTGTCAGTATTGCATGTTAAGATAGCACAGCATTACTTAAAAAAGGATGAATGATTTGTCTGCCAGAGGCTGTTGTAGTTCAGAGTTAGTGTTTTTGTTCTTATTGAATTCCTGTAGTCGTATGTTGTAGTCATTTAGAAAGGAATTAACCCAGGAAGTTTTAGCCTCAATAGAGGATTAATGTGGAAATGCTGTTCATCTCATGTTTATTCTCTGCTCCCGCAACACAGCAGTGATGGAGTATAACTTACATGATTGCATCTCATCAGTAGTTCTGATCTGTTCGTTTATTTTGGTCTGGCCAAAAAAGTTGAGAGAGTAAAACTGCAAAATCATCCTTAGCTAACAGTTTACCTGCTAAATGCAATTACCATTTAAATCTCAGAACTGTGCTTGCATTAAGCACTAAGGAAGCCGGTGCATCCTACACTAGATTTTAAAACAACATAAACCAAATTCTGTTCCTGACGTATATTTATGTAGTCCTCTTTGTCCAATATGGGGGAATGTGTCAGGTTTATATGTCATTGCTATTGCTAATAAGTACCATTTGCTGTTTATTGACTTTTTGAGCAAGTCACCCTGAAATGTTTCTTTTTTACTGATACTGTCACTTAGAACAGGAGTTAGCAAACTACCACCTTTGGGCCAAATCCAGCTCACCACCTGTCTTTGTAAATAAAGTTTTATTTATGCCGTTTTGTTTATGTATTATCTATGGTGCTTTTGCACTGCAACAGCTGAGCTGAATAGTTGCAACAGAGAACATATGGCCTGCAAAGTCTGAAATATTTACTATCTGGCAATTTACACAAAAAGTTTGCCTATCCCTAATCTACAATAATAAAACTATGTGATTACTGATAACTAAAGGTTTAATTAACTATTAGTCTAGGCTTGGGGTAATCTGTCACACCTTTATTTATTCAACAAATATTTATTGAATGCTTACGATATGTCTGGTTCAGCATAGTGGGGAGCAAAACAGACAATCCTCTCTATACTTGGAACTTGAATTTTAGTGAGATGTGACAAACAGTAAAGTAAAATAAGAATTTAGGTGAGGGCTAGGACTCTGTCACCTGTAAGAACTTGGCACTTGCTAGTACTGACTGTCCCACCATCTTATTCTGTGAACTACAACAAGCTATAATACAGTCTAAATACTGCGAGTTATACATTGCTGGATGTGTGCTGATTTACACGTACTAACCTCTTTTCTCCCAATTCTGTTATATACTAAAATCCCAATGTTTTGTTATTGAAAATATTTACTTTGATGATCATCTTGCTTTAGTTCTTAAAAGCTCTTTTTAATTAGAAAAATTTCCCTCACAGTCTATCCTAGTGTAAAAATTCCAAGGAAAGTATTAGCAAACAAAATTCAACAGTACATTAAGAAAATAAAGCAATGTGACTAAGTCAAATTTATTCCAAGAATGCAAGGTTGGTTCATTATTAACAACTGCATTAATACTATATACAATGGAAATAAATTTGTAGAAAAATATATCCTTTAATAAAGTTCAATACCCCATCATGATAAGAACACTCAGTGAGGGTGCCTGGGTGACTCAGTTGGTTAAGCATCTGCCTTCGGCTCAGGTCCGGGATCGAGCCCCACATCAGGCTTCTGCTTAGCACAGAGTCTACTTCTCCCTCTGCCGCTGACCCTCCCCATGCTTGCTCTCTCTCTCTCTCTCTCTCAAATAAATAAATAAAATAAATAAAATCTTTAAAAAAAAAACCAATGAAATAGAAATTGAGGGGTACTTTCTCAACATGGTAAAGTATGTATGCCTTAGTTTAAAAACCAGTATTTTTTTTTAACTCTTCTTTAAAAAAAAAAAAAACCTGGAAAACCCTAGAGAATCAATGATAAATTAACTTGAACTGTAGAATTCAGTGTTGTAGCAAGATATAAAATTAACATACAAAAAGCAATAGCCTACGACATCATGTGTCAATTATACTTCAATTAAAAAAAAAAAAACTGGCTGGGAAGATGGCAGAGTAGGAGGATCCTAAGCTCACCTTGTCCCAGGGATACAACTAGATAACACCCATATGGGCATACATAACCCAGGAAACAACCCGAAGATTGGCAGAACAGACTCCACAACTGAAGGCAGGGAAGAGGCCACATGGAAGAAGGTAGAAGAGTGACGACAGGGTCTGGGACCATGGCCCTCCTCCATGGGGATGGAATCTATGGTGTGGAGGGCAGAATAGACTTGTGCACCGGGGAGCCCACAGACAGGGAGGATGAATCTCCATAACATTTGCCTTTGAAAAAGAGAGGTTAAATTTTGTGAGTTCTGAAAACCAGCTGGACTTAAAGCCTGGAATTTTAAATCAGCTGGCTCAGCTCTGGGAGAGCCTGGAGGGCTTTAGGAAGTGGAGTCCCCACCCTTAAGGAGATAGCAGGACAAACAACCCATGAAGATATAGCATAGAACCAGCAATTTGAAAAACACTGGGGACAGATGGGAGGCAGAGTGATTTGCTTATCTCAGAGTGCTTCCCAGAGAGACAGAGAGCACAGGGAGACCTCTCCGGGAACGAAGGAGCAGCCGGGCACCATCTCTCGTCCCTGTCCCCCAGCATAAACAGTGGCCACCTGCAGTAACCAGCCCAATGCTGACACTTCTTATCTAATGTGCTAGTATCGAGCCCCGCCCCACTGCACTTCCATGGATCTGCCCTTCCCAGTTAGGCTCCCCTAAGTCCCCTAGCTATGGGCCCCTCCCCACAGAAGACTGGTGCAAACCCTGCCAACACCACATCTGCTGACCTGCACATTTTACGGGACCTCAGTCCTAGTAGGGGCAGGCGTCGTTTTGCAAGCAGATCACTGTACACCTTGCTGCCCACAATTTGCAAAGAGAGCCTCTGCAGACAACTGCATTAAAGGAAAAAGAGGCCAAGACTCGACAGCAGAGCACAGGCAACACACGTAGGAGACACTCCCTGAAGTGCCAGACCCTGGGGAACAGGGGACACAGCACTGCGGGACACTGCAGGACCTCTTCTGCATAAGGCTCATGTAGTTAAGAACAAGAGAAGTAGGTGACTTTCCTAACACATGGAAACAGATGGAGAAAGTAAGACAAAATGGGGAGACAGAGAAACATCTTCCAAATCAGAGAAGAGGATCAAGCCACAGCAAGAGACGAAAGCAAAATGGATAGAAATAATATGTGCCTGGTAGAAAACTTAAAGCAGCCATCATAAAGATACTCACTGGACTGGAGAAAAAAGTGGAGGACATCAGTGAGACCCTTAACACAGCGATAAAAAAGAACCAATCGAAATTAAGAATACAAGAAGTGAAATTTAAAATACACTCGAAGGAATAAATAGGCCAGATGAAGCACAGGATCGAATTAACGACCTGGAAGACAGAATAATGGAAAGTAACCACGCTGACCGAAGGAGAGGAAAGAAAATTACGCAAATTGAAAATAGTCTTGGGGAACTCAGTGACTCCATCAAGTGTAATAACATCTGCATTATAGTGATCTCAGAAGAAGAAGAGAGAGATAAGGGGGCAGAAAGTTTATTTGAAGAAATAATAGCTGAAATCTAACTTACCTAATCTAGGAAAGGAAGCAGAGCTCCAGATCCAGGAGGCACAGAGATCCCCCAGAAATCCAACCCAAGGAGGTCCACACCAAGATGCATAGTAATTAAAAATGTTAAAAGGAGCAATTAAAAAATTTAAAAGTAGCAGGAGCAAGGAACACAATTATATATAAGGGAAACCCTATAAGGCTATCAGCGGGTTTTTGAGCAGAAACTTTGCAGGCCAGGAGGGATTGGCATGATATAGCAAAGTGCTGAAAGGGAAAAAATGTGCAGTAAAGAATACTCTATCCATTGAGTTCTTTATCCATCGAGTATCATTCAGATTAGGAGGGATAAAGAGTTTCTCAGACAAAAACTAAAGACTTCACGACCACTAAACCAACCCTACAAGAAATATTAAAGGGGATTATTTAGAAATAAGATATAGAAAGGAAGTCCATAAGTGAGAGTATGAAAAGTAAAAAACACAAACGCAATAAATATAGTATTTCTGTAAAATCAATCAAGGGATTCATAAAAAGGATGTAATATGACACCATATACCTAAAACATGGGGGCGAGAGGAGTAAAGAATGAGTTCAAATTTAAGTGACCATCAACTTAATATAGCCTACTATGTGCAGAAGACGTTATATACAAACCTAATGTAACCACAAATCAAAAACCAGTAACAGATATGCAAAAAAGAAAAAGAAAAGAATCCAAGTATATCAGTAAAGAAAGCTAACAAACCATGAAAAAGCAAGAGAAGAAAGAATCAAAGAAAATCTGTAGAAACAACCACAAAACAAGTAACAAAATAGCAATAAATACATATCTAGCAATAATTACTTTGAATGTAAATGAACTAAATGCTCCAATCAAAAGACATAAGTGAATAAAAAACAAAACCCATCTCTATGCTGCCTACAAGAGACTCATTTCAGACCAAAAGACACCTGTACATTGAAAGTGAGGGGATAGAGACACGTTTCTCATGCAAATGGATTCCAAAAGAAAGCCAGGATAACAGTACTTATAACAGACACAATAGAATTCAAAGCAAAGATAGTAACAAGAAACAAAGAAGGACACTATGTAATAGTAAAGGGGACCATGCAACAAGAGGATATAAAATTGTAAACATTTATGCACCCAACATATGGGAGCACCCAAATACATAAAACAGTTAATAACAAATATAAAAGAAATAATAGTAATGCAATACTAGTAAGGGACTTTAACACTCCACTTACACTGATGGACAGATCATCCAACTAGAAAATCAAACAGTGGCTTTGAATTACACACTGGACCAGATGGATTTAAAGACATAGAACATTCCATCCTTACACAGCAGAATGCACATTCTTTTCAAGTGCACACAGAATGTTTTCCAGAACAGACCACATATTAGGCCACAAACGAAGACTCAACAAATTCAAAACAGTCGAACTCTTACTGTGTATCTTTTCTGACCACAGCTCTATGAAACCAGAAAGCAACCATAAGAAGAAATGATAAAAAATCTGGGAAGAGCAAAAATACATTGAGATTAAATAACAGGCTATTAAACAATGAATGGGTCAACTAAGAAGCAAGAAAAGTCTCAGATAAACCACCTAACATTACACCTAAAGGAGCTAGGAATGAAAAGAATGAACAAAACCCAAACCCAGCAAAATGAAGGAAATAATATGGATTAGAACAGAAATAAATGCTATAAAAACTAAAAAAAGAAAGAGATCAATGAAACCAGGAGCTAGTTCTTTGAAATGATCAACAAAATTGATAAGCCTCTTGCTGGACTCATTTTAAAAAAAAAAGGAGAGTACCCAAATAATCAAAATTACTAATGAAAAAGGAGATCTAACAGCCAACACCATAGAAATACATACAGTTGTAACAACATTATGAAAACCTATATGCCAACAAATTGGACAGCTTAGAAGAAAAGGATAAATTCCTGGAAACATAAAACCTACCAAAACTAAAGCAGGAAGAAATAGAAATCACCAGCAATGAAATTGCATCAGTAATCAAAAAACCCGCAATAAATAAAAAGTCCAGGACCAGGTGGCTTCACAGGCGAATTCTACCAAACATTTAAAGAACTCATTCTTCTTAATACCCATTCTTCCTAAATAATTCTAAAAATACAAGAGGAAGGAAAACTTCCAAATTTATTCTATGAGGCCAGTATCACCCTGATACCAAAACTAGGTAAAGACACCACAACAAAAGAGAACCACAGGCCAGTATCACTCATGAGTATAGATGGGAGAAATTCTCAACAAAATATTAGCCAACCCAACCCAACAATACATTTAAAAAATCATATACCACAACAAAGTGGGATTTATTCCCAGGATGCAAGTGTGGCCCAGGTCCAGTACTCACAAAACAATCAGCATGATATGTCACAACAATAAGAGAAAGAATAAGAGCCATATGATCGTTTCAGTAGACAGAGAAAAAGCATGTAACGAGGTGCAACATCCATTTATGACAAAAGTCTCAACAGAGTAGGTTTAGACGGAACATACCTCAATATAATGTCCTTATTTGAAAAACTCAAAACCAACATCATACTCAACTGGGAAAAACTGAGAGCTTTTCCCTGAGGATCAGGAACAAGACAAGAATGTCCGCTCTTACCACTTTTATTCAACATAATACTGGAAGCCCTAGCCACAGCAATTTAGACAACATACAGAAATAAAAGGCATCAAAATTAGTAAGGAAGAAGTAAAACTTTCACTATTTGCAGATGACATAATACATATAGAAAACCCTGGAGACTTTCCACAAAACTATTAGAACTGATAAATGAATTCAGTGAAGTCACAGGATACAAAATCAATGTACAGAAATCTGTTACATTCCTTTACATTAATAATGAAGTAGCAGAAAATGAAAATAAGAAAACAACCCCATTTACAATTGCACCAAAAACAATAAAATATCTAGGAATAAACTTAACCAAAGTGGTGAAAGACCTGTACTCTGAAAGCTATAAAATGCTGATGAAGGAAATTCAAGACAACACAAAGAAATGGAAAGACATTCCATGCTCATGGGTTGGGAGAACAAATATTGTTAAAATATCTGTACTACCCAAAGCAATCTACAGATTTAATGCAGTCCATATCAAAATACGGACAACAGTTTTCACAGAACTAGAACAAACAATTCTAAAATTTGTATGGAACCACAAATGACCTTGAATAGCCAAAGCAATCTTGAAAAAGAAAAACATAACTGGAGGTATCACAATTCTAAATTTCAAATTATATTACAAAGCAGTAGTAATTAAGACAGTATGGTATTTGGCCCAGAAATAGATACATAGATCAATGAAACAGAATAGAAAACCCAGAAATAAACTCACAATTATATGGTCTATTAATCTTTGGCAAAAGGAGTAATGAATATATAATGGGAAAAAACATATTTTCAACAAATGGTGCCACACGTGAAAGAATGAAACTGGATTACTTTCTTACACCAGCCACAAAAATAAACTTGAAATGGATTAAAGACTTAAATTTGAGACCCAAAACCGTAAAAATCCTTGAAGAAAACACAGGCAGTAATCTCTCCGACATAAGCTGTTAGCAACATTTTTCTAAGTATTTCTCCTCAGGCAAAGGAAATAAAAGCAAAAATAAACTATTGGATTACATCAAAATAAAAACTTCCTTGTGCAGTGAAGGAAACAATCAACAAAACTAAAAGGCAACCTACTGAATGGGAGAAGATATTTACAAACGACATATCTGATAAAGGGTTAGTATTCAATATATACAAAGAACTGATACAATTCAATACCCCCAAAATAAATAGTCCAGTTAAAAATGGGCAGAATACATGAACAGACATTTCTCCAAAGAAGACATCCAGATGGCCAACAGATGCATGAAAAGATGCTCAACATCACTTATCATCAGGGAAATGCAAATCAAAACTACAGTGACATATCATCTCATACCTGTCAGAATGGCTAAAATCAACAACACAAGAAATAACAGTTATTGGTGAGGATGTGGAGAAACAAGACCCCTCATGCACTATTGGTGGGAATGCAAACTGGGGCAGTCACTGTGGAAAACAGTATGGAGATTCCTCAAAAAAAAGTAAAAATAGACCCATCCTATGATCAAAGAATCACACCACTGGATATTTACTCCCAAAATAAAAAAAAAAACAAAACACAGCAATTCAAAGGGATACATGCACCCCTATGTTTATAGCAGCATTATTTACAATAGCCAAACTGTGGAAGCAGCCCAAGATGTGATACAGACACACACACACACACACACACACACACACACACACACACACACAATGGAATAGTATTCAGCCATAAAAAAGAAGAAAATCTTGCCATTTGCAGCAACATGAATAGAGCTAGAGAGTATAATGCTAAGTGGAAATAAGTCAATCAGAGGGGCGCCTGGGTGGCTCAATGGGTTAAAGCTTCTGCCTTCAGCTCAGGTCATGATCTCAGGGTCCTGGGATCCAACCCGCATTGGGCTCTCTGCTCAGTAGGGAGCCTGCTTCCCCCTCTCTCTGCCTGCCTCTCTGCCTACTTGTGATCTCTCTTTCTCTCTGTCAAATAAATAAATAAAATCTTTAAAAAAAAAAAAATCAGAGAAAGACAAAACCATATGATTTCAATCATATGTGGACTTTAAGAAACAAATGAGCAAATGGGGGAAAAAAGTTCTCTCTTTTTTCCAAAAGAGAACTAAGAAACAGATTCCAAAGAGAGAACTAATAAGAACCAAGAAACAGATTCTTTTTTTTTTATTTTAAAGATTTTATTTATGTATTTGACACACAGAGATCACAAGCAGGCAGAGAGGCAGGCAGAGAGAGAGGGAAAGCAGGCTCCCCGCTGAGCAGAGCCTGATGCGGGGCTCAATCCCAGGACCCTGAGATCATGACCTGAGCTGAAAGAGGCTTTAACCCACTGAGCCACCCAGGCTCCCCAAGAAACAGATTCTTAACTACAGAGAATAAACTGATGATTACTGCGGGGTGGGTTGGTAGGGGTATGGAGGAAATTGGAATGGGGATTAAAGAGTACCCTTATCATGATGAAAAAATAAAATGAAAAATAAAAGCAATGGCCTTCCTCTACACAAGCAATAGACAGTTAAAACTCATACCATTAGAGGAAATCCCATCTGTAATTAATAGCAAGAAAGATTAAATGCTCAGGAATAAATTTAACATAAAAGCACAAAACTTTTATGTACTTGGAAGAAACTAAAGAAGACATGAACAATGAAAGATGTTCTCCTGGTCTTGAACAGGATGAACTCAATAGTCATCCATTCTCCTGAAATTATAGTATCATTGTAATCCCAGTAGAAATATTAACAAGCTATTTTATTTAGACAAATTGATACTAAAGTTCATATAGAAAAAATGCAGTAGAAAACACTGAAAAAGAAAAAGTAGGTTGAAGGGTTAGGGAGCTAGCCTTACTAGACATTAAAATATGCTATAGGAGTAGATCTTAAAAGCTCTGGTCACAAAAGATAAAATTTGATCTATATTTCATCACACACAAAAATAAAATCCCAGTAGATTAAGATGAGGCCATGCGTGTACTTGAAGAAAACTGGGGTGAATTCCTCTTTAACCTGGGTGCAGAGAGGAGCTTTCTGTAACTAGGACACAAAATCTAGAGGCAATAAAAATAAAGATTGATAAATTTGGCCCCTTGTTTTAAAAAAATTTCCCTTACAAAAGATCATAAAATCCAAAGACAATTGACAAAGTAGGAGAAAATAGTCACAATGTATACCATAAAGGATTATTATATCCCTGATGTAATAAGAATTCTTAAAAATTACAAAAGTACTAAAAACCCAGACTGAAAAATGTGGGAAAGACATGAACAAGCAATGAACCGGAAGAGAGAACTTTATATCTCTCAAAATGAAAAGGTGGTCAAATTCACTCAGAATCAGGAAGGAAAATTCAAAAATCTCAGATACTATTTCTCACATATAAGACTGACAAACATGTCTTAAATGAGCACGCTTTGTTAGGTTACAGAGAGATAGACCCTTCAAATGTTGCTGGTGAGAATTTAAATTGGTTCAGAACTTCACAGAGGGAAATTTACATATTTTTTTGCCCCATCAATCACACTTCAAGGACTTTACCCTAAAGGGTAGAGCTCAAACAATACAGAAATACACACGCAGGAGATTGGAAAAAACCTAAATGCCCATATTTGGCAAGTGGTTGAATAAACTATGGAATATTCACATAAAGGAATGCCATATACCTATTCCTCAAATGAAAAACGTTATAAACTTCTAGAACGTACTTTTCAGGATATATTGTCAGTAGAAAAACAAAGCCCAAAAGCTCTCTAGGATATGTTACCCTTCAAGTAGGGAGTAAAATAATATAAGAGAATCCACAGGTATCCTTTCATTTATGAAAAAAATATCTAGCAAAGATAAACCAAGGCCTTGAAAAGATTATTTATTATAGAGGGCAGCTGGGAAAGGATTGGAAAGAAGGAGAAATGGAAATAGGGCAGCAGGGTTGAGGAGGGACTGACTCTTCGGCATGTATCTTTTTGTATCTCTGTGAGTTCTGGAACCATGGAAGTATTTCACATACTACCCGAATATCAAAACAAGTAAAGCCAATCAAGATGTGAAGGGAACGCAAAATGGCAGGAAGTCCTAACAAATAGCTCTGTTTTTTTCACAGTGATAGAGATTAGTAATTCTGAAATTACTTTGTGTATTGATTTAGATAATGAGAACGGGGTTTCTTACTATTGTAAAAAGAAGTCATAATAAGGAAAGCGGGAAGGCTAAAATATACCCTCCAATTCTGGATTGGAATCAGAGGTATTTGCAGAAGTTCACGGTTACACACACAGATACCGAAATGTAGATACGCATATACGTATGGATTAGTGTGCATACGTATATTTCCTACATCTGTTCACTGAAAGGGCCAAGAAGCATTAACATCCCAGAAATAATGAGCACACCTAGTGCCCAGATCTTAGTCTGTGGACATCATCTTCCAGTAAAAAGATTGAGCAATCCTACAGGTGGTTGATTACAGGGCTAGGTCAGAAAAAATGCAAAATGAGCCTGCAGTATCTTATGATTCCAAAGCTAAGGATTTGAAAGAGCTTCTGATGGCCAAAGCTGGAAAAAGTTTAGCAACAAAATAATGTCAATGTTGGATTTTAACCCATGGAATAAAATAAGTATCAAGGAGTGTATCCATTTTTTGTTGTTTGAACAAATTACTACGCACTCAGCAACTTAAAACAACAGACACACACTGTCTCACCATTTCCATGGCCGGGCATCCAGGCATAGCCTAGTTAGGTCCCCCGCTCAGGGCCTCAGAAGGCTGCAGTGTGTCAGATGGCCTGTGGTTGTGGAAGTGAGGCCTTCAAGGCCATGGGGAGCACAGGTCCTCAGAGGCCTGGGTCCTCTTTGAAAGTCAAGTCTCACATCATCATCACCCTTTTGATTATCTCAAAGCCAGCTGATTAAGGACTTTAATTATATCTGTAAAACACCTTTAATTTTGCAATGTAATGTAATTTTAGGAGTGATATTTCATTACTTTTGTTATATTCTTTGGTTAAAGTCAAGTTACAGGTTCTGCCCTCAGTCAAGACGCGGGGATTACACCAGGATGTGACTCGCCGGAAGTCATCCTGTAGTGTGTCTTCTACAAGGAGTTTTTGTGGATAGAAATAAATAGTCTTATAAATACATAAACAAATGGGGAGGAAGAGCTAGTTCTTCCTCACAATAGATTTCCATTAATACAGAAGGAAAGAAGGGAATAAAGAATCGTCATTACAAACAGTATCGTAATAAATGTTACAGACAGGGTTCGGTAATGGATGCTAAAGTTAGTGGGTGCAAGTTTGAAAGAGACAGGATTTGCATAGCCTCAAATATCTTCCCTAAAATACCCAAAACTGCAAAGGGCAGAATAGTAATTTTATTTTGGAGGGATTTGGTAGATACCCAACTTTTACCAAGTAAGGTAAACAACGCCAGAAATGAAACATGTCAAAGTCATGAGCGGTACTCTCCAAAAGCGTCAAGGTCATAAAACATAAGGAAAGACTGAGGGTCTTTTATAGCCTGGAGGAGACTAAGGAGAAATAACTAAATGCAATAGGTGATGCTAGAATGGAAGAAAGAAAAACAATGGTGAAATTCAAATAAGACCTTTAGTTAATAGTGTGGTACCATGTTAAGTGCTTCTAGATAATTATATGATGGTTGCACAGGATGTGAACACTAGGGGAGGTGGGCTAAGGGATTTATAGGAATTCATTATACTCATTTTGTAACTTCTTTAAGTGTAAAATTAGAAGTTTTTAATAAAAAAAAATCATGCTGCAGACTTCGGAGAGTTTTAGGTTGGCAAAAGAAGAAATTCAGGTGACTTATTGAATGCTTGCACCAAGATTTTGTATGATATTGTATATACGGTCATTGGAGAATAAATACATAGCTGTGAAGCGGTAGGATTTATTCTAACTCAGCATAGTTTTTTCCAGTTGTAATGTTTTTTCCATTGTGTTTGCATCATTATAGACATAGACAAGGGGAAAATGACTTTCTTTAAAAACTCCATCTTAATGTTAAAGCCTTCCCATAAAGTTTGCTTGCTCACTATGCATGGCAATATTCTCTTAAAATAATTACCAAATTTTGTTTAAAAGGTCTTACTTATGAGAAACATATGTCCTATAAAAATCTATGGTTTTGAGGGTATTTACTTAATTCATTTGGTTCAGAGGGCTCTGAATTATCTTCTTTGTGTGGACCAGGGACACAAACGAATCCTGTATTATATTTCTCAGACATATTTTCTGATTCAGCGGCTACTATGACTGTGCTTCTACCTGTGCATACAGAGATGAAGCTATTTCTTAGTAACTGTGAAACCACTCGTGGAAAGATAGGGGGTAAAAGCACGTGGGGAGCTTAAAGCAGTTTGCTCAAATCTGTCTTTACCACGAGAAGGCTCTTGTTTATTTCTTTAAAGGAGGGACTTAATAATAAATTTCTCGTTGCTGTAAAGAGATTATCTATCTGTCTTAGAATTGCACCAGACAAGCATAGTGCTGCTTGGATGTGGCAGTGTTTTATGAATTCATGAGATGGGTTTCTTACAGCCTTTCTTGATTTTTACTTGATATATTGTACATGAGAGCAGTGCCTTGGGCGTGCATAGCCTAAGTGGTGGAGTCCCGTATTAACGCAGAATTACTGTTTGTTTTGCTGTCATGAGTCTATGAATTCGGTCTGTCATACAGAAACAATCACTATAATGTAAGCACTTACTGTCTTAGTGCAGCTGATTCCCCGGTGACATTTTTAAAAAGTCAGGATTTGGCTACAGAGTGCTTTCCATTTCTAAATGGGCTGCAGATTGAGAGCCTGAGGGCATTTCATAGGAAGCACTTGACCCTGAGTAGACACAGCAACTTTTGTGTGTCTCCGGCCACGTTGATGACCAGTGTTTACCCTTGAAATTGTTTTCATCCAGAATGTTGGTTTTTTACTTTCCATTTAATTATTTGGTGCTCACACGAATTTACTGCAAATGTCTAGGAATAAAATGAATGGCTGAAGCATCTAGGTTTTTTTAGACATTAGGCGTGGCCGTGAGTTCAGAGCTACTCCTGGTGGTCGCACAGCACCACGTTTCTCAGCGTCTGTCAATTCAGGTCTTGGTTTTCACTTTATTTGAGAATGAGAAGGGCATTTGAACCCAGGAGCCCTCAGAAATACATTCACAGGTCTTAGATACCTTCTTTTCTGAAAGTGAGAAGCCTAACCTAAGAACAATTGCAGGATTTTCTTAATAGTTCTATTTTAACAACGAGGTGTGTATTATCTAAATGGAAAATCATCTTCCTGCCTCTCTGGCTGCCACGGATACAACCATTATTAGACTCAGTAATGAGTGACAGTCCTGAGAGACTGAGGACCGCGCTCTTCCTGGGCTGTAGTCAGGCCGCCCGGCCTCACAGAGATGTCGTTGGTTAGAAAGAGGAGACCGTGGTCCTTCAGCATCAAACACCAGGCTCTGCAGTGTGACCTTCAGCGGGTGAACTGGCGGTGATCTTCAGTACATTAATTTCCTTCTCTACGCAGTCGTGATTCTTGTAGCAATATACAAAACCATCGAAAAGGACGTCCTGTGATATCAGAGCAGTTTGCTTGACCTAGCATGATCATAGCCTGTAGTACCAGAGGGTGATGCGGGGAGATCTGTACATGCTTGCATGCATGTATGTATGCATGCGTGTAAGTACGTATGTACCATGTCGGTATGTATATTTGTCTATTTCGGTCTTTCAGTTTATTTTAGGAAAGGAGAAGATTAGAAGATAAAACAGCAAGGTCTTCATGCCCTGAGTGTTAGCACCTTGAGGACTGGGCTAAATTCAACTGCCTTCTTCAATAATATTTTTAGTCAAAATGTATCTAAACCTCTGAGTCAGAAAGTGAGTTGAGATCTCAAGTACCTCTGACGATTCTTAAATTTCAAAATCCTGTCTCCTGCCTTCACATGATTCATTGTCTCCCTTTAATTAATAAAAATAATAAGTATCTTTTCTTTAATTCAGATGCTCAGATTAAGGGCCATTAGATAACAAAGTTTTATTAATATTTGTTATGCTAATGAGGGATTAAAGGAGTAAAAGACATGATTCCTGTCTCCAGGAGCTTACATTATAGTTTGAAAAGACAAACCGAGCACACATTGAATAAATGGAAATCAAATAGATGTTAATAGATGCTGTTGCTTTATTAGCAATAAAGATCAAACAAGGTGCAGAATAATACTTCCCTCTTTAATGCTAATATACACTACATTTTATAGTAGTATGTTTTATGTGTTTTTTTTACCACAGTCTTCTGTGTTTATGTTAAATCTCTGATTAATCATAAAGATTTCTTTTTTAGAAGTTGGTTGCTATTTCTACATCAAATAAGTATTTACCAACGAAAAACTGTTGGCCACTATGCGTACCTGGCCACTTAGAAACCAGTTCAAATTCAGGAGGGGGAGTTTAGTTCATTAGTCTTGGATTTTGTTAGATGCGTTAAAGTCTATGTCACATTTCTGCTGCTAATTGATTTGTGAGTTTGGGAACTCCTTCAGTAAGAAATGAAACTTCTCAGGAGGTCATTTGCTGAGTATGATTATCCATGTTTCTTCATTTTACCAGAAAGGGGCAATGTAGCCCGCTTTTGGAGCCATGTCTTTTTCTATATGGGGCCATACCTTCTGTAATCGTTAAGATCAAATAAACGTAACTGTGTCTTGGTTTTGCACGATTGTAATATTAATGTGGAGGGTTCCCCACCCCCACTTCCCTTCCTGTGTTTTCCAGGCAGTCAGATGCCTCCTCAGCCACCTGGAAGCCAGTCAGAATCCAGTTCCCATCCTGCCTTGAGCCAGTCACCAATGCCACAGGAAAGAGGTCAGTTTTCCGTTCGTGTCTTATGTGTCTTTGTGTTTTGAGTATATAAGGCTCCCATGAATCTGGTCACCTGTGCATCTCCTTATAGATCATGTTTCTTCGTCAGATGAACCAAATAAGAACATACATACAACAACAAATATGGAAGAGAAGGATGCTTTCTTACAGATCAGGTGAAGTTTTACCAAGCGTAGTTCAAGACCCAAGGAATATGTGTCCACATAGCCCGCGAAGCGCAGTCTGCACAGGACTGTTAACCTGACAGTTGTTCTAGCTGTGTGAAAGCGACTGTTACTGACGCGGATTGGGTAACCGTCCTAATGAAGTGAAATGTTAGAGTGTGTGTATGTTTAACTGTTTTGACCAATTATTTAGCCTAGGATGCTTAGAAAAAATTTAAACACAGAGTAAGACCTTGGATTGTACAATTGTAGTAGCTTAGAGTAGAGCCAACCCACTTAAACTCAAGAAACTGAGGACCAGAGAGCTTCCATGGGACTTCCTCATTGTCAGAGGCTAGTGAGGGCCAGAGCCGGAAGAAGGAACACGGGCTTTTCCTGAAGCCCTTGACCACGTGGGTTGCCCCCCCATAGGCAGACTCTTTGATCGTCAGCTCAGTTGTGCACGTTGACCCCACGTATTACTGCCTTGGTTGCGGCCTTTGGCCTTCATTTTGTTTAGCTCTATCTCCTTTCTCTCCTACTGTAGTAAAGCTCCTTTGTTGGTGGTGGTTTTTGTAGACCAGGGTCGCCACGCCTACTGCACCATGTGGGGCCGTGTCAGTCACTTCCCACTGCCTGTGAGTCAGGGCCCGCCCAGCCCGCCCGCGGAGCATGTCACTTGCGTTCTCCCTCACGCCCACCCACAAGACAGAAGTGGCTAGCTTGGGAGCTGCTATTTAAAGGTTCCCGACCCCTCACGTTTCTAATTATTCCTGTATGAGTTGTACAGATGATGATTTGCTTCTAATTGGAATTAAAAGGTTTCAGTTATTTTACATGTTTAATAACTCAGCACCTCGTGCTTCAGAAAGTAATGCCAGTGAAAAGAGGGATTAGTCCTACCTACGTATCGTTTGTGTTGAAATGAATATTTAGTTGGAAAAAAAAGTGAAATTTTTATTTTCTACTACCTCTACATATTTAACTTTTTTATTATAATTTAATGTATAGCTAACACATGAATTCCCTTATTGAGATACTATAGTATGACTTAATAATGGGATAGTTAATGGTTTTCAAACTTCAGGATGTATGAGAATTACCTAGAGAACTGGTTAAGAGAGATTTCTGGGACACACACCCCCAGATTTCTGACTCAGTAGGCTTGTGATGGGCCACTTAAAATTGCATTTTGGGCAAGTCCCCAGCTATTGCCGATGCTGCTGACCATACTTTGAGAACCACTGCCTTATAATGATAGTATAATATGTTCTAATAATTGTGTGATATGTGCATTTGTTTCTTGAAACTTTCCACTGTATCTTCCTGTGAATCAGTCTGGTACCTCACTTCATTTTTCTGTATTAATTCCTCGGGTCTCTGGTCATCTGGAAGTTCATGGAGAACATATTAGCACCACACAAGGGGGAATCCTCTCCACACTCCTTTCCTTGGCCTTGGGTTGCCCCTCCGTTGTGTTGCCAAGTCAGGGAAGTGGAGAAAATAAAGGATGAGAGAAATTATCCTGCACTGAAAACCTGCTCAGGCCAGACCCAGAGCTAAGATGAAGATATTTGTCATTTCCTTTAATCCATAACCCCATAACACCATTCCCACCGGGAGAGTCCGCTTCTTCGGCAAGCATTCAAGGGTAAGAGTTTCCTTATTTGGAAGTCCTACTATTCTAACCTTTATTGCTAAGAACTAAACGAGAGAAACGCCTTCTAGATCGTCCAGCAACATGTCCCCCAACCTCTCCCAACTGATACGTGCTTAAGAAATTTGAAAATGTAGAAAGCCAAATGTGAACGATGGTGCCACAATAAGGAAACATAGTTAAACTTTTAACTTAAACAGGGGGGCCTGGGTGGTGCAGTCAGTTAAGCGTCAGACTCTGGGTTTTGGCTCAGGTGGGGATCTCAGGCCCCATGTCAGGCCCTGCGCTCAGCATGGAGTCTGCTTAAGACTCTCTTTCCCTCTCCCTTTGCCTCCCCCGCCAAAATAAATAAATAAATCTTTTAAAAAAACTTTTAACTTAAACAAATACATTGACAAGCAAAATCCAGAGTTTTCTTCTGGTGTCACTATATAAAAACGATTGTGTAGATGTGTTTGTTAGTTTTTTCCCTCTAATTATCTTCCTTGTATGTAGTGTGGTTTTGGTAATTGGTAATGGGTACATAACAATCCGGGTAGTTATAATAACCATTTCCTTCAAATAGCAAATATAAATTTTATAATTTGCTAAATCTGAATTGATTTTTATGAACACGTTCCCCAAACTTTCTCTGAAAGGCTGCTAAAGATGTTATGTGTGTCCCTTATGTGCCTTTTGCTGGTTGGACAGCCCCCTAAACAGGAAGACCTTGTATTTCCAAATAGGTGGTAAATGATGATTTGCCATGGGGTAGCTGGGTGGCTCAGTCAGTTAAGCATCTGCCTTCAGCCCAGGTCATCATATCCAGGTCCTGGGATCGAGCCCCGTCTCTGGCTCCCTGCTCAGCAGGGAGTCTGCTTCTCCCTCTCCCTCTCCCCTTCCCCCCACTCATTTTCTATCTCTCTCTCTCTCAAATAAGTAAAATCTTAAAAATTTTAAAAAAAAGATACTTTGCCATACATGAGTTAAATTTCCTCCAAAATTGGATAGCAAGGATTTTTTTTTAATGGCTTTGTTATTTGTTAAAATCTAGGAAGAAATATTAGTTCTTAATGATATTTGATCAGGTATCTTAATGGCAGATAACACAGTCATTATAATGCTTTGATAAAATATAACATTTTTCTTGTCTGTTTTATCAGCATTGGGTGTGTACCCAGAGTATATATAGTACAAAGTAGATTTGAGAAAATACTTGTTCGAAAATTCCCCAGTGTTGTCTCTCATGTATTGAAAAGTAATTTAACTTCATTTATACCTTTACAATTGATATATCCCCCTGCCCCTATGGAAGGAAGTGAGGAAAGAAACAGAGGAAAGAAGTATGTTGATGAGTTAGCATCGTTTTTTAAAAAAAAGAAAACGTATTTTCTCTCCGAAACCATGGAACTTGCTAGACAGGAACATAGCTCCCCTACTGCTGAGTACTAAAGTAACCAAGTGAAGCAATTCCTTTTACACTTACTTTGTTTTAAGAAGTAAGATTAAGAGAGTAAGATTCCAGTTACGCACATCTTCTTTAATGTATCTACAGGGGATAGATTTTCTTTAATAGCGAAGAATGTAGAACCACACTTGCCTAGACACAGTGGCACAAAGCAGGAGATGCAGCCTGCTTCTGTTTGGTGGTGTGGTGTTCTGGGCGTTCCCCAGCGTCCTCATGAAGGACAGCAGGACTGATAACTGTCCCCAGAAGCTAAACTCTTGCCCTGCCATCATTCCTTCCTACTTGGTCCTTGCATTCCTGTTCAGGAAGAAGATGTATTAATAAACTCTATATTCTGTCGAGAGTTTTGCAAACCTCAAGCTGTCCTAGTATCTGAACCACACTCGTATCTGCAAGGCCATGTCCTCTTCCCAGAGCTGGTTGTCGAGTCGGGTGTGGAGTCAGTATCCTGCCCAGATCCCCAGCAACCCCGCAGTGCCCTCCGATCTGGTGGTTCTGAGGTCAGGTTTGTCTAAGGTCATCAGTCACAAATCCATTTCCCCACGTTGTATGTAGGCCAACATAGCTGAGTTTCCACAGTTCTATATTTTCATGAAGGGTGTATGTGCAAGGAAATATGGATATGGCCTATTGTCCCCAGGTACAAAAAGAAGGGAAGCATTTTAGGTATTTATTGGCCTCTTCGCTGTCCTACAGTGCTGTCTCTGCACTCTCATCTGCTCGCCCGAGCAGCGCCTGGCTTAGCGCCCTCCTGTTGGCCGTCACGTGGTGCTGGAACCTCCTGCCAACCGATTAAAGAAACGGACTTCAAATTCTTTGGTCTTACCTGCTTCATTATTGACAAAGGTTAAAAGAAGAAAGGTCAAAACTTCAGTTTAGTCTTCTGTAACACGTTCACCACTGGGTTTTATCGTAAATCTCTCTGTCGTCCTCACATAACAAAATGCAGAACTGCTGTTCAAGCCCTTCACCAAAAAATCAAGCACTGTAAATTACGCCACCTAAGACATTGGGGGAAGCGTCCGGATAACGCTGAAATGCTAAAATAAATGTTATGAGAAAATCGTAGCTAACAAGTTTAGGTTAGTTTTATCCTTCTTGTATAATCTTCAACTTGTATATCTTAAAATTTGAAGAGAGAGCAATAGGAAATGGCTTCGAAATGTGTTGCCCTGTTTTCCAAGAGGGCTTGGAGGGAATATCTACTCAGTCATCAGAGTAGATAAATAAGTATAATTATTATTAACATTAAAATGATTGCATTTTTAACCCCCATAAAATGTTAAGCTTAATGAAACTAGCAAATGCCCTTCTAGTTATTGGATTAGCAATTAGGTGAAAACGTTTCAAGAAGGCTTATTTATTTGGACAGATGTAGAGAGGTCAGAATTAATTTTTTGAAAACCTTTTAATTGAATTCCCTTTTAATTTTCACAGTGGTGTCTAGTTAAATATTCATGGTAACGCTGGTGGTTTTCTAGGTCTGAACTAGATCTGGATTCTCAGAATCAACGTAGGTGATTTAACCCTTTTCATCTGGCATGCCAGCAGGGACTTCCTTAGTGTAATCCCATAGCATTTGAATAATTAGAAGGTAGTGAGGAGGATTTAATTAGTCCTTGACATATGCCAAAAGCAGAACCACTCCGAACTTTCCCTTTTGGACACGGATTGCAAGCAGAGTTGATGGTTCTGCAGGACTGTGATGTGCTGGGAAATGTATCCTGTCACTGGAGGCGGCTCTTTGGCACCATTCTGTGACCATCAGATCTGCGCCGACAGTATCCTGGGTGAAATCTTCCAGAATTACTGAATAGCACCCTACCCCCGCCCCCCCGCCCCCGCACACCCGCATTCTTGTCCACCTACATGACAATCTTTCTTCTCTGTCTCTACTGTTTAAACAGAGTTGTAGTCAAAGCGCACAGGCTTACTATACCTGACGGAGGATCGCCTTTCACTGTTCCAGTGACGGCAGATTAGACAAGCTAGACGAGGGGTGGGTTTACTGTCTAGCTCACAAGGACAGTAGACAAGGACAAAATAACAAAATCCAGCCAAACTCTGTCCTTGACCCCGCTTGTGTGTCTAAAGAGTCCCAAAATTCCCGTCTTTGGAATCTGATCTTCAAAATGGTATTTTATCAGTACCTCCATGTTCATGAATATAAATAGTACCATTAACCAGGAAAAGTGTGTAGCACAGAGCACAGAACAACCAAAGAACAAAATATGTCGTGTCCTTAAATTAAGAAATCTTTCTATATTAGTAAATATTATCTCAATTTTACCATGATAGGTCATTTGCTGTGGTGTAGGCTATTTGTCTCTCTTAAAACATGGTGGGCATTTTGATCTTGCACCAGATGAAAGCTGCCACTTCTGCTCCCCATCCTTCCCGGACGTATTTCCGTAACTGTACAAGACCTGACGTCAGGCTGAGCTGGAGTCCTCCCACCTGGAGCCTGGCATTAAACGAGTTGTCCAGAGGCCATCTCCCCCCCCCACCCCCCCCCACCACCACCACTTTACCCTAAGCAGGCTCTTTATATCTTGGGAATATTTAGATGGAAATAAGTAAAAATTTTGGAAAGTTTCTAATGCTACTAGCTCGTTTCATGGCAATATTTACATGACAATTAGTTTTGAAATATTTTAAATGATTTTGACTATCTTAATTGACCTAGCTTCTTAATTTTCGAGAACAGATTAACAAGTTAGTTCAAAAATGGAGACCACCAAGATGATTGTTAAGGAGTTGGAAGTAGGATTGAAGATTTTTGCTTGTTTGTTTCTGCAAACCACAGAAACTATTTTGTTCCTCTTTCTAGTGGATTCTCACTTTTAAGAGCACAGTAAGTCTGCACAGTCTGAAATGTTTTCATGGGGTACGTTGGTTATCAGAAAGTATTCTCTTACTTGACCTTTCTAATTACCCTTGTATATAAAGGTGTTCTTACCATTTGTGAGCACACCAAACATAAAACGGTGCTGCCTTTTGGCACAAGGCTGTTATCAAAAAGAGAAAATGTATCACTTTCCAAATGTATTGCTGTGTAAGTCTAGTAGATCAACATGTTAAAGCATTAGTGATCGTCTTCCCCCACCCCCAGATGCAGTTAATTCAGCCTCCGCTCTTCATCGAGGACCCCCTTTTTTTTAATAATCTGTGACAGATGAAAATAAAGTCAAATGGGAGGTCATATACAAGAGAGAGTATCTAGGAAGCTGTCTGTAATTTCCTCACCCCCCGAGCTCTGCCTCTGGACTGGATTATGGACCCAGCCAAAGCTAGCCTCGTGAAGGAAATAACAGCATAGGGCTTGTATCGAGCGTATCGTTCAACTCCTCTTAAGTCTGCCATCCAGAGATCTGCTCATCAAAAAGCTGGGAAGACAAAAATCACCTACAGTAAAAGTCGATTATATTCACTGAGGAATCATCAGTCTAAATTTTAGAATACTTTCAAAGGTGCAGAGTTGTGTCACTTTTGCTATATGCAATAATTTTTTTGAATTGCCAGTTAATGCTTGCTTTTAATAGTTAACCCTCATTTGTAATTGGCTCATTATTCTTCACCGAAAGTATTTGAGAACATCTGGATCTTAGGTAAATTCCACATTATGTATTGCATGCACTTATTTATAATAAAGTGTTTTTTCCTGTGCCTTATGGATCTGTACCTCAGGGAAAGATCATTATTTGCCTAGTTTCCCAAGTCAGAAAGCTAGAAGGCATCGTTGACGTCTTTTTCTCTCCCATCTGCCCCCTGCTAGTCATCGTGTTCTGTGAACTCTACCCCTGCAATGTGTTCCATGCACCCCCTCTTCTTGGTCCAAGGTCACTGCCCTACTCCAGGCTACCCGGGTACCGTCAGCAATCTCCCAGCTCTTCTTCCTGTCTCAGCGTGTTCCCTTCCAGTCCCCTTTCCACGCTGAGTCTGGAATGGTCTTTCCAGGCAGCCGGTTAGATTATGGGATTCCCTGCAGCCCAGCAGCCCCCCCGCTTTGCCTTGGAGGAAGGCTGCACTGCGGTGCTTGCTTATGAGGCTCTTTCTTACCCCATGCCGGCCTGCCTTTCTGGCATCTCATCACCCCACTGCCTCTCATCTCCAGCCAACCGAACCTCTTTTAGGATCTTTATATAAACTCTTCTCTCCGTTATTTTTGCCACTCACACCTTGACCCCAACCCCACCCAGGCATGCCCACCCCACCCCGCCCATCTTTACTGATCCTTCAGGCCCTCCATAGCCTGGCACTGGCAGGTCTTTGAGTCCATATTTGCTACATGAATAAATGGATGAAGCATTACCTGTCGCAGTGGCGCCCCCACAGCCAGGCACCCCCCCAGCGAGCCTGGCTGTGCTCAGGACCCATGGCCGGGATTATCAGCGGAACTCTCCCCAACCAGAGCTCTGTGACGGTAAGGACCCATGGCCTTGTTCAGTCTCCTACCTGCAGTGCTCGTGTAGTACGTGCTTTTCCTCATTTTAATCTTCAGGGAGTTTGGAACCCAAAAACCTGGGTTTAGGTGCAGGCTCTACCACTAATTAGTTTTGTGACCTTAGACAATTAATTAAACCTCTACTTCCTCCATATGTAAAGTGAGGATCAGTGTCATTTGGATTTGTTGCATGAATCAAATGCAACCTTGTACCCGAAGATTATAAATTGGGAAGCCCGGGGCGCCTGGGTGGCTCAGTCGGTTGAGCAACTGACTTGATTTTGGCTCAAGTCATAATCTCAGGGTTGTGAGGTCGGGCTCCGCGCTCAGCATGGAGCCGGCTTAAGATCCTCTCTCTCCCTTTCCCTCTGCCCCTCCTCCCTCCCTCTCCCTCTCCAAGAAAAAAAATAAAGAATAAAACAATCGCAAAGCCCTGTGCAAATACTAATAATAAACAAGCATCAGGCACAAATGATCCAGGGGGACCTGGGTTGTGAAAGTCTTAAAAAGCAGTTTCTTTGCTTCTTCCAGCACCTAGTAAGTAGCACACATAAAATTGTCTTTGCTCTCTGCACCAAAGCGGACTTTTGCGGCTAACACTCGCAAGATTGTGTAAGGAAAGGCTGGCTATTTTGCCCCCATCGACCACCTGGGTAATCAGTCTGATCCTTCCCCGGACTCTCCTTTGCCCGCTGATAGATGATGTCAGTAGCCGAGAGCGTTCGGTGGCGGTGGATGGGAAGAACTTAGATGCTCTGCGTCTAGGGCGCTGCAGTGGCGGGGAAGGAAGAGGGAGCGAGTCTGCCAGTTAACCTGATCGCACAGCTGGGAGAGCGCCGGCGGGCCCGGGTTACAGCCTTGAACGGGTCATTAGTTTCTGTCTTCCTCAAAGCAGTTCGTGTTGTGAAGAGAAGCAGGCAGGCAAATAAACACTGGAGATATTAAAATGTAACAAGAATATTCTTTAAAATCTATTTTTCTCTCCAAATGGGAATCTGACACCTATTTGGGATGCGAAATCGCGCTGTCTGTCGTTACAGTCGGGAGACTCTCTGCTGAGGTGGTGCAGCGTGTGGCCGGTGCCTCACGCATGTGGGGAGACATCTTTTATTGAACCGGCTTCAAGAAACAGGGCAGTTCTGCGAAATTTTTAACAGATGCCAACGTGAAACCAAATCGTCCACGTGCCAGAGGAAAAACGTGCTTTGCTTTCCGGTGGCTCGTGGAACCTGGGGTGTTTTGCCGGTGTCCTGACGGGGCCGGAGCTCGCTGCCGGCTGAAGAGGATGAAGAAACCACATTTTTGTGTAATTGGTCCTGCGCTCTCTTGCTCCCCTGCATTAGCCTGGGCACTCTCGCTCTTTCTTTGCTGTTTTTTCTTTCATGGGGAGGATGAACTGTGGTTTGGGCTTTGTGTTTGACTCTGTTTTCGAGCAGGATTTAAAGTCTCTTATTACTGTTGTAGAATTTGTCCTGCTGCCTGAAGAGGACAAGGATGTCAGTGGGAGGCTTAGATCCATGTTAAAATGCCTCTCGATTTAATAGCCTGAAATTTCCCACTTTTGCTTGACTATGACTTTGTTTCTAAATCGGTTTTGTACACCCCTCGACTTAGGGATGCATTTCCATTAGATGACCCCGGAACCCCTCAGCGACTGCTCCGGAGTTTTGACAACTTGTCGTTGGCTGCTTGGATTCAGGGAGCTTTCCACTCTATTTTCATCTCATCTCCCCCAAATACGCCCTCTGGCCGCTTTACTTTTTATCCTAAATATAATTTCATTCTATTTTTGAGAATTTTTGAAGTCCTTCTAAAGATATCTCCTTCTTGTCCAATGAAGAGTTTTTCCTCCTTCCTACAGCATAAAAAATAGTCTGTGTTCATTTCATCTCTTATATGGAAAATGTGGTTTGTTTATAATGGTTGTGGAAATCAGTTTCTTTTGATTTTTTTTAATATGCTAAGGTTTAGATAGTAACACTGGATCTTTCCTATAAAACAAATTTCTTTTTTCCAAATAAGAGAATTATGTAACTTTTTTTAAAACCAGGAAAAATATCCACTTAACCACAAATACTACAGTGCTGAGGAAAATATTCGAAAGGTCCTAAAAACTCACTTAATCTAATAATAATAAAAAGAAAGATCTTAGAAATGCTAATTCTCGATTAGGTCAGTTTTCTAAGATGACAATAAGGGATTTTTTTTTTTTTAATTGAGAAAGGAAAAATGTCTCTCTGGCTTAGTCTCTAATATTGGGTCTCTATTACAGAGATCAGTAGCATTTTTCCTAGACATAACATTACTTACACTTCCATGTAATAAGAATAGATTGCTTGTCTTGGAATTTTCCATTGATACTAATACAAATATCTGTAGAAGAGTGACCCTAAAGAAAGCAATCCTTAATATGCAGACTGAGTGATTCCAGGTAAGATTCCAGCAAGCCTCCCTCCATTCCCATCTTTAGGTATTGATTGGATACATAGCATTTGGCATTCAAAAAATTATTAAATTGTAATTAAATATCTAAATTAACACAGTGTGCCTTTGGAATAAACGTTAGGGCTAGTTATTAGCCTCTTAGTAGCCGGTGGAAACAAGCCTGGCTAAGATCAGGCTTTTCTCACGTGAGCTCCAGAGCTCCATGACAAGGCCCCAGCCATAGAGCAAGCACTCCTTCCTTGTGGCTCAAGGTCTTGGGTGTCTTCCTTAGAAGCAGAAAGAGCATCGTCTTTTTCTTTAACCACGTCCCTGTGTGTGCATGTTCACACACACACCCCAATGGGCTAATTCATCCATCGCATAAATGTTTATCAAGCTAGTCATTGGCCATAGGTGCTTATAACCCAGTGGTCAACAAAAGTCAAGATCCTTGCTCTTTACCCTGAGATTCAGTTCAGGCACTTGACAGGAATCTTGATATTTCTCTCTCTCTCTCTCTCTCATTTCAGTGGGCAAGCTCTGGGGAATCTGCCAGATCAGGAAGGATGTACGCCGAGTCTTATGTCACTCAGAGCTGATCAGCATGGTAGCTGTTGGTTGAGGGGCCTGAAACTGACAAGTTTAGCTTTTCGGAGCCAAATAACATGGCCGGCCAATTATATCTGGAACTAGCTCTCGGGAAAAGGGCAGTGCTTTCTGGATAGTCAGCTGGGTGAGGCAAGCTAGCCATCAGCCGTAACTGGCTCTGGTGGAGGAGGCATAGAGCAGGCAGGCCCAGCAGGATGACACAGAGCGTGCACTACCTGGGGAAGGGCGTCAGGCTGTTTGCCAGGAGGCTCACAGGGCGTGGCATTTGTCACCTCGGCGAATTCGCTAGGGTCCAGGGACTTGCAGCACTTTTCCGGCTTCACTGTGACGGATGGTTTGTAGGAGAGCCTGGCACAGGGAAGCTAGTTTGGAAGCTTGGGAGGCATTCGGACAGGAAATAAATGGTGGGTTGTCTTAAAAATAATCTGAATAATAACAGCTCTCACTTATGGAGCCTCTGCTCTGTGCGCAGGCCCTGAGCTGCGTGGTGCCCACAACATTTCTCCTTTAATCTTAGGATGTAGGCTCACTTGTCATCCACATGTTGCAGAAAAGGAAACGGGCTCAACCCTTAACTAACTGGCCTGAAGTCCCCTAACTATGAGTGGCGAAGCCACAAGTTGACTTTGCAGTGACAGTGGAGATGGACCAAGTGGATGCATTCGGCAGATACTTAGGAGGGAGAAACAACCGTGCTTTCTGCTGCTTGGGATCTCAGCTGTCAATTGTGCCTTCCTTGAAGAGCCGTCTTCCTTTCCCTGGAAACAGTTCCTCGAATGTACTATGAACTGAGGAGCCAGGCCACCACATTTATGAAGGTCTTTATTAAAGTAAAAGTAAATGGGCTCCGAATGAAGATGTTTTCTTATTCATTAAAAACACGTATTTGGTTCCAGTTCTGTGCCCAGCCCCTCGCGCGGTCCCGAGGTGGCAGACGCGGAGAGAATGTGTTTGCGAGCCGCAGCACTCACGGTTTGGGGCAGAAACAGGCACGTGGGCCCAAAATGATGGCAGTGTGGTGACTGCTCCGGCTCAACTCACACACATGGTGCCCTCCGGGCATACGGAAGTGCCTGCTTTTCTGGAAGGCCGAGGGGTGCCATGAAAGAGAGCAGGAGTGGGGGCCGGCAGGGACTGGAGTCCGTGGGGGACGCGGAGGCGAGTGGCCTGCTGGGCACACTGGGAAAACCACACACTCACCAGAGGACACGGTCTAGCATTTCATTTTCAAGCTGTGCCTCCCATTAGTGAGTTTTTAATTGAAAAAAAAAAAATGTTTTTAAATAGCAGAGTGCATGTCACATAAAAGGGTGGAAACTGTTTTGTGAGGCAGCATGTATGTGAAACTGTGAGTATAATAAGCATAGGCTCACATACACACATTGGATCGTGACGCAAAATCTGTTTCTTCACTATGGATTGTGGTTCAGGTACATCCAGATCAGGAAGGATGTACGCTGAGCCTTTTGTGAGCCTCAGTGTCTTAATATTTTGTGAGCCTCAGTGTCTTCATTTGTTTTGAAGTTTCAGTGAGCTACTAGGTAACAAAGCTGTTAGCAGGTAGTATACGTTCAGTGGATGTCAGCTGTCGTTGACGGTGGCTCGTTGTGTGGCACATCAGAGGTAGTCAGTAATACTAAGTGAAGGAACATGCCAAGACCTGCTGGTTTAAAGCCACCTGGTGCCTACGGGGAGAGAAGAGGGTCTGACTGGTCAAAACCGAGTAGGGACGCCGTGATGGAGCTGGAGAAATAGGTCAGGCCAAATTTAGAAAGACTAGTGTGCTGGCCTAATAAGTTTGGACTTCATTCCATTAAGCAATCAAGAGTCAGGGACGAGCTCTTGAACAAACACGATCGACAGATCCCTGGAGAGATGAGGAAGGACGGGATTCAGAGCGTGAGTGAAGGCGTGGGTCTTGCGTATGAGTGAACGGTGTCCCTCTGCTGAGAGGGACACACAGGAGGACGGGCCGTGGACATGGGTGCTGGTGGGCGAGGGGGCAGGACCTCGAGAGAGCTGGTGCGGCCCTTGCCAGCATGCTGGCCGCTCACTGCACTTAGGAGCTGGGCAGGGGAGGACTTCGAGAAAGGGGTAAAATGTTTAGCCAGGGAAAAGAGCTGGCCGGGTGATGGTGCCCCAGTTCCCCCAGGATTCAGCCGAATGCGAAACTGTAGCTTCTGAGAACGTACACTGTGCCATCTGCTTTGCTGGTCAGGCCTCAGGTGGTCCCCAGTCTGAATCGGGTCCCCCTCTTCCGCCTCACGGCACCCGAACTTCTGTTTTCTCCTGTTCATGTCACGTGTCTGCGTGTCTGTCTCCTCCCAGCACGCGAGCCCCACGAGGGCAGAGCCTGTCCCCTCCTCGTGGGTACCCCCTCGCCTCACACACTGCCCGCCCCCCGGTTCAGCGGCATCTCAAGCTCCCTTGGCCATCGTTCCGTGCTGGTAGGTTTTATTTGCCCCCCAACCCAATTTTAAGGCCTTCCAAGACAAGGATCCTATGTTGTACTTTTTCTCAGCGCTTTCTCGTCCTCACCGCTTCCCGTGAGTGTCAGAGTGACATTGGAGCTCGCTGGGAGGAGCCGTGCGTAAGGCCGTTGGGGTTGCGTTGTGATCGCTGAGCTCGGCGCTCACACGGTGAGTGAGGGAAGGGCTCCCTGCAGAGGCGGGAGGCATGCCTTGGTCTCGCGTCTTGGTGGTGGCTTTCAGCTTAGAAAAGCACTTCTGCCTATGCTTTCCTTGTTTGACTCTCAGAATGATCTAGTAAGGGAGGAAGGAAGGAAGTGCCGCTACACACAGCAGAGCGCGTGGGTCCGCGGGGTGGGTCACAGAGGCAGCTCCTGACCCGAGTCTCCGGATTCCAGACAGACGCGCCGTTTCCTATTACCCCGCATTACCTTTTCTCCGAGAGTATAGCTTTCCCTCCCTCTCTCCCCTTCTCTCTCCCCGCCCCCTCTTTTCCTAAAGAGCAACTCTAAGCACACCTCTTTGCATTTGGAACGTGGTAGTACAAGTGTGTGTGACTGTAATGAAGGACTCAGAAATAGTAAATTCATTTATATAAACCTTCCGTGGATTTATGGTATGGATGAACTATATCAGTGATATTTTCATAGGCAGTTTCTATGACTTTTCAACAAGTGCTTTGTATAATATAAGTAATAATTATCTCATTTAGTACTTTCTGCCAAAGTTTGTATTTCCCCACATTAGATACTTACTTGGGGCATACAATTCCATAATATAGCCAATAATAAAATATACTTTCATAATATATAGAAAATGAATTTTATACTTTCTAAATTTCCCTTACTAGAAAGTTTGGTTTTCTAAATTCAGATGGCTTGTAACCAGCAAAACTTCACACCTTTTTTAAAAAGCAGCTTTATTCTCTCAGCTGTCAGTTTTTCTATTCACAAACTATGTCGCAAGCTGTCGTTTTATAATAACTTTCTAAAAGAAGCAAAATACAATCAAATAAATACGTCACCATAAATAGGTAGAAAATTCTTGGTTAAAATTTGGTTTTTGGAAACATTTTAACATTTCTTTCATCCAAACAAAAGTTAAAATCAAAACAAAGCAAGAAATATCCCAAGTACATATACATGGAAGTCACAAACTTGATTAGATTTTTCGTAGAGAAAAAAGTACTGAAGGCAGAATTGAGAACTAGAGCTAGAAGTGTCTCTACAAATACTCTGCTTCCTCTTCCTCCTCCCCATTGAACAGGTGGCGGAACGGAAGCCAGAAAGGTTCGGTTAACTGCTGTATTGTGCACGGCAGACCCGGGAGGCCACGACCAACAGCCTGGCTCGGTGCTCTTGCTGCCACACGAGCTACCTTTCTTGCTTTTCTTTTGTGAATGTGTAATAATAGTACCAGCTAATAATTATTGGAAGCCCGCTATTCCGGGCATCCACTGTATTACCTCATTTAATCCCCACGGCATCTCTGTGAAGTAGATGCAATTGTTCCTGTTTTTACAGATGAGGTTGCAGATAATAGACATGCTGAGTTTCTATCTTTAGAATGCAAAGTAGAAATACCTGCTTTTTAGCCAACTTTTGTCTTCAAATTTTTCACCAATTTGTTTAGACTGTGATAATATTCAATAACCTTTTGAGATTACAGTTCTATCCATCGTGGAAGCCTTTTTTGGTAGGATGACAGCTGGCATTTACTGTGGCTATGTATTACAGATCAATTTCCTGCCTCCTCCCTGGTCTCCTGCAGTCCTTTCTTCATGCTGCAGGTTATAACAGAATTAGCTTTCAGAAATGCAAGTCAGATCGTACCACTTTCCTGCTAAGATAGCCTGTAGTCCATGCTACTGTCGATCTCCGCGCAGGACCACGTTCCCCCCAGATTGCCGATCCAAGAGCTTCGGTGGGCCGTGTCACTGCTGTGTAACAGGAGTCGTACCTGCGAGACGAAATACTTAATAGTCAGGACATAGAGTGACTAACAGAAAGGTGGGCAAATGATATAAATGGTTCTAGAAAAGAAACAAAAGACAGCTACTAAGCAAAATGTTCCCCTGTACTCATGATAAGAGAAATACAGAATTAAACACAAACAAATTATAAAACACCTCCAAAAAGATACATTACAAACCATTACCCTTGGCGTGGGGAACTCCGCGGTAAGAGGGAGGGGTACAGTAGCCTCCCCTCCTCCCCCGCTCCCCTCTGTGGTTTCACTTTCCCAGTGTCCGCAGTCAACCACATTCCAGAAGCAGATGATCCTTCTCCTGACGTACGATCAGATGGTCAGTAGCAGCCTAATGCTGCGTCACAGCCCCTACATCATACCCCTCACACCCTCGTCTCCTCACGCGGGCATTTTATCATTTCACATCATCCCAGAAGGAAGAAGAGTGAGTGCAGTACAGGATGTCGAGAGAGAGAGACCACATTCGTATAGATTTTATTACAGTATTTTTTAGTAATTGTTCTAGTCCATATTAGTTACTGCTGTTAATCTCTTACTGTGTCCAGTTGACGAATTAAATTCTATCACAGGTGTGTTTGCATAGGAAAAAGCCTAGTCCGGGTAGGGTTCTGTACTCTCCGCAGCTGCAGGCGCCCACTCGGGGGTCTTGGGACGTCTCCCCCCGGCAGGTAAAGGGAGACAGCTGTATGTATATGTTCCTACACTTTAGTATCATATTTTGAATTTGTAGACAGTTACCCAAGTACTAGAGTAACATGGATTCCAGGTATTTAAATAAAAAATGTATCAAAGCTAGCTTGTTCATTCCAGCTAGAAAGTACATCTGAGTAGGCAGGGTATTCAGGAGTTGAAAGATGTTAATGGCACTTCATACAGCAGGAAAGTAGCATCCAGTCCCTTCTCTATATCACATTTCAGAACACCGACCACTTTCACATGTTACTCCGGTTGATCTTAGCGCAACCTCATCATCATTTTAAGATGTGGAAACCGAGGCCCAGATAAATTATGATTTGCCTAAGGTCACACAGCTGGGTCGATCAGTACACACCGTAATGTGTTTCCTCAAGTATCTGTCTCCCCAAGTAGCTGCCGAGCTGGTGACACAAACCAGTCCGTCCTCTAGGCCTCGTGTCCCCAGCAGACCGCCATTAGGTGATTTCAGCTCCGAAGGGAGTCAGGCGAGTGATGTCACCTTCTCCTTTCATTGTCTTGGGGAAGACATGGAAAGAGATGAGTCTCCCCAAAAACATAAAACAAGATTTCAGGGAGCTCTTGTAAGTGGTGCCACTGCAGAAGCAATACATAGAAAAAACAGCTTTTACAATTTTAATTTCTGTGGAAGGACAGTGGGTTCCATACCCCACAGATCCTTGTCTCTGAGTTGTGGAATTTGATACTGTGACATAGTCCATTTGAATTTGCTTTACTGTTCTACCTCTTTTGGAATCTTTACACAAACTTGATTTTCTGCAAAATGCCAGTGATGAGTGAGATAATTCAAGGGGAACATGGCATATATATTTTTAAGAACTGCGTAAATAGTCAGAAATAAAGAAATGACTTGCCCAGGTAAGAATTCTTAGAACTCATTTGTACAAACCTCAAGCCTATTAAGTATCCCAGAGGCAGTAATAACCCAAGAATGTACTATATTATCAGAGGTTCTAAATCCTTCAACATGGAGACTTTCATGGTTGAAATGAAATTTAATGCCCAAAAAAAGGACCTGTGTTATTTTCTTTAATGAAGAAGACAGCAGTCACTCTCTAAGAGAAAGAAAGACAAACTCACACAATGTGTATGGAATTTAAACACATTTTTTATTAAACAGGACTCTATATGAAACTCTTGAGAATTTTATAGTAAAGCTTAGATAAATATTTCATGAAACATCTTAAGATGCAATCATTTATAGTAATTTTAGTGCTCTGATTTCTGTTTGTTTTCAGATTTGAAAAAGCAAACATTTTCCATGATGATTTATATCTGGGAGCTGCCAATTGAGCCCAATTTCATAAGACTTATCTTTATAAATAAATGGAATAGGATAATAAGGAACAGCTCTACTTACTTATATTTTATCTCTAACTCTTTAGACAGAAGCAATTTTGAAAGATCATTTTTTCCCCCAACTGAAATATAAACTGTGGCCTTTATAAATGTCCGACCTCGTTTATCCCCCTAAGTTGGAGCTGACTTTGGGTCTGTGTATCATCTTCCCTCCGGCTGCCTCAGTAGACTCTCTCTGGTCCCTGCTGCTCTGGGTTCTCTGCAATAAACCAGCCTCCCCCCACTCCCGCAACCCCCTGCAGCGCACTGAGCCTTCACCTGACGTGTGAGAACTCTCACCAGCCCAGACTCCTGGGATCTGGGAGTCGTTGCTCCAACTGCCCACCCTTGGTATGCTAGTTTGATGGTGTTCGCTTTTTCTTAGAGACAGGTCTTGATGTGGGGTACTCTGTCTACGTGAGTCTTTGACTGCTTGTTCTACGTACTCGCTTCAGTTTGCCCGAACTACTGATGACGTGGGTGTGCCGTGACGTGATGGTCCTGCGTCACTTAAAGATGTATTTCCTTTATCCATTTGGACAACTGCCGCTAAGCACCACTTTGTTGTGCATCGTGGTCTGTGGGGTGCACGAGGAATTTAGTATTCATTCCATGAATAGTTACCTCCCATGTGCCGACACCCCTCTGCCACGTTAGGGCACAGCAGTGGGACAGGCATGATCCTTGCCCTCACGGAGCCGACGTTTTAGTGGAGAGAGGAAGGCTAAGTGAGTCCCAAATACAGTAAAATGATGACAGGTTATGAGAAGCGCTGTGAAGAAATGCAAGTGAGAAACGGCCAGGGTGCTGCGGCCACAGGGCGGGCAGCCCAGGAAGGGGACTTGGAGATGAGACGAAATCAGCAGGTGGAAGAGCATTCTCAGGAAGGGGGAGCAGGAGGGAATAATGCTTTGTTGATGTCACCTGCGAGGAGCCACAGGACGTGGATTAGAGTGAGGATGGCAAGGCCTGACCATGGAGGAGACCACAGGCCGTGGTCAGAGGTTTGCATTTGGTTCCCAGGCTTGCTGGGAAGCCTTGAGGGGTTTCATGCAGGAAAGATATGCTCTAATTTCCTTTTTTATTCCTGAAAGATGATTCTGGCAGCCTTGTGAAAGCAAAGCGAAAGGAGCAGAGTGGGGGGTAGGTGATGGTTGAGGCTGGGAGAACTGAGTAGAACGTGGGGTGCAGGGGAAGGAAGATGGTAGCAGGCTAGGCTTCTGCAGGAGTGGAAACAGAGCAGAGGAGCAGCCCGAGAGACATTCCAGAAGCACCGGCAACAGGATGGGCACATACCTGGGAAACAAGGGGAGGGAGGAGGAAAGCACGGGGCTCAGGGGTTTTTGACAGGAGCGTCTGGGTGAGTGCTGGTGCCATTGGTAGAGACAGGGGACCCTACCCCATTGGCAGGTTTCCAGGGGGAAGTCAGAGTTCTGTTTTGGAATAGCAGAGTGTGCTCCAAACCCGCCCCTTGTTCAGTGTCCCCGTAAGGGGTGGTATGAGCCAGGGTTCATGGGTCTGAGGCACTCTAGGAGTCAAGGTAAACGATCGTTGCTCAGGAGATCAGGGGGCCCGGCAGTTCCGAGTAGGGGAGAGCATGGTGCTGGCACGACCTTGAGAAGAGGGGCAGGAAGAGGTGGCCGGAGACACGCATCCCAGAGATCAGGCTGCAAGGGGGCGAACAACGTGTCCGGCCCGACAGGAGTGGAAGGCTGGCAGTGTAAGGGCATCGTGGGTGTTACTGTTGCTTTTTGTAGGGGCCTCATCTCCAAGAGAGGTTAAGCTTGCTTGCCTCCTCTCTCTTTTCTCCTTTCCCTAGTTCAAGCTTACGATCCACTGGGCTCCCAGGAACTCTAATGGGCTTTCAGAGTTAGGACTGGGGGAGTCCCAGGGGACCCCCCCTCAGACCGCCCCCCACTTTGGGATTGACCCACCTTTAGATGTTTCTTTGGGGGAGTCTCACAGCACCAGTCTTCTCCCCATCCACCCTCCACACAATTCCGTGTCCATTTTGTCACCTGCACTTATATATTTCCATTTATTTCCCACCTAGGTTTTATGGCAGGCACACAAAGAAACCCTCAGATGTCTCAGTATGGACCTCAACAGACAGGACCATCCATGTCGCCTCATCCTTCTCCTGGAGGCCAGATGCATCCTGGAATCAGTAGCTTTCAGCAGAGTAACTCGAGTGGGACTTACGGTCCACAGATGAGCCAGTATGGACCACAAGGTAAACGACGTTTCTCAACACTGTATCGCAGTAGGTTGTAGAAGGTTTGTGAATGTGTTAGTCCTTCAAGATCTTAATATTACAAACACCTTTCAAGATCGCATTGCTTGTTACCGGACAGATCTGTGAAGTTAACGCAAACCCGCAGTCCTTCAGTTGCCCACAGCGATGGGAAGAATAATTATAGCAAGTATTCATTAACCGTTCATGCGTCGGATACTGTGGTGACTGCTCTTTAGTATGGGTGTGACTCATGAAGGAGTAAGTCCGTTTCTGTGATGTAGTCTGAAATGCTTGTTGGGAAATAGACACAGACCTTGTCCTCGAAATGTTTCTGATTTAAAACCGGGGTTTCATTATGTTGAATTCTGATCATGTCCCCCTGTCTCTCCGTAATGTAACCGTGCGCTCAGCACTCAGAAGGGTGTCGTCTCGTGACATCCGCTCCCAGTTTGTCTCCAGGGTTGTGTGTCCGGCAAAGAGCAGCTCTCGTTTTCTCAGTCAGTAGCAGTCTTACTCTGCGAAGACCGAACAAAGCCTGACATGGACAGGTCTTTCAAAAAGGAAGATAAGGGGGTGCCTGGCTGGCTCAGCGGAGCATGCGACTCTTGACCTCCGGGCTGTGAGTTTGAGCCCCACGTTGGGTAGACAGATGACTTAAAAATAAAAACCTTAAAATAAAAAAAAATTTAAAAATTTTTAAAAAAAAGGAAGCTAAGGCAAGAGTCGAAAAATAATGGAACCATGCCCAAAATGCACTGTTTACATTCTGCCTTCCTGGAAGTTGATGTATGTTTTGTCATGTACATGGAGCATCCTCTTATCAAGGTTTTTAACCTGATACATTTTTTTCTAAGACACTTTTGGCAGTAAGGCATTTGAATTTCTCACCTCCTTTATGTTTTTTTTTTATTTAAATTAGACATTAATGGATAATTTAGAGAGAATGAGATAATCTGGCGCAATTCCCAGAGTTTCCTCAAAAATATCAGGAATATTCCAAGTGAAGATGATGAGTGCCCACTAGGAAATTGTAGTAAAACAACAGCCAAGTCAGGTCTCCTCCTGTTAAATAAAGTCTTCTGTTCTTCTGAAGACGTGTGTGTGTGTGTGTGTGTGTGTGTGTGTGTGTGTGTGTGTAGCAAGCCACTGAGCTCTGTCGAGGGTCTCGAGTTTCAAGGGTCCTCGAGCGTCTCCAGCCACAGAGCAAGCGCCTCACAAGGTGAGATGCTCCCCTGAGAAGGCCTTGCCACCTTCTTGGCTTTTCACCCAGTGTTCCTCAGGAAAGCTTTTCTTTCTATTTATAGTACTTCACAGTTTGAAAACGGAGTTATCGATGTGTTTGTGTTATTCTCGAGGATTTCTTTCTGAAAGATCATCAGCACCTTCAGTATTCCCAGCATCACACAGTTTCCTTGCTTTGAGTTGCTTGATTATCTTACATCTCAACTCTTCTGTGAAAAACTCTATTAGAACCCCCAAAACAAAACTTCGTGCTTGGCCCCTTCCTCCCTTGTCCATATGTGGAGTGGATGTAGACTTTGCGTTTGGCTTGATTCCCTTTCCACCATGTCATTAATGGCTGCCCGTGATAGCAATTTGAGTAAACCCTAGGAATTTAGGTCCCACCTGAGGGTAGCAGTCTGCCTATTCCCTGGCAGCCCCAGGAGGCTGTGACAGGGAGACGTTTGTCACTGCTCTGAGGCAGGTCAGTGAGGCTCTCAGGTGTGAGACCACATCTCTGCCCATGGGACCCATCCAGCAGGGGGCGTCTTCAAAACTGGGTGTCTTTGACCCTGTGAAAAGGAGAAAACGTTAGTGAAAGTTAGAAAAGCAGTTTGTACATTGTGATATACACAGAAAATGGGGACTTGGGCTCAGAATGTAATTGGAGACAAGGTCAGAGCCTGTTGTTCTCAGAACTGGGAGTGGCTAAAGGTCTGGGACTTGACCGCTAAAACTCACAAGGGCTTCATGTAATCTTCAAAACTGGTTGGTCTTCTCTTAAATAATTCACTCTTGCAACCTCATCCTCTACTGTTCTCAGAATAAGGGAAGATAGAACTTTGACTGTCTGATGAGTCTTTTGTGAACAGTTAAGGAAGCGTTTACGCTCTCGGAGTTAATAGCAGGAAAGGCCATTTCTATAGAATGGATTTCTTCTCCGAATAAAACGCTCAGTTTTCCGGAATAATTGAACATTAGGATTCCTAATTTAAGAGCACCGAACCTGTCTGGGTTCTCATCCAAACTGCTGTATGCCCTTGGAAAATTGCTTACTCATTGAGAATTACTTTTCCTCTAGAAAATGAGAAAATTCGGTCATGTTACTTTGGAATTTGCTTCCAGTTCTAATGTTCTGCAGTCTAAATCTTGCTTCGACTCCACAGCCTCGTCTATTAACGCAACCGGGTGGGTCCACTGTGTAATATTTTGGGTATATAGTCAAGAAGGGATTGCTTTTAAGCCAGAAACACTGAGTTTAGGTTGATATTTGAAACCATTTAGAATAAGGATAATTTGCATACTCAACACTTTTCAACTTTGAAAACGTGAGTGCCTGCATATCGATCCTATCTGCCATTTCTCCTTCTCCCCAGTGACCTCTCGCACATAGCCACTCCGACGTGCGAGTCCTCCCGGGCTCCTTGACGGGCTCCCGATGCCTTGTGCTTAAAGTCAGCGTCCTGGTACTCTGTGTTCAACTCAGAATCGTTTGCCTTTCCTCCCTGTATTCTCCTCCAGCAAACACTAAATCCCAGGAAACGAATGCTTGTAACATATTGTTCAGTTCAACAAATGTCCTTACTTTTGCATTTCTCCCTTTGTTGATCCTTTTAAATGGGACACAAATGAAGTATTTTTTTTTCTTCTTCGTCTTAATTAACTACTCAAATTAGTAGTAAAACATTCGGCTTACAATTTTGTGTTACATGTTTTAAGGTCTGCGAAAAGAATCACTTGTGTGTAACCCACAGAAGCCATTAGTCCCATCTTCTGTTTCTGTTCCGAACTAGCCAACTTTCTTCTGGGTTCATTTTGTTTTTAAGAGGTCTCCGAGGAAGATATCTTACGATCTTTTTTTAAGCCTTTTTACTGTCAGGAATGGCTTCTCCAAAATCGTTTTTAGTAATAACAACCAACATTTATTACTGTGTCCTGGGTCCTGTTTGAGGCGTTTTGTTTTGTTTTGTTACAGACTTTATTTATTTACTTATTTGAGAGAGAGAGAGCAGGGGGAAGAGCAGAGGGAGAATCCCAAGGCGACTCCCCCGAACATAACGCCCAACACGGGGCTTGATCTCTCAACCCCAAGATCATGACCTGAGCTGAAATCAAGAGTCAGACGCTCAACTGACTGAGCCACCCAGGCGCCCCTGGAGTGTTTTCCATTGATTCACTCATTTAATGCTCACAACATGCTCTGTGATAGGTACTGTCATTATTCCACTTGGCCGATGAAGAAACTGAAGCATATTATAGGTAAACAGCTTCACCAGGATACACAGTGGTCATGCCAGGATCCAAATTCAGGCAGACTTGCCCGTTTTCTTAATTAATGGGAAGCTGCAACATTATCCCCATTTTGCAAATGAGCAGGTTAAGTAATTGACCCACAGTCCCACAGCTAGTAAGTGTTAGAGCCAGGGTTCAAACCAAGGGAGACATCGGAGACCACTGGCATAGTCCCATGCTTCTGACATATCCCCTCCTTGCTGGTTCATTCATTCAGCGAGCCACTGAAGAGACAAAAGACAAACTACTTGCCTTCGAGGAACAAGGAACATTTTGGGAGTACAGGCTTAGAAATACATCAAAGATACTAGAGATGAAGTTTCTATGAAGTTAAGAAGGAAGTTTTTAGAAATGTATATTAATACTGTAAAATCTGAATTATTAAATATGCAAGTGGAATGAATCCAATCTAAATGTGTGAAAATGTTTAATTGCAGTATATTTTGTGAAATAGTACTTTTCTACCTTCAAGCAAGTACATATAGTAACTATCCCTATGAAAGGTTTGTAAGTAGGGCCATAGAGACTTGCTTTAATAAATACAAAGGAGTTATATAATTGACATGCTAATTATTAATGAATTTGGGGAAAGAGAGCTGAAACAAATTTCACCTTTATAGCCTTTATATTTGTTAAGAACAAAGGTGATCTTGTTTTTGTGTTCTCTAGAACAGTGTCTGTCACACTGACGACATACTTTTTGCATATTTGTCACTAATCACAGAAAATGGGCATCTAGTCTTAATTTTGCTATAAATAAGCAGTATTACCTTGGGCAACTAAATAATTCTGAGCTGAGATTCCCCTCTGTTCTCACTCACTTGAACGAGAGTGCCTGGGCTGCCACGTATGGCTGCACAGGTTGTACACTGATGCAGCCCTGGGTTTATGCCTTAGTTTGTATAGTGTGTGTCTTAGGAAGCAGGGAACTTTTAAGTAGGCGAGTCTGAAGAGAATTTTATTTCTTTTCTTTTTAAAGAGTTAATTGTTTTAGAGAAAGAGCGTGCACGCACGCGTGCATGCATACACAAGCAGGGAAAGGGGCCGAGGGAGCGGGAGAGAATCTCTAGCAGACTCCCCACTGAGTGCAGAGCCCGCCACAGGGCTCAGTCCCAGGACCCTGGGATCATGACCTGAGCCAAGACCAGAAGTTGGACACTTAACCAGCTGAGCCACGCAGGTGCCCTGAGACTTTTACTCCCAAATTACTTGATAAAAAGTATTTTTTCCAGAGCTTAAAGGTGTTTTTTTTTTCCCCTAAAAATATTCCTTCTCCCTTCATTAAAATATGTTCCTCAGTGCATTCGGAAAACTCCAGATTGTACCTAGTTGAAATGTGCGGTTCCGAAATAGTGAATCAGACAATGTTACAAGTGCTTCAGTTGAAGAGGAACAACACATAAATGTCACTCGTTGGCAGCCCCCTAGTCACTCGAGGGTACCTTATAGGCCCATGACATCCTTGGTGTCACCGTGACCCAGGATTTCAGTCTCTACTGTTATAAGTCCCGAATCTCAGTCTTATTATTGAATTAAGCTAGATTCAGCCTCTCTTCGACAGAGGTGGGGTGTGTCTGCCCCGTGGATTCGTGTTTCCCCCGGGCAGGGCTGCAGACTGACCACATCGTCGTCTTTGGCTTTCCATAGGCTGCTTTCTGTGCAGCTCACTCCCTGTTCAGTTAACTCATTTTATTTACCCTTAAAACCGATTGTGATACACGTGACAAATGCATAGCCTCCTATTACCGTATAACCGCAGCCTTATTTTATGGTTAAGTCAGCAGTACTAGGAAGGTGTCCGTTCCATGTTCTATATTGTTTTGTTGTTAAGGAAGTATTCCAAATCCCTCTCTCACCAGTATTGGGAAAAAGAAATCGAAGTAGGTCATTTTACTGCGAAAGACTATTAATGCAGTTTTCTTTTGATGCTCAAGTTTAGTTTTCACGTTACAAGATGTAAGCATGAATTTTTCTTAACAGACCGATAACCATCACAATTTTATCAAAACCCGGGAATTTAGGAAGGAATGAAGAAAATTTCAACCACAAATCAACTTAAAATTTAGAAAAGGAAAAAAAAACCCATAAGGCAGCTTTAATTTTGACCGTTGCAAAACTCTTTTTCCTTGCTAATTAAAACCAGCAGCACTCAAGAGTGCCGCCGTCCACTCCCCTCGCTGAAGTGGCACATCCTTGTGACGTCATCCGGGGGCTGTTCCTCTACGACAGGGCTTGGTCACAACAATGCTGGACAGCACTGTAGGAATACAGTGTGGGCATTAAGCTTTACTTGACATCTCAGCAAGGTGCCTTTAGCTAGGGCTCATAGCTCGGCCATTTTTTCATATGTTTGAGAAGAAATGGCCTTACTGAATGACAAGTGACAAAAGGGCGAGGGTCCCTCAGCCCCCAGGGGAAGCAGGTCAGAGCTCTCCCTCCAGGCAGCACTGTCCCAGAGCAGGCACACAGAGCACAGCTGCTCTGGAGCCCGGGGAGGACAGGAGCTCTAGGGACAAGGTGTGACGACGGTGACTCTGAGATGCTTTCGTTTCTTACCATAGAGATTTTACGGTTTCATACTACATTTTGCCATTGACTTGAGATAATACATTTTTACATTTTTTAATGTCAGTACTTACTTCTACTCGGTCTGAGAAATAAATTTGATTATCTGTGCATGATGAAAGGAAAATTAGACGTATGATGCAGTATATGAAAAGATCATTTCACTGATAAAAAAGTCACTACTACTGGAACAGTTTCTCTCTATTCCTTAAAAGTTCCTATTTATTGACTGTCAGGGTCCAACAATAGTTGCACTTAGTATTATTTTTTTTCCCCACAGCAACCACATGAGACGGATAATCTTGTATTATACCTTTTTACAGATGAGGAAACTGAACTTGGGAGTGACAGGTGGCTTTCTGAAGGTCACACATAGCAGACGGTTATACCCCTGCTCCTTGAGGGCCCATGCTCTCTTCCGCACTCACCTCCTGCAGTCGGATGCTGGCTGGCGTCTGACGGTGCCCGTATGTCCCCTGGGCCTGTGTGATGTCGGCCTCCGGGACAGTTGTATCTCTGAAGATACGCTTCTTCCTGAGAGGCCGCCAACATGCCCACAGATCCCTTCCCCAGAGCGGCTCTCCTCAGTCACCGTGGCAGGGACGCTTCCCCTCGCCACTCTGTAGAAATCTCCCTTTGTGTTTCTTGAAGGCACTTACTGGCACCACATGACATGGTCTAGACTTGACTTCTTTGCCTGTCTCTTGCCACCAGAATGTCAACTCTTTACCTCCATTTGCTGCTGAAGCCGCAGCCATTAGCACACAGCTAGCATGTAAGAGGCCCTTCAGAGCTATTTCTGAAAGAGGTGAAGGTGGAGAGTTCCAGAGACACTGGTACCTTTTCAGCCCTACCTTGATGCTTCACGGGGTTGGCGTTGACGACTCAATGCTTAAGAATTATCTTTGGGAGATGAAATGAAGGATCATTTTTGTCTATTTCTGTGCCGTCTACATTCTCTGCACTGAGCTTGCATCATCATGTAATTAAATTTTTAAAGGGGTCCGTCTGTGTAACATGGAAAGAACTACCAAAGGTGAGCCACTGAAGCCATACTGTAAGGTAGTTGGCCTTTCCCCCTCTATTCCAAGCTTTGGGCAGTATGGTTTTTTCTCTTACACTGTGAAGACTTCTGAAAATGCATGTTGATCTAGGGAAGATGTGGTGCCATCAATACCAATTCCAAAAACAAATTCTCTCCATTCCCACAAAGAGTAGGATTTAATGTGACTGAAGGTAAGTCAGCTTTCATTTTGAACCTGCATTTGTAGTCTTCATATCTACTCAATCATTTTCCCTCCAAAGTAGTATCTAAAAGAGCAACATTGTGTTGCCAGAATGTGTAGAAAGCTGGAGTTGGAAGAAGGTTTTGAAATATAACTTTTTTTTTTAACTCAGAAAAGATCTTACTGAAATATGGTAACCAGCAAATACCCATGTGAAAAATGCTCAAAATCATTCTTTGTTAGGGAAATGAAAATTAAAGCCACAGTGATATCCACTCCACACCTACTGGAATGGCTCATTTTTTTTTTTTAATTAACAATATCAAGGATGTAGAGCCGTTAGAACTCATACATTTTTTTTTTTAACTCATAAATTTTTTTGGTAGAGTTTCTTATAAAGTCAAACACACACTTACGCTGCAACTGGGCACCCTCATTCCTCGGGTTCTGCCAAGAGAAGTGAAACCTATGTCCACACAAAGACCTGTGTGCAATTGTTAGCAGCTTTGTTCGTAATTGCCGAAAACTGGAAACAACTTAAATGTCCACAGAATTGAAAGCTACTCAGCAACAAAAGGGAACAAACCACTGAGGTATGCAATAATGTGGGTGGATTTCAAAAACATGATGCTAAGGGAAAGCAGCCAGATACAAAAGACTACATACTGTATGATTGTATATGACAGTACTGGGGAGAAGACAAAACTATAGGAAGAAAAATCAGATCAATGGTTCCCACGGGTGGGGGTGAGATTGACCACAAACTGGCAATTTTTTGTCATGATAGAAATATCCCATGTTCTAGTGGTTATAGGACCTATAGGATTGTTATTATATGTAAATTCTATCTCTATAAACATGACCTAAAACCATATTATGTAGTAGACAGCTATAAGAAGTGGTGAACATTATTAACTAAACAACAAGGTAAATGCCTATTTAGCCCTAATCCACAAACATATTTATCATAATATATAGCTAATTAATCCATTTTATTTTTTCCTGCTCTGAGTACAGTCTCTAGTCTGTGATTTGGGCACCATTTTACCCTCCACAGCATGGGGGGAATAATGCAGAGCCTCGTGTGTAGAACTGATTTTTCAGTAATTGTCAAATAATGACACTGAGAAGCAAAACTTCGTATGTGAGTGGAAACACTCAATAGTTCAATACAAGCAGGAGGCTTGGAGTATTGATTGTAACTAGCAAGTTCAGTATTCCAGAGTCAGGTACAGAATTTTTTGTGATCCTCCTAAAATAATAATGGTGACTCGAATAGAGTCCGCCTCCTGCTTCTTCTAGCTGGTACTTGAATACACCTCCTGGTGGGTTGAAATCTGAATTTATTTGGTGACCAATTTCCCGAAACTGGTGTGCCAAGATGAACCCACTTGAAAACTGTGGGCTCTCGGACTTGGCTGCAAGACCCGTCCAGCTGAGGTGGGCTGGCCCAGCATCTGCTGCCTTCATTGTGCTTAACGCGGGATCCATCTGTTTTCTGTCGGCGCTGGTGCCAGCAAATTACTAATCTATTAGAGAAACATGGAAATAAGATTGCACTTCTCATTCTTGGCTTTTCCTCTCATATTTTGCTTGGCTTACATGTTTGGTTTTTGTTTATTTGGGGGAGAAAGATATGTTATCGAGTAGGCAAAGGGGGGGGCATTAATCATTTTTCACTCCTTCCATACATTTTTTAAAAAGATTATGGGGCAAGATCATCAGTTATCCACGATGTTGATTGTATTGTGATTGTCGCTGATGCTGGTGGCCGCCGTCGTGTATGAGGGGACTCTGCTTGGCACTCTGCTAGTCCCTTCGTACCAGGTCCCCATGACCGTGCTTCCTTTTACAGATGGCGAAACTGATGTTCAGACAGGTTCAGTAACTTACCCAAGGTCATGCCGCTCTTCAGACCCAAATTCTGGAGCCTGTGCTTTGTCCGTTGCTACCTCTCAAGCCATTTAAAGACTTTAGAAAGCATCTTTATCCAGGCATGTGAGTTTAATGAGGAAAGTCTTTAGCATTTCAAGGAGAAGAAAAGGGGACTTTGTATTTCTTCTCCCAAATAGAGGCCTCTATAATTAGAACATATTCCCTTGACGTGTGCTTTTGAGTGCCGATTCATGGAAGCAACCCAACTGATTGAGGAAAATGAGATGGGGAGCCCAGCACTCAATGGGCCTTTCTCAGCGCAAGCGCTTGCGTGCGTGTATGGGTGTGCGCGGTGGTTGTGCTCTCACGCGGACCCCGCCCACCTGCTGTCGGAAGACCAGCTGCGGAATCGAGCAAAGCCATTGAAACGCAGCTTTTCCTCTTACACTCACCGTGAATGAGAAGGATGAAGTAGGGTCCAGGGTAACCGAACATCTCCGTCGTTTCTTTCCTTAGTGTCCTTAAAATACAGCCCCTGACTGCCAGTTACACCCAAAGTGCAAGAGCCCGGGGTGACAGAGTTTCTCTGTTCCAGCCGTAAGCAGAGTTTAACAAAATCAGGAACTTTCTTCTCTAACAAAACTGCGTTGTGGGCCCCGTCTACCATAACCATGTCCAAACGCTTGTTTTCTAAAACAAGATTCAAGTGTTATTTCATTTCCTTCGAAAGCAAAGGGTACATATGTTTTCACTGAATCCAGTTTCTTACCAAATGAGTCACTTACCAAGTGCTGGGGGAGGGCGGGAGCTAGTAATCAGATGAATATGTGAATTAATTTCATTTGCATTCGAACTGTGAATGAGTTTATTTATTTTTAATAAAAGCAAGAGCCAAAAAAGAGCACTGTGTTCCCTGATGCTATCAGACTCTCTGGAAGCGAGGGCGTGTGAGGTCAGCGAGGATGGAGAGAAGTCTTAACTCTGCCCACAGAGAAGCCTTCTGAGGACTGTGCTCCGAGAAGGCGTGGGAAGAGGCAGACCAGCAGCCTGCCCGCTGCACCATGTCCCTCACAAGCCGGGGAAGCATAAGGTGCCCTTTCCACCGTGATGGTGTGACAGGAAGACAGACGGGGACCTTATGTGTGGTCCTGTGGGGTGGGAGATTCCAAAACAACTGAAGAACTTTTTACAAAGAACTTTGAAATTGACCAACAGTGAATGTTTTACCTTTTACTTGGAAACAACGTCAATCCGATTATTTCCGCAAAGGCAGAGTATTTTCTTACGAAAAAGCAGTTTAAATTCGAGGAGCTGGCCATTAAAGACTGACTCATGTGGACCTGAGTGGTACCTGAGGTCACTGATATCACACCTCTCCTGTTCCTTCCAGTTTCTTTTGTTTTCCTCTCTATTTCCAGTTCCTGAAATTGCTAGTGCATCACTCTGTTGTCATTCCCCTTTAGGCTTTCTTTTGCCTTCCAGAGGACATTCGGGGTCAAAGTGCTGGTTGTAACAAGTCCCTTTCTGTGCTGGTGGAGCGCTATATTGGTTTGTCCTGACATGGGTCTGTAGCAGGGGCCAGCAGATTATGGCCCACTTCGGCCCACCCCCTGTGTTTGTAAATAAAGTTTTATTGGAACACAGGCACTCTCATTTGTGTACGGAGCGCCTCTGGCCACGTCAGGGCCATAGTGACAGTTAAGTTGAGACCATCTGGCCCATATAGCCTAAAATATTTACCATGCAGCCCTTCACAGCAAATGTGTCAGCCCATGGTCCATGTAAATGGTGACTTCCTACGATCTGCAATAAATAACACACTCCATGGATACCCAAGTAGGAAAGCTCACGTGATGCACCTAACAGAGAGCACGTACCCAGTCCCTATTGAAAAGTCCGTGGATCTCTTGCAGATTTATAGGTGATGCAGCTTTACACGTGTGGACTTAAGAAAACCTGGTTTTACAGTTTCGGCGATATGTCACTAAGGACGGTTTTTCCTTAAGCTTTTGAGAGTCCACGTGGTGGTGCCATGTGCTCGGACTCTGAACCGCGCGCACACACAGCCTGCATGCGAGCCATACCTTCTCTCCTTCGTAGGCCCATGACCTTGAGACAAGCTCCTTAACATCCTGTGCCTCAGGTCTCATCTCTAGAATTAGGATTGTAATAACAGAGGCCTCTTAGGCTTGATACAAGGATTAAATGAGTTCATACAAAGAATTTGGAATTGAGCTTAACACATAATAAATATTAAGTATTTGCTTTTATTATTGTTACTCATCAAATCCAATTTCTGCCGGAAAACCTGGAGAAACTCTTCCTCATCTTCAAGATAAACCTTACACTTGGAGGCCGGGAACGTAGGGCCCTAATGAACCTGCCCTCTGACCCCAGGGGTACCCCGGGCACCACCGCACAGGGCTTATCAGTGACCCGTCCTGAGTTAGTCTGTTCTCTGGCTGGCTGTGCCGTGTGTGCTGTCCTCTCCCCTGCCTGACTCGCCACCTGGATACCTACCCCCTACCGTTTTCACACACGTGTTTGCAATACTTTACATACATAATGTCCTTTAACCCTAGCAACCACTCAAGTAGACAGTATTAGGGGGGATTATCTTTGCTTTATGGAGAAGAGGACGAAACCAAAAAAGAAGAGAACAAGTTAAGATCTTATAGACAGTCTGTGCAGAGCCTTTGCTCGGCACCAGCTCTCCCGGGTCCCAGGGCCTGCCCACCCGCAGTGCTCCCGAGGTCACAGCCCAGCAAAGAAATCTTCCCTGAACTCCCATACCGTGCTGATCCCTGCCCCCCTAAGCAGACTTACTTTTGCACTTTTTTCGCTTTTATACTTTTTCTTGTCTTATCCCTGCTACTCCACCTCCCACACACACCCCCACATACACACACAGTGAGCTTTTTTGAATGCAGGAATTGCATTGTATTTAACTTTATATCCCCTAGAACAGTTTTATTATTTTGACAAGGAGATTCTTCCAGAAAGCAGTAAGGATTGACTGAGAAACACTAATCCGTATTCTACGAATGCTTTTTACATTCATTTTATTTCAATAATCATTTGTGGGAAGGCAGCATGTTTTATCGGTTAATTTCATGGGTCCCAGAATCTTTTTGCTTGAGCTTCTTCATTTGTAGATGGAATCGTCGCCATTTATATGTATTTCATGTGGTTATTGGAGAAATGAATGAAATCATTGACGCAAAGCATTTAGCCCCACGTGTCATCCATAGTGTGGTTCGGCAGTTACTATCTGCAATTATTATTATTGTTGGAATGACATTACATATGCCTTTAATTTATTTGAATTTAATCTGTGTACACTCAGTCAAAATAAAAGGTGTGGAAGGAGAGAGAAGACAAAACTATTGAAATAACTGGGGCCCTCGAAGCAGCCGTTCTCTTCAGTGTGTTCCCCGCTGTGAACGGCGGCTGGAGGTGCATTCGTGGTCCCTCACTTCTTCCTCAGGCTTTGCCTGCTCCCCGTGGTGTCCCCATGTCACGGCACGAATGGCCAAGTAGTACTTCAAACCGTATTTCATAAGTCAGGCACCAAGCACAAACTAGCTGCTTTGTCTGATGCTCAGGGAAAAAAACAAAACACACAAACAAACCAAAGTTCCTCCCAACACCAGAGAAAAGCGGATTGTTTGGCTGGACTACTGTTCAGCTCCCACACGACGTCTCCCGTGGGGTTTTAGAGGATAATTTTGACCATACGTGCATTTTGTTGTACATGTCATCTTTCTGAGAGCCCCGTGTCAGGACTGTTGAACATATGGTGATGTAGTCACGCAGTCTCAGTGGTGTGTTCCCAAGGACTAGGGGTTGAAGTCATGACTTTGACGAAAAGGTAAGCATGTGAGCGTCGGGTGGACTGAGGCAACACTCAGTACCAGCATCCCCTGCCTGTTTCTAGATAATTAGCCTACATGTCCCCTCCATCTCACAGTGGTCCTGTGTGGCTCTTTGCCTTTGGAATGGGCCGAGAGAGCATGCGTTGACACTGCCAGCCTCATCAGTGCCAACGGGGGAAGGGTTAATAAGGATAATGACTACTATTCTGTGTTGACCACATTGTTGGACAAGAAGCATTTCCAGCGAATGTTCTCACCAGTCCAGATACCGAGTAAAAGGCTTTAATTTGTGTTTGCTTTTTGTTTAGGTAACTACTCCAGACCCCCAACGTATAGCGGGGTGCCCAGTGCAAGCTACAGCGGCCCAGGGCCTGGCATGGGCATCAATGCCAACAACCAGATGCATGGACAAGGGCCAAGCCAGCCATGTGGTGCTATGCCCCTGGGACGAATGCCATCAGCTGGGATGCAGAACAGACCATTTCCTGGAAATATGAGCAGCATGACCCCCAGTTCTCCCGGCATGTCTCAGCAGGGAGGGCCAGGAATGGGGCCACCGATGCCAACCGTGAACCGTAAGGCACAGGAGGCAGCCGCCGCAGTGATGCAGGCCGCTGCAAACTCAGCACAGAGCAGGTATGCTGTCGGGGCAGGTGGTCTGCGTGCGCACCTGTGAGCGAGTCCCGCGCACAGAGCGGCGGCGTCGCCTGGGTCACCCGGGGTGGGGAGCAGTGCGGTGTCGTTCCGCTTGGCCGTCCCTTTGGTATTCACACGCTGCCCCGTAGAGTGCAGAGAAGTCAGTGGCAGACCATGTTCTGTGAGATGTGGAGGAAGGAACCTGAGTGGTGGGCGAGTCCGTTGTGGGAGCTTATTTGGAATGACTGTGACTAGACCTCGTAACCAGCACCCCAGGGCGGTGGCGTGTCTGGGTGGTTCCGGTTAGAGGAGCAAGGTTTAGGCTAGGAAAAGTCTAAAGCCGAAAAAGTAGGCTTTTAAAATCTAAACCCCTGAAAAAGAACCACCTTCCTTTTTTTTTTTAACCCCACCATAAAAATCTTTATAAAATAGAAGCTTTGTCTATGCACATATTTGTATTGTATGTGTTTGTCTAAATGTTTCTGTGTGAGATTTATAGATTTCATACTCTCATGTTGTATTTTATTTTTCTGGGCATACCTCTCTATCTGTCCAAACCAAAATGTGGCTAATAAAGCAAAGATGATATTTCATAAAGTTTAAGCTGATAGAGCAAGACTTTAGCCTCAGTTACTTGTTATTAATCTTAATTTTTAAAATTCTCAGTATTTAACCTGCATAAAAATAACATAATTAAAAATTTATGAGACAAGTGAATAGTTTTAAGAGAAGCATTTGTAGGTATGTTTTAAATTATGTTTAACGTATGTTAAAATATGTTTTCAAACAAAGCACATTGAAAGTTACATATGAAGATATGGTGTCTTCAGAAGAAAAGATAGAAGAATCTGATTTTTGTCAAAGGGAAAGAAAAATGTGTGTGTGTGTGTGTGTGTGTGTGTGTGTGTGTTGTGTGTTTAAATGTGTCCCTTTGTTACTTTTCCTCTGAAGCTGCTATTTGGGGGATGTTAGGGACCCCTTCAGTCTCACGTTTGCTCCAAATAATAATAAATTTCCCTTGAGGAATCAGAATGAAAGTCAGTCATTCTTTCTCTCTCTCTCATCCACATTACAGTTCCTTAAAATTTCCCGAACCCCACCCCTATATATACTAAACGGAGCCCACACAGGCCGTAGGGAGTGTTTTTATAAACCCATCCACGAACACCGCTTCGCCTGGTCCAGTTGAAGTTCTGAGTTCGGTCGAACCGAATCTTCTGTTGTTGCAGCTCCTAAAGCACCAGCTCCTCTCAGGTAGAAAGTTCCTGATGGCACTGGCCACGAGGCCGCGGCTGGTGGCCTGGGCGGAGGACACCCAGAGGGACCAGGGCGTAACCATTCCATGTAAAAGTCTCGCGCTGCTACCTTCCGGAATCAGCCCATGTGGCATTTTCTACCAGTTCGTGCAGAGGTCCACGTCCCTGCCTTGTCACGTCTGCCTCTGACCCGGCCTCCCCAGAGCCTCGCCTTCGCGGGCTGCCCGCTGCCGCTATGGGGCCGTTCTCACTGAGGACTGTGCGTTCGGCTTGTCCCGAAGCCAGAGGCGCACAGAAGTGTCCACGGAGACCAGCTCTGAGAGTCTTAGCCGACTCTCTCCTCTGCCCTGCCCTTCTCCCCACCCTTTTTTCGAGGAGCCATGTCCGGTCCCCCTCGCAGGCAGCTGCATGGGACAGAGGCCGAGGCCACATTCCGTAGCCCTCACACCCACGTGTGGGGAGAACCTAAAGCACAGGGGGATTCATACTTGTCTACAGAACAAACCCAAAGAAGTTGTTCTTCTGTTCTGCTTTAGGCCACCATACATTAGGTCGCCTGCTTATCCCAGCCAGTCTGGGGCTGGGGGACGCCCCATGTTTTCTTCCCAGCACCCCAACTATGGCAACTCTCAGGCTCCCATGATGCACCAGCCTGACCAGTACGGGTAGGTAGCCACATACCCTGACTTGCTGCGGGACCTGGGCATTTTTTTTTTTTTTAAACCGTTAATGACCGTGCCATCCGGCTGCGAAAGGAACACCCCCAACAAGAAAGCCAAAGACCTGAAAGGAAATCCATCCCAGAGGGGGTCGTCTTTTTGTTTCTTTCCGTTTGTTTCGGGGTTTTTGTTCGTTTTGTTCTGTTTTGTTTTTCACTCTTCTGGACGGTTCTGTGGTAGCGTGGTGGCGCCCTGCATGCCGTCCCCAGATCCCGTCTCTGCATGGCTTTCGGCATGGCTGCTTCTCCTTCGTGCCTGAGCGGGAAATGCACACTTTGAGCTCCGTCAAAGTAACGAAGTCACCTCCCCTGGTGTGATTTCCCCCACTGTCGTCCTCGTGTTGTCTGGGAACTTGTGTCGTATAGCACTGTTATCACGACTGTGTTATTGTCATTCCTGCCACTACGGTGACCCGCTCCTACACACCCCTCCCCCCCGAATTCCGAGTGCAGCGACCTCATTTGACAGGAGACTCACTGCAGGAGACATGACTCAGGTTATTAATAGGACTTAAGAGGGGTTTCATTATATCATCACTGAGCAGACGTTTGTGCCAAAGATTTCTATTATTGCCTTCTCCCAAGGAGTTTTAGAATATTGAAGTCACCAGAAAAATGCAACCAAATCCTCCAGCACAGAATTTGCTTTCTAAATGTGGTGTTGCCATATTATTATCAATTTCAACACAGGAATTACATACAGCAACAAAAAGTGTCTTTCTTCTTCCCTACTACAGAGCTTTATAATAGCAGGCTGTCACCATTTTTAGGTTAGTAAATGCTCTTACTGTATATTATTATTGAGCAATTTATTTAGTGAAAATATTATTATTGATACTGTTTCCCATATCGTAACGATAAGATTATCCCACAGAGACTGAATCCTGTTCAGTAGTTTCAGTAGAAACATGCCACATTTTTGGTTAAGATAAAACAGGGAACAGTCCGCTGGCTTTGCTTAAAGATTAAACATATACAACTATGCTTTTATGACTTGTTATACGTAACATAGAGAGCCTTCCAGTAGTTTTATATTCGGGATACATTTATTTAGACAGCAAGAGCAAATGATAATTTTGCAGTCGAGAGTTCTAAATCCTGTAAACATGGTCCTAAATGTGGGCCAACAAATAGAGAATTTTGTAAACATAATCCTAAAAGCGAAGTAATAAATGTAGAGTTAGGTAAACATATTTCTTTTGGGAACTTGTCTTTTCCTCTTTTTCTCCTTTCTTGCGGTACCTTCAAGGTCAGTCTGTGAGGCAGTAGGAAAATAACAGTGGGGGGAGAGAAGCATTTATCATCAGCTGCTAATCCATAGGATCTGTCCCTCACCAACTCTGGAGTCCTATTTAGACCCACAAAGCTAGTTTGGCTGTGCCTTGCCAAGCCACATTAAGCAGCTGTGTAAAATGAATTTAAATGGCATGCATCAGAGTAAAATCTCTTCCACTGGGGCAGAAAATCAATGTTAGCTAACCAGCACGAGAAGATCAAATCTGCGTTTCAGCCAGCAGCATCCGCATAGCTTCCTCCGAACACAACACGTCCTCCTTAATTAAAAATAAGAACAAGAAAGATGTTGGAGTTTTTCTTTGTACATCTTGTAAAGGACACTTGGCAAAGGCTCGTCTTTGCAGCCCCATCCCCGTGAGCTCAGAATTTTGCCTTTTTATGTCTACAGCATTCTTTCTAAAAAAGAAAGAAAAGAAAGTTTTATTTCTATTTTAAGTCTTCCTCCCTTTGCCCTCCGCAATCCACATAACCTGTTGTGCCTTTTTTTTTTTTTGTTTCCCAAAGCAGAAGCTTGAGTGTGAGAAAACATGTGTAGTACATGTTTTAGCGCTCCGGGTTGAGAAATTTGGTTTTCAACGTGCTTTTGCTTTACACATCTCCTTGCAGCAAACTCGTGTTTTCGCTTTTGTTTTTATTGTCTTCCCCCGTCGATAGCCGCGCTGGGTGGAAGGCAGGTGGGCAGTTTGAAAAACCCTTGGCTGAGTGTCGGTTTCTCCTGTGGGAAAGAGGAGGCCTTGCAGAAACAGTCTTCCCAGAGTTTGTTAAAATGGCTTCTTTCTCAAGTCAGAATCCCACAGGACCCAGAGCCTCTGAAAGAACCTGAAAAAGACATATTAATGACAAAGGTAGTGAGTGTGTGCGCGCGCGCATACGTGTGCAATTAGACGGGAACGGAGAGCTCGCTGTGAAACCTGCCAGCTTACGGCAGCTACGCTCCGGGCTTCCGCGGCTCGTTGCATGGAAGTCAGCACGGAGAGCACACAGGTCTGACTGGTGGGAAGCCGTTTCACTAATTCCCTTTTTAAGGCTGCCATGAGAAGGGTGAAACCCACCTGCTGTACTGAGTAGGTCAAGGAACGTGTAGAGGAATTGGGGTTTGTTTGTTTTTCTTGTTTACCTTTTGAATAAAGGAATTCCTTGTCTTGATTATCAGAGGATTTACGATAGAATGTGGTGACTCTTACTGTTCAGGTACTAGATTAGCTCAGTAATAATGTCTAATCATTTGGAATTAATAATTTATACAGCATATTTGTCCAGGACACCCCTCCCCCCACCATATACACTGCTACACTTTTTACTCAGAAAATGCATTGCTGTGTTTAGGGTTTTTTTTTAAGATTTTTTTTTTTTAATTTATTTGAGAGAGCGAGCACAAGCTGGGGGAGGAACAGAGGGAGAAGGAGAAGCAGGCTCCCCGCTGAGCAGGGAGCCCGACTCAGGGTCTCGATCCCAAGACCCCCAGGATCATGACCTGAGCTGAAGGCAGATACTTAACTGACTGAGCCACCCAGGCATCCCTGCTCTGTTTAGTTTTAAAGCATTTCTAGTTAAGGTGGTGCTCTTTTGAAGTACTGAGAGACAGAGAGGCAGATATATTAGATGATCTGATGGGAAGCCTAGTTCAGGGGCAGCAGGTAACTGTCACCCTCTGTCCGGTTCTGATGGCGGTCCGTAGCACCATGTTGAACGGAGTTGAGACATTGTCCACAGAAGGGAGCCAAAGCTGGCCAGAAGTTTAGGAGGGACTTTGGCCTACCCCACTAAAGAACCGTTGCCATGAATCCGAGGCCACACGCACACGTAAGTAAAATTTCCCTCAGCCGCTGAGTGTCTTTTGCCTCCGTCCGTCCATCCATTCCGGGCGGCACCTGGGAGCGTCCAAAAACCGACCTCCCTGCCAAATACAGCCGGTTTGTGGATTTGGCTAGATCAGAGTTACCCAGGTTTTTGCCTTGGAAGTGAGCCCCAGGATGAAGCATGACTTCGGTGAACTTACAGAAGGCCCGCCAAGCCTTAGATCTTTACGCCAGGGTATTCTTCCGTTCCCTGAAGACTGCCGCCCCTAGCGCCCCCGGGTATCAACTTGAATCTCGTCTTCGGTGACTTGAGGTGGCTTATGTCAGAGTTCCGGCACAGATCCTTACGATCTTTCATCAGAATGAGAATGTTTCAGGGGCACCTGGGGGGGTGCAGTCGGTTGAGCACCCGACTCCTGGTTTCGGCTTGGGTCGTGATCTTGGGGTCCTGAGATCGAGCCCCGCGTCGGGCTCTGTGCTCAGTGGGGATGTCTGCTTGGAATTCTTTCTCTCCCTCTGCCTCTCCCGCTTTTGCTGTCTCTCTCTCAAATAAATAAAATTTCTTTAAAAAAAAAATGTTCCGTTCTGCGTTCCAAGAGGATGTAGTTTCCATGACAGAACAGTAGAACCTCAGAGCTAGAGGGATTTTCGGTGTCATCCAGCCTCTGTCCCTTGACTTCATGGTGGAGGAAACAAGTCTGAGTTACCCACTCGGGACCCTTCCTCCAGGAACAGGTGGGCAAAGCGGGCTCTGTGTCCTGCGCTAACGGCTCTTCCTTCGCTTAGTGCGGTCTCTCTAGATTGTCCCTTTAAAAGAAAAAGCCTTAATTTTAGTTCTCCGCCATGCCTAAAGGCAGTTCTCCTGCCAGAAACCAGCCGCCAGCCCGTGTCTGGGTGGAGATCCTGCTTCTGAGTTACGGTCCAGGCTCCGGTTCCCTGCCCGCCCCGCGATGCCCCTGCAGGGAAGCTCGGCCTGGCGCCTCCCCACGCAGACTCCGCGAGCAGGAGTTGTCATTTCTGGAGACACAGGCCTTGTGACGTGAAGTCACCGTTTGCTCGAGGGCACACGGATGGGTTTGAATCTCCGCCCTCCGGTACCGCTTTAGCGCCCGGCCTCGTTGCAGCTGCAGCGTGGCTGTGGGAGGAAGGGCTCCGAGTCGGCACTTGGACCCACAGGCGCTCACCCCCGCCGATGCTGGTGCAGCCCACGTCCGTCTTCCCTGTGCTGTCCCCGAAAGATGCCCCCGTGGACTGACTGAACGTCACAAAGAACAAAACTCTCAGGCTTCTTAGTTTTAAGGGAAAAAATGAGCGAAAGTGAGTCAGTTTGGAAAGTCATAACTCTTGCCTGCAAGGGAACTTTTATAGCAACTATCACGAGGCGCCTGGGTGGCTCAGTGGGTTAAGCCTCTGCCTTCGGCTGAGGTCATGATCTCAGGGTCCTGGGATCGAGCCCCACATCGGGCTCTCTGCTCAGCAGGGAGCCTGCCTGCTTCCCCCTCTCCCTCTGCCTGCCTCTCTGCCTGCTTGTGATCTCTGTCAAATAAATAAAATCTTATAGCAACTATCACAACCATGAATCTGGAGACCTACGTTTTAATACTCACATCAGACCAAAAACTAGAATAACCGAAATCAGTTTTGTTAAAATATTTTTGTTTTTAGGAGGCGCCTGAGTGG
>CM052886.1:8175510-8249610 GCA_028534135.1 Potos flavus | reverse complement strand
CAAAACTAAGTCACCAAAAATTTAAGTTCACGAGTCTGCATCACAGTCGGGGAGGGGTGACCCTTTTAGGGACACTGTCAGCCAGTCTAAGCTGCCTTCCTTCCTGTCCCAGGAAAGCCTACAAAAAGAAGTGGAAGTCTGGTGTTTACTGTAGAAAGTTAATATGGGGATATTGGTGTGTTTTTAATAGTACCTACTTACAGAATGCTAAATAACAGGATTGAAGAGTTTTAGAAATGCTTTCTCCCATATTCATTCTATCAGAACATTTAGGTCAAAGAAAAAAATTTTAAATAACATTCTCACACTGCCCATTTGATTTTCATTCCTTGACTTCTGGTTTTGGATATGAGGACACTAACTAATGCTCACAGAGTCAGATCTTTTTAAACGTTAGAAATTAATTTTGCTTGCTTTTGTAATTCCTGTTCTTATTTCAAGTTCCCCCTTCTTGCTTATATTCCTCTAGGTAAATCATAACGTGGAACACTTGACATGATTCAAAATGTATAATATATTTGTGGAATTTATATTATTTGGAATTTTTACACAGTGGATTAAATAATTACTTAGCAGTAGTTCAGCTTCTCTTTCCGGGAGATAAGTTATTTTAAGCGAACATGAAAACTAGTAGCCCCCGCCCCTTGCATAGATGCATTCTGAGAAACGGCTCCCCGGGTGACGTGCCGCCGGTGTCCATGGCCAGCGTATGGATGCGTGTGCTTTCTCTTCCTGCAGGCAAGGCAGTTTCCCGGGCATGAATCAGAGTGGACTTATGGCTTCCAGCTCTCCCTACAGCCAGCCCGTGAACAACAGCTCTGGGCTGATGAACACCCAGGCACCCCCCTACAGCATGACGCCCAATATGGCCAACAGCTCAGCAGGTAACCGTAGCAGCTCTGCGCTCTGAGAGCTGCCCTCCCCTCCCCTCTTCTCCCTTTAGGCCTGCACCGGTGAACAGCCCAAGCAACGGGACCGTTGGGTCCAAAGGGGACACACTCAACTTTCCTGCTGCCTGGAAACTTGCTCCATCTGTGTAACTATTTCAAGATGTGAGGCTCACGTTATATTTTGTGTAACTTACTCATGCGCCCTCTGTGTTTTTGTAAGGGGTGGACACATTCCAAGGGACTCTGGGGGCGGCCTGCTCGGTGTATACACTGAGTTCTTTTTCTCTTGGGGCATCATTGGAAGTGTTGGAAGATCCCCTGACAAAATTGGTGCTCCATTCGGTTGGACCTCATCTTGCAGAGGGGGTGATTGAAGGGCAGAACCAGGGGGCTCGAAGCACTTTTCCACCTTGAAATGTATACCCGGAAGTAGTTGTTCGTAAGTGCTGTTTGCAGATCGTCTCCAGTGAGAAAGTCTATATTATTTTTTTAATGAACTGTTTTAAATTTTCCATCATGTTTAACACTTTCAACCCACTTGGTGACATCAACAACTGCATTCTTACCGAAGCCCATCCGATGAGTGCAGTAAGAGGGTCAGTGTGTGGAAACACCAAGAATGTCTACACTTATGCAAAGAGTCTGTGTTCTCAGATCCTTAGACCCTGAACCTCCTCCCCAAGCCCCTCACTGCCCAGCGGTTGACGAGCGCTACTCTTGAGATGAGAAGAGGCTGCAGGTCGCAGCTGACCTGTCACTTTCTAGCACCTGTTGGAGGGGCTGGCACTGTTCGGGGTAGGACGCTTGCCTTCGGTGAATACGGAGCATTGTGTAGCAAGTTGTGTGTGTCCCGTGAGGTTTTCTGATATGTTAGGGAACTAACTAACTAACACTGTGGAGTTAGAGGCTGGGCGCCCTTTTACTACCTTTTCTCATTTCCTCTGCCTTTCGCCACCCCTCAGACCTATAGGACTTGAAAGGCCACCCCCGGAGCTGTTGTTTCTTTGTCGGGCTGAATAGACAGCTCGAGGCTGGGCTTGCATCCTCTCTGAGCTTCTGAGTTGTTGGTTTCCAGGATCTCATTTAATAGTGCCATTCCCTGATTACGTCTCTTTATGTGCAAGTGTGTGCAAGAGGAAGAAAGAAACTAGTGGCAAAATGGAAGTTTTTAAATAAGTGGAATAGCCCTTCCTGATAATGGTCATCCATCCCTGCACAGTGGGTGTTTTTACCTTTGAGATGAAAGGGGAAAGCTCTTCGACAGTCTGTTAGCCAGAAGCTTCCCCTTCCCTTCTCAGCACTGTCCCAGGTAATAGGGTATTTGGATTATGACATTATGTGTTTTGTCTGGCTCGCTGAAATAAAATTACTTCAGAGCGTTGAAACTACACAATAAATTTTCACCTACTATTAGCAATACTCATTTTTCCCTTTTTCCTTTGGACCCCAGAGCCACAAAAATAACCAACCACAAACAGATGGCACTGTGCCTTGCCTAAGAAGATTTGTGTGTTCTTGAGGAATAACCGATTTAATGGAAATTCACAGAGAGGGTTTCTTTTTATTATTATTATTATTATTCAGATAATTCAGCTCTTCGTTATTTCATCCAGAGGCAATCTGTTCAATGGAAGGCTATTTAGCCTCACAGTCTTTTGTATGGACTAGTAGCATTTTTTTTTTATTGCAGTGTATATTTTGAAACATTGACTTTTTAATAATTTAGACATTTATCAAATTTTCCTCTACACATTTAGGTGATTTTATTCCACCTCTATACGTCAAATGCTCCCTGATAGAAAGTAGTCATCTGGCTAGCACATCCAAAGAATATTAATGATTTAGCGTATACTGTGTATCTCTTGATAGGCACCCATCAAGCTGCTATCTCTGTGTTACAGTCTCTGAGGGAAACAGGAATGACAAAGGAACCCATAAAGTTACCGACTGGCTCCTGATGGGTTTTGATCTGAAGGCGTACTCTTGACTTTTTCTAGAGTTGGGCCAAAAATGGCTTTAATCATCATCACATCACTTGGTTTGGGCCCATGCAGATCAGTGACCGGTGACAACGGCAAAGCGTTTTCTGTCTGTAAGGGCACTTTTGGAGAAAGTGAAGATAACACCCATGATGTCCAGGGCTGGCAGTGGGATTTGCTGAACCTCAGTTAGCAGCTTACGCAACTGGAATTCCAGCATCCTCTTAGTGGCGTTCAGACAGTTGCGATATAGACAGTATGCAAAGCCAAAAAACCTCTTCCTGTGTAGTGACAAATCGTTACAGGCTTCAGTGAGCAAGTAATTATTCAAATGGAGTCAGTGCGAGTATGAATGTGACAACTATTTCATTTTGAAATGCAAGGAATGTGCGGTGCTAAGCAGTGGGGGGAGGGATTTTTTTTCCCTCTAAAGGAGGTTTTTTCAAAAAAATTATTTGCATTAAAAGATTAGAATTACATAATGTGATGGGCAAAAGTAGAAGTCATGTATAGCCTTGTTAAATACACCCTTTTATAATACTTGTGTTATTAGCTGTGTTATACTTCTTTGTGTTTCTTTTTATAATATTCATTAGTCATATGCTTGTCTTCGTATAAACCATCATCTTAAGAGAAGACATCTAAATTCCAGAAAATGTATCTACCATCTGTGGTTCTAAGTTTGCCTCCCTGGAATCCACTCTGCAAAATGTAGGGCATTTCCATCCATATAACCTACAGATAGTAAAGGAGCAGCTATATACTACTGTAGGCAGGCCTTCCTCTTATACAAGAGCCCTGTCGGATTCCAGATCTTTCTGCCAACCTAGCACGGCTCCGTCCCAAAGGCAGTATCCTATTGATGTCCTGCCAGTATGGGGCAGACTAGCTCCATTAGCATTAGAGGAAAAAAGGCAAGCTCACTACCACAGGATCAACAGCTTCCTTCCATGTTCTCAAAAATCGAGAACCACGTGTCACCCGGAATGCTTGTTAAAACTACAGATTGCAACTTTCTGAATGGTGCAGGAATCTCTGTTCCTAAAACACTCCTCAGGTAGTTTTCATAAGTGCTCGCTAACGCTTACGAACCCTGATTTAGAGGTACTTGGCTCAGCAGTCTCCTGACAGAAAACCCCTGCCCACTTGGGGGGCATTCGCTGTTTACCAAATAATTTGCTGTTTTGAAATTTTAAAAACATTTACAAAACCATGGCTCGCCCGTACGTCTACCAGATGGATAGGTGTTTTCCGTCTTGAGACCTCAGGATCCTTCCCTAAGGAAGTTTTGGCTCTTTAGCACCATTGCTGACGGTTGGTTGTCCAAGTGGTTTCTAAGATTGTTGGGGTTTTTGTTTGCTTTCTTGCTTGAAGTGAATGATTTTCGGTGAATTGCTGTCCTCCTCCCACCCCCAAAGATACGAAAGGTGTAATAAATGAAAACCATATCTCTTCAAGCGGAAAGAATGTATACGGGGATTATGCCGCGTCCGTTGGTAGCCGTGGACTTGGTCGGTAGCTGGGGCTTTCTTGAGAGCCTAGCGAGCGCGCCGGTGGCTCAGGTTTCCTTGGACTGCCTATCCGGACAGAGAGGGCATGGGTGGAAGTTACGCGGTGTGTGTCTCGCTCCACTGTCCCCGTGGAGGTACATCAGCACGGCTGGGTGTCGGAAGGTTCTTTCCAGGCGTCCTTCCTATCCTCTGTACGTGTTACGTACACGGTGCCCTTGATCTGTGTGCCACATATAAAAAGAGTCATGCCTGTCTACACACGTGTACACATAGGCCCTCCCATGTTTTCCGAAACAAGGAATAAAAGATTCTGTGGAGTATGCACTATGGTTTACCCTGAAAAGAACCAACCGTGTGTGTGCTTCTGGTCCCATTTCTCCATCTTCTGGGAGTGACTTTGCCGCCTTATAGGGAGACTTAAGTAAAGAAAGCCGAGCGAGTAAGAGTGAATGTTTGAGTTCAGTTTTGCTCACACTATATGTTCTTTATGTTTCTTTTGAATATATTAAATCCGGGGTTGAAGAGCTGCCTTAGGACCTTGACCCACACTGACTTTAGGAAATCATTCTAGCTCTTAAATTTCAGTGGGAAAGCCAGAGGCTAGCACTTGAAATGTATTTACAGTACTCACACAGCCCTTTCTGCAAGCCCGAGTTCTTTACTGCCCCTTTTTATGTCTGAACTTTACATACTGGAATACTGATGTCAACAGGAGAAAGAATGGGGCCCTGATTTAACACATCCTTACAATAGTGGTGGTCTTTCTCTTCTGGGAAAGGAGAAAAAAAAATAATAATGCCCCTGGAGTGTCATCGCCCTGGGAGGCATATAGCTCTTTGCAGTGATTCATTGAGAATTCTGGTAAGAAGTCAAAAATAAGCATTTCAACGAAAAGAGTAGTAAAAGCCACAGTAAGGAAAGACCTTATGATCCATTTAGTAAAATAAAATTTGCAGTGTAAGGCAGGAGTACTAAATAAAACTATTACTCTCAATCCTATCCTTATTTCTCTCTCAAAATAATAAAGCAGTGCCACTATTGACCACATTTCCATTTGCATACCCTAAATGCCCACTTAAAAATATATAAGAGAGAGTGAAGAAGTTTGGGGAATTTCAAACCAACATATATGCTTAAATTCATCTGAGTCTGATTTTTAAGTCAGTATAAATTATTATCATTCATTATAATAATACATCTTGGCCTACTTCTCTACGCTTAAACATGGTTTTGGGTATGTTAGTTAATGCATTGAATGCATGAAGACGAATATTACTATTTTCTGTCTTTCAACAGTAATATTTAAGCATAATTTATCACAAATGCTAACAGAACTATTCATCATAACCTTTGAAGAAGCAGGCCTTCACAGAAGCCGCATGTCCGTGACTTTGCCACGTTCCCGGGATTGTGTGGCTGTCATTCCTGTGTGACAGCTCTGTGAATAACTAGCGAGGACGTGGGGACTTTCATGAAGAAGATCCTCTTTCCACACTCGTCCCGCTCTTCCCCCCCTCCTGTTCTTCTAAAAAGGGTGTTTCTCAGTGTAGGGATTTACTGATTCCTCCAGCGCTAGACCCCGGAGAGAAGACTGCACGGAAGCAGCCCAGGGCTCTGAGCAGGGCGGTCCTGGGGCCGGCTCTCTCAGCTGCTTTTCTGAGGTTTCACACATTCACAAAAATAACAGCATTTTTAGCTGATCCCAGTAGATGTTTCTCTGCAGCTGCGTCACTTGAAAAAGCTTTTTGTTCCAGTTCTTAAAGTCTAAGTATTGAAAGTAATTTGGAAAAAAAAAAAAGAAAGAAAAACATCCCAATTATGATTCGTGTGCATGGTGATGACTTCAAGGGCTGGCTGGCTGCGGACGGGCTGGGAACCGCGTACCAGCACGCCCGTGGAAGAGACGGGCGTGTCCCGGGGCGTCCGCGAGCGTGCCGCCGGACTCCTGGGCACGTGGCAGGCTCGGCTTTTTTGGCAGGACCTCTGGTCTCAACCTGCCGTGATGCTAACGATATTAGCAAATTTGCACCACAAAGCTTGCCAGCTAATTCGCCAGAGCCCTGCTCCCTCTCTCACTGCTGTAATTAAAACTAATTATTTTCTAAAACATAGTAATACATGAATATGTGCAATAATCATTTTGTAGTGGGCAATCTGTGGAGCCTTTTTTAAAGCTGCTGCTGCTGCTGCTTCATTTTTTTTTTTTTTTTTTTGGCACATTATGCAACACGCGCACCGCCTCAGCGGAGCCAGCACTTTTGTCTGCAGAATATAGAACGGGGCCCGTGCATAGAAGCTCAGGTTTATTTTATTTTGAAACGGGAATGTTTTCTGGCTTTCGCTCATTGACAAGGCTCTTCATTCTCCCCGCTCTCCCTTGTCTGCTTCCGTCTCTCCTCACACATCTATTTGGTGGCGCTCTCCCAGCCCCGTGTCGTGCAGATGGTTTTCACAGTGGGGTTCCGTAGAAATTCAGCTGTTAGTCCCCGGATGTCTACACTGGTTCCCTACTGTAGCCTTGTTCTCCCTTTAAAAAGAAAGCCAGACCCTCCTTTTTAACTCTAAAACGTCTGTTCGTATTCGTTAATAAATGGGTACAAATCAGTTATTCCTTGGTGAGCCTTTCCTTCCAAATCCTAGATGACCTTGATTGAATTTCTGAGCCTCGAGATAGAAAATGAGTTGTGCCGGGAATCATGGCTTTGACTCTTGAGCGGGTTGGGTGTCTGACCTGGGCATTTTGAGCTGCTGCTGGGCATTAATAAGTGTACACACAGCCCCAGACTGAAAGGAAACCGGCCCCATTGTAAAATCATTAGAAATCCTGTCCTTCAAAAATTACTTTTGGTTATTGTTTTTTGAGTCACTTGTTAGGACTGTTTTCCATGACTGCAGCCTAGGCCACGTGTGCTGGATAAGCCTTTCAAATGAAACAATATAAAATGTCAAGTGATTTTGCAAACTGTAGATTCTGTAAATTCAGGACATTAAGAAAGCACACGAAATCTTCCTGTCAGCAGGTAAAAAATACACACACCCAGCATTTCCTTTCACACCTGATGACCAGTTGAAACATTGGACTTACTGCCTCTTGTCACCTACTCTATTATAAAGCCATAGTAATTTTGAAAAAATAATATTGATACGAGTTGACTTTTCAGTGGCTTGGGTATTGAGTAAATGATGGTGGTTTTTTTGTCTTTGGGGTTGTTGTTTTGTTTTTTTTTTTAAGTTAAAAAAGGACTGGCAGAATGTCGTGCTATTTAGATTTCAGAAAAGTGGTGTGCTCTCGGTTACCATTTCTCTTTTCTTTTCTTCCTCCAAGGGAAATTCAGGTGTCGCACGCGTCACTCGGTAACTTGTGTTAGCAGGAGCACAGCCCGCTGCCTCACATGTATAATCCTAAACTCTTTCTCCTGTTTTCGATTAGCATCTATGGGTCTTGCAGATATGATGTCTCCCGGGGACTCCAAACTGCCCATGCCTCTCAAGGCCGACGGGAAAGAAGAAGGCACTCCGCAGCCCGAGAGCAAGTCGAAGGTACTTGCTTTCTCCTCTGCACGCGGTGTGGGGTCTGCCTCGCTGCAGCTGCCGTGGTGTTCCAGTCACTGGTGTCGGCCTCCACTTTTGTTGTCATTTGGTTTCTTCTCTTCTGCATGCCTCCATGTCGTGCGCCACGTCTGTAGCTCTCCTCGCTTTCCCCACCCCCTCCATGGTGTGGGTCTGAAAGTTACTAGTTCTTACGGCATTGAACTCATGGTTGTGGGAGAGGGGCGGAGGGACAGGACCCACCGAAGAGAGTCGCTCTGGGGGTGGGGAGAAGGAAGGGGCCTTGCCTGGTTTTGATACTTGCAGCCATTTTCTCTGCCTTCAGTTTATAGCTTCCTGTTTTGGCCGCCTCAGCAACAACAACATACTTAATATTTTGCTTTCCTGCCTTATTTGATAAATAAGGTGAACAGCTTTTTTTTTTTTCCTTTCTTTCTTTCATAAGGGGTAACCCATGCTTAGCATTCCATGTAAGCTTTAAGTAAGCATGGTGGCTTAGTGGCCTTATCCAGCATCCAGCAAACTTACCAAATTATACTAATTAAGAATGTTGTTTTAATACCTTTATGTGTGTGTTTTCGTGTGTTTGTCTGTCCGTGTCTTTATATATATCCATTATATATAAAAATTAGTCTGTTAAACTGGATGTGCTTTTCGTTATTTTAAATAAAGTTTGCCCTACCTTTGTCATTTTTTTTTTTTTTTTTATTCCTCTACCACAGGATAGCTACAGCTCTCAGGGTATTTCTCAGCCCCCAACCCCCGGCAACCTGCCAGTCCCTTCCCCAATGTCCCCCAGCTCTGCTAGCATCTCCTCATTTCATGGAGATGAAAGCGATAGCATTAGCAGCCCAGGCTGGCCAAAGACTCCATCAAGCCCTGTAAGTGGCTCTGGTTTTTTTGTGTGTGTGTTTTTTTTTTTTTCTTCGGTTTTTGGGGTTTTTTGATAATTAATTAATTCTACTTTAATGCTTGCTTATTTATTTGTTTTATAAGACTTTTTCTTCGTAATTTATCCATGAAAGGGTTTTCTTGATAATTATATCAGTAATGAAATGAGTAACGTTTGTGTAATTCATAGAAGTTGACTTCTGGTAATGAAACGGTGTTATAAAGAAACACTTCTTTACAAAGCATGTGATTGTGTTACTGGGTCCAAACTCCTTCACGCAGTGACTTTGTTTAAATGTCTGATCTGTTGTGCACTTAAGGAAGATCTTCAGAACGAGCTACTTCTCCATTTACATGGGAACTAATAGCAGCCACGGAGTAAATGACAAATTTGGCCTTTGGCCTAAATCTTTCATGGGCTGTTGTATCTGAAACGTCTTATTTCAAAACTGCCTACCTGAAAATAGAGATACTACGCTCTGGGCACGGGTCAGCATAATATCAGCCCTGCTTTGTTTCAATCCACCTGTCAGAAATTAACAGAAAAGTGGTAGAAATATTACCACGTGTGAATATTTGGAATGCTACTTTTGGATTAATAATATGTACCTGTATTAGAATCAGTCGAGATAGAAAAATCCCCTCCTGCACAAGACTGCTGATCGTCTTGAAATTAAGTGTTGATTTCCATATGATATGTAAAAAACAAAAATGGTACTGTACCTATAAGGGAATTTTTTTTTTAAGCCTTAATGTTCTTCTGTCCATAGAGCATGGTCTTTATTTTCCTACTGAAGAAATTAATTCTGTGCCATTTAGAAAAAAAAAAAAAAGAATAAGGATGGCACTGTAGTAACCTTTATTTTACATTCATATAGGGAATCAAAAGATCCGTTAAAAAAAAAAACTTAACATGCAATTACTTGCCAAGAAGGCTTAATTAACACGCTAATTTTTGTAAGACGACGTATTGAAGAGTACAGCTCAGGAAAAGCAAGTTGGAGGGAAGAAGATTCTATGTGCAGAATCTGGCAATCTAGTCAAAACCCCAAAAGGAGGCTGCTATTAATTATCCATTCACTGGTTTAAACAGATAGAGCTGAAGGTTTGAAGGGTTGGTGGTTCCAGTAAATGTTTGTAAAATTCATGTGGAGCTCTAGCATAACCAGCATTTTCCTTTTCAGAGGAAGAAAGGGCGATATTCGCTGTTACCTTCTCTGTAGTCATGTTTCGCTTTTGCAAAAACCAAGATGAAATGAAAAATGCTCTAGGGCGGGTTAAGCAGAACTAGCAGGAAGGGGGAGTGCAAAGCCTGCATTTTGATGTCCTTGTGTTACCGGCTTTGAGTCTCAGAAGGCAGCCAGCATTGTGGGGTTTTCCCCATAACCTATCCCGGTGTCGTGTTTTGTTTTGTCTTCATCATAAGAAAAGCATTTTTGAATCAGCCTACTCTCAAGTTAGCAGGTGGAGATCAAATTAGAACTTTTCGAAAACATTTGTATGTTGGTTCAGAGGGAAAAATTTCAGAGGTTGAAAATACTAATCTTTAAAACCTTAAGGTAATAATTAAGCATAGTAATTTATGAAAAACAAAGACTACTAATAGATGATATTACATGTTTAAAAATTCCACCTTACGAAAAAATTAATTAACAAAAAAATTTAAAAAATTAAAATTCCCCATTGCCGACTCTGGATTTATAAAGATTGAGTGAGATATTTATGATATTTTAACTTAATTAGTCAGGGTATCTCCTTACAATGAGTCCTGTAGGAAAGAAACTTCTATCCATAAAAAAACCCCACTTTCCACTTAAGTGTAAGAAAAAAGTAAAACGAATTGTCGACTTCATTTTCTGATTATAAAACAATTATGCTTAAAACTGCATACTGCTTTTCCCTTTTTTCTAAATATTTCCACATACACTGTCTCTTCCTGTACCATAGCCATTTTTATGTGTAAGACTTTATGGGGCTCTTGGGTGGCACACCTGGTTAAGCATCCAACTCTTAGTTTGAGCTCAGGTCATGATCTCAGGATCGTGGGATCGAGCCCCACCCCCGGGCTCCAAACTCGGCTCAGAGTCTGCTTGTCCCTCTCCGTCCGCCTTCCCCCCGCTCGTGCTTATGCTCTCTCTCTCTCTCTAAAATAAATAAAGTCTTTAAAAAAAAAAAAAAAAAAAGAATTTACGAGTAAGCCTCTGGCTCCAGTGGTAGAGAAGGACAGAGGAGCTGTGGTTCGAGGTAGGCTGTGTATTCAGACTATGGTCCCTGCCTTGAATGAGATGCTAATTTAGGAAGGAAACCAAAAGCGATCGGAGGGAAGGACTTGAGAGCATCTCTGCTGTCAGATCACTGCTGACCTAACACAGTTTGGGAATATTTGACTGTCCTTTCTGAGACACAGCTTCAGTTTGTGCTTCTGATCGCCCTTCCCAGTGTCTCTGATAAAACCTGTCTCACGGCAGGCCCGAAACGGACTACATGATGAAAATGTTCCATGCTTTGACAGTGTGCTATGGACCAACATTGTTTTGTTATGGAACATTCTAAAATAAAAATAAACATTTGCACATACACATATTACCAGGCATATGGTAAAGACTGCTGAAATGTAAATCTGCCTGAAAGATTTGAGGCAAACTGTACTTATAGACTTAATTAAAATATACGCAAGGAAAACATTTGTGGTGCCATGAAGTCCTGCTACGATCTTTCAGCAACCCCCTTCCCTTTTCTGGGGTCCACGGCAGCTCCCGGTGCTGGGACACAGTTTTTACAACGCTGAAGCAGTGTCAGGTGGTCCGAGGGACCCAGAAGGGTCACCCCATCTTTCTGCAGGGCTGGTTTGTTGGCCCAAGGTCAGTGGGGAGAGTGTATAATGACACCTATCCAAAGGTTACATCAGAGCTCATGTCTGTGAGCCGTGGACAGTTCATGTTGAGCCTAATAAGCAATAAAGTAGGTACCCTTTATTTCCTAACACATTTGTTTATCTTAACGTCCTTTTTCTCTGTTCGGACACCCACATACTAACTTTGATCATTGGCTAGGAAATAGATCTTGAGGCTGGGAGTGGAGGTGGCAAGGACTAGTCATAGGCACGATGATCCCTTCTGTTTTCAGTCTCGTTAGATCGCCTCCACGTTCACTTATTAGCACCTTGCTCATTGAAATCCTGTGTATAGGCCTGGGAGGCCTCTTCTGGGACCTAACACGTCACCTGAGGCCCGACCACTTTCTTTCATACAGATGCATTTTCCTACATTATGGTGCCATAAAAATCTCTAAGTCTTTTTTGAAGATCTAAAAACTATGCTATGCAAAACAAGAATTCAGTTTAAAAAAAAACATTGTTTTCATTAACTTTTTCTGAGTTTATGAGAACAAACTGAGATATGCAGAAGTTAATTAAACTCAAGTTCATTGAATAAAGAATAGCAAGAAAAGTAAAAATATATATAGCCAAACTAAGTATACTGTTATTTTAGGTCCATCCGAGATTAGGGGATACGCTCATTTCATAAATGGGAACAAACATCTGCAGTCTCCCTGCTTGGGGTCCTGATTAACTGTCCTTCCAGAAGCCTTCCCCAGTTTGGCTTTCAAGGGGACCAGGCCTGAAATGGCAGGTGGAGCTTCCATTCAGAATGTTGGTGGAGCCACTCAAAGTAGTTTTAAATTGAAATGATTGCTTTTACTGCTCTTACCCTGAATTGAATGTCAGACTTTTACCTCTCAATTTTTCAGAAATGAAATGCAAGAGAGGTTGGTGGGGGGTTTTTATTATTATTATTGAATTTAAGTGATAATGCTTTTTTCCTCCTGTTCTTATTTCAAATTTTGATTTTTTAAAAAACATCGGCCCCATTTTTTATTGCTCCCCAAAAGGAAAAAATATTTTTAAACTAGAATTTAGAAACCTCTTCGTAATAACTACCCCATTAGTGATGACAAAACTTCTGAAATGTGGTAAAAATGCAGTAGGATAGTTTCTTTTCCTAGTCAAACATTCCTTGGGTGTAAGAATCTGGAAAAGAAAATTTAAAAACTTATCATTTGAATATACAGTGTGTTCCATATTCTGAGTATGTATATGGATATATAGCTATATATATGAATATGTATATATATTTTTAAGCTCTAATCTGAAGTAATTTTTAAGTGACTTGCTGTTTAGCCTTGGCATCAGTATGAATTCTAAAAGATGACACTTTTTTTATCCTACCACCCTAAATTTTTTATTTACATCCACTTGTATCACCCATTTTTTTGTATGTAATGTAAAGATTTTATGCCTCAATAATTCTGAGTCTGAAGCCTTAAAATTTCAGCAGCAGTAGCTCAGGAGAAGTACACGTTAATTAGGGGAAAAGCTGCCACTCACCAGCTTTGTTAGTTTCGTTCTCAGGCATCCTTTCTGAGGTCCTACTTTTATTGGGGATCCTTTGCAAATAAGGTAACTTCAGACTTAAGTGGCAGTCACATTATTTAACCCCCAAAATTTCAGCTATGCATTTAAAATTGTTAAGCTAAATATAATGGAAAAGAGTTAAGAAAAACTCCCATCTAAAATAATGGCTATCCATTGCAAATGATAACTGGTAAATACACATGAGGAAATGAAGTCAATTCTTGTACCAAGGAAATCTTTATTGAGAATTTAGAAGTGATTTTTCACAATAACCCTGAAGTTGCAAATATTAAAAGTACACAAATCATTCTTACAAATATAGAGACATAAAAGGAAAAACAGACCCTTGGGCTGTTTAGGACCAGAAGTCTTACCTTTCCAGATCCCATAGCCCAGAAGGTGGGTTTAAGTTATGCAGAAACAGTAACTTTTGACATTTTAGTATCAGATATAATTAGAAAAACAAAGACAAGAATTAGAGCATCAGAATAAACCACATGAGCCCATAAACCCATGTGTGTAAAAGTAAATGTGTATTTTTATCCATAGATGTTCAGGGAGTATGAAATAGCACATGTGTTTGTGATTAAAGCATGGTTGCCTAAGAAATCTGTTAAAATAATTCTCTAAGAGCGCCTTGCCTTGGCAGAGAAGTTCGAGAAATCTTAAGTAAGGAAAGCTGGTCGTCATGAGTAAATGCCAAAACTTGAGCTGGCCACTGGTCTGCAAATGAACGTAGAGCCCACACCACCAGTTCCTGGGATTTGGGACCTACCTTACATTTTCCAGCAAGTCCTGTATCGGCTTTTCTCCGTATGCTTTAGCATTTTAATGAGAACACACATTAGCCATTCTTATTTTGACAAGAAGTAAGAGTCCATGTAGTTTTAGGGGCTCTATAATATTACATACATGTGAGATTTTAAATTCACTGTGATTATTCTATGAGCGAGCACCCTTCTATTTTTAAAAATGATGCGAGGTATCATTGGAATGCCTTCTGGGATTCAACGCTTCTATCAATCGAGTAAAAAAAAAGGTTTTTGGGTTTTTTGTTTTTGTTCTTTAAGTATATAAAGGGGGAGTTTGGGCCCTTTATTTAAAGTCAAAGTAAAGTCTTAATTATAAGAAAATGTATAGTTTGTGCCTGAACTAGTAGCCTTCATTCCTAATTGTTGTGTGATAGCAGTAGTTTTTAAATTTCTTCTCTTCTTGTATTTGGTAGCTCATTACTTTCTTCTCACCTTCTTCCCTTTTCCCTCTGCCCGCCCATACCCCACCTCCAAATGTTCTTTCTGGGCGCTAGAAGTCTAGCTCCTCCACCACCACTGGGGAAAAGATCACAAAGGTGTATGAGTTGGGGAATGAGCCAGAGAGAAAGCTGTGGGTCGACAGATACCTTACCTTCATGGAAGAGAGAGGCTCGCCCGTCTCCAGTCTGCCTGCTGTGGGCAAGAAGCCCTTGGACCTATTCCGGCTCTACGTCTGCGTCAAAGAGATCGGAGGTCTGGCACAGGTGAGAGTGCAGGAGTGCGTCAACGAGGAGACACTATGCATAAGCTCTCCCTGCAAGGTTCTCTGAATGTGCAGGCTCAAGCTTTTTTTTTTTCCTTCCATAAGGAAAAAGCTAAGCCTGGGGGCTCCATGTCTGGGTGCTGCAGGGGAGAGCACTAGAGTTCGGGACCCTGGCCCTGCCACCAACTCGCAGGGTGACCTCGGTCCGTTTCTGTGGACCTCCGTTCTCATCTGTAAAGTAGGACCGTTGGGCTAGACTTTTCTTTAGGGTTCCTGACCGCTCTAGAATTGCGTGGGCTCTGCCAAGATGCCATAGGAAATACTCCAGAAATGTTTCGCAACTGACCAAATTAATTGTCTGGATCAGTTCTAAATCCAGTTCGCTCTCTCCCTTTGTCCAGAGCAGTTGATTAAGAAAACGAAGTCCCATATCCGGCAGCATGTCCCCAGTACCCGGGCAGTAAGAGGGCCAGGGCTGCGCGGTGCCGACCCTGCACGGGCCTGACTCGCAGAGCCAGCGCTCACTTCGCCTTCGTACCCTGGGGGCCACGCCTTCCTCACCCTGGTCCCCGCGCTGCTTTCAGCAAGGAGTCTAGTTTGGAGCACGTGTCCTGCAAGAGGAACGGGAAGGGTGTCCCCAGAGTCTGAGACGTGCACCCTTCCCATCCACCAGCAGCTCTCAGCCTGCTTCTCCATTAGAATTACTCGGGGAGCTTTAAAAACTTGCCAGTCCCTGGGCTCCCACCCAGATCAGTGAGAGGAGCTGCTCTGGGCCCCAGTGGTCTATTATGCAGTGCGGCACCCGGCGTTCCAGCCAGGTACCACGGGTCGCCGACCATCCCAGAGTGAGTCACCTCATCCACAAGTGTCAGCGTGTGCCCACCCAGGGGGAGGCAGGAGAGGCTTTGTTCACAGCCCTCCCTGGGGGGCCTCATCCCACCGGCGGCGTACCCCCGAAACGGGGCTTGATTCCAGGCTCTGTGGAACCGGATGGTAAGTCCTACAGTGCGGACCAAGGAAGTGAGAGTTGGTCCGTGGAGGGAGAGCTCAAGATGCACACCTCTCCCCAAAACCCAGACCCCCTGGCCTTTCCCCTGTGCACCTAACCCGCGAACATCGATTTCCAGAATCCTCAGGACACTGTTCAGTGGGCTTCACGAACCTCACGGAAGTATAGAGAGTGTCTGGACATCTTACTTGGGCTCGCCGGCAGTGTGGGCTGCCGCGCCGGGTCTGTGAGTGAGGCTCAGTACGGCCTGGCTAACGGGCGGCTGGAGTGCAGCTGGACCGCACCGTGGCGAGCCGCTGGGCCGCGTTGTCGCTCGTACCCCATCGTGATTGCCGCCAGGGGGCCGCCGGGTGCTTGCAGCCACGTGGAGATCAGTGCAAAGCCTGGCTTGTCGGGGTGTCCCAGGCAGCGCCCTGCCCGGCCCTCCCGAGGCCATCCGCGGCGTGCTTGTCGTGGCCCGGCGTTAAGTGCCCAAAGTGGAATTAGGCATTTCTCGAGCATTCTGAGGCTTGCTTATCCTGCACCATTTAGTACTAAGTAAATGGACATAAAGATCTTTGTGAGAAAGTTCGAATCCAAAAATGGAACATTTCATTTAAATCTATTGTTTTTAAAGATTTTTTATTTATTTGACAGAGGGAGAGATCACAAGTAGGCAGAGGCAGGCAGAGAGAGAGGAAGCAGGCTCCCTGCTGAGCAGAGAGCCCGACGCGGGGCTCGATCCCAGGACCCTGAGATCATGACCTGAGCCAAAGGCAGAGGCTTTAACCCACTGAGCCACCCAGGCACCCTGGAACATTTCATTTAAAAACCACTGTCCCCTAACCCTTACCATGCTACTTAGCGCAAGGCGCACGTGCCTAAAGGCACGAGAGTCCCGGATGTGTGCAGGTCTGCATGTTTCCTTCAGGCGTTCAGCCTCCGATGACTCTGGCCCAAGTGGGAATCAAAAGTTAAGGCCCAAAATCCTTCTGTAGCATTTCAGGCTTTCTCTCCCTTTTTTCCCTTCCCTTTGCGGCTGCCTTCTCTGTGGCCTGAGGGTACGTGGGAACCCCGTGTCATCCCCTGTGCCCCGTGCCTTCACCAGCTCGCTGGGCCCGCCACGTCGGCTAGCTGGTGGCCTCGCAGAGCCACTCAGAGCTGATGGCTGGTGCGGGCTGCCCCCAGTGTCACCTCTGCCCAACACCCTAGGAGCACCGCCTGAGAGAGGAGGGATGCGGGCTAGAATTACAGGCTCCTCTTTCCGGGAGCCTGTGGCTGTTGGAAGGAAACACTGTTTTTCATATCAAGGCTCAAACGCTTAAATTGCAAAATAGTTATTGCTTTTTTAAATTCGTTTTCAGATGCCTTTTTTTTTTTTTTTTTTTTTTTTTTTAGATGAGAGGTGGTATGGGGATGAGCGGGAGCAGGAGGGAGTGTACATTTGCTCAGAGAAAATCGCTGGCTCGGAGCCGCAGCGGCCTGGAAGAGTGTGAGGCATTAGAAGGTGCACCAGCCAGAAGAATCTCGATGAGCAATGCTTTTTATGTAGCTATCAGCAGGTCCCTTAATGGTTTTATAACTGTAAATGCTGTCTGTGCACTACTGAGTGGGAGTAATGAGCATTAGTTAAGAGAGGCAAATGAAAAAAAAAAAAGTAAACCAAGACATTAAGTGCTTTTTTTTGTCTCCTGGCTTTAAACAAGCCACTTTGCTGTAAACCAATGATCCTGACTTTTTTTTTTTTTTTTGCTAGGTTAATAAAAACAAGAAGTGGCGTGAGCTGGCAACCAACCTAAATGTTGGCACTTCAAGCAGCGCAGCGAGCTCCCTGAAAAAGCAGTATATTCAGTACCTGTTTGCCTTCGAGTGTAAGATCGAGCGCGGGGAGGAGCCCCCGCCGGAAGTCTTCAGCACGGCGGACACCAAGAAGCAGCCCAAGCTCCAGCCGCCCTCTCCTGGTAAGTGGGAGTACTGCAGTTGTCGCCAGGGAAGGGCAGGGGCTCCCCCACCCCGAGGGGCGCTGGAGGCCACCAGCCCCTTGGAGGTTCTGAGAAGGCCGCTGCCTAGGAAAGCAAACAGAACGCGGGATTTTTGAGGACAAGGGGTGTTTTGTAACTGAACCCCTTGACGGCGCTTAAGGGAAGAGAATACAGTTTGGTGTGTGGCCATTCGGGCTGACCTTGCAAAGGCACTATTCTTCTGCTTTACCTTCCTTAGTCGAAGGAGATTTCGGAATTCTGAGCTTTATGCCTCTATTCCTTCTACAGGTATTTAAAAATACTCCTGCTAACCCCCCAGTAACCTGTGCAAATACTTTTGCACTCCCAGAAGACGCCGCCCTACTCCTGCTGCTGCTGTCGGGGGCACTCCGAGCTGGGTGTCAGCAAAATGAAATCTGGACTCAGTTTTCAATGTCCCCTGCCCAGCAAGTCCTCACTTGTAGGGTATCCAGCAAACCTGGCATAGGAAAGGTCCACGCAGCCCTGTTTCTGAGCCCCAGCAGTCAGCTCTGGCCTAGAGGTCGGGAGTCTTAGGAATCCTACCTAGGAATACCGCAGTTTGCCTACATTCTCCTCCGGGAACCAGAATAATGAGACCTGCCTTCTCTCCGGTCTCTCCACTCAGCCGTTGGAGACCCTGCCATTCTATCAGCTCTCCCGCTAACCTTTGCTCTACCTGTTAGCATTTCAGATTCCTGAATCATTATATTCTGATAAATACAGTATTCTTAGAGAGGAAGAAATTTGCATCATCTCCACTTCTGGGGATGAGGACCTCTCTCAAGTTAAATCAGCTGTGTCCTCCCCTGGCCGCATCCAAGCCCTGTGATGGTCAGCACTTAGCCACACTGTCCTACGTACAAGACGGGACTGATCATTCCTGCCACTTCCCCATCACACGGAATTGTCCTGGGACCAAATGCCAGCATTTTGTAGGCACTGGCAGTGTGCCAGGCACCTTCTTAAGTGCTCTACCACTTAATCTTTACATCACCGCTGTGATGCACATACTGTCTCAAAATCGCAAAGTCCATGAGAAAACTAACACATAAAATCTAAGTAACTGGCCCCAAATCTCATTGCTGGTGAGTGGCATCCAGCTCGAGCGTTAGGCCTGGACCTACTGTGCTGAAATGGCATTGTAATAGGGCAGCCTTCTCCACACAGAAGAAGGTGCCCGTGAGCCAAAGAAAGAAGCTGTTTTCCCCCTTGTTTCCTCCAGCTGCTTTCTGGATGGCGATGCGAGTGCCCGCGGTCCCTGAGCCAGAGCTCCCCATAAACACTTCGTAGGGCCAGGATGCACTTGCAGGGAACGCACCGAGGTATATATTTAGACCTGGCAGCTCTAAACACAATTAGAAATCCTCTCTCACCCCACCCTTAAGGATCCGAAGCCTTTGCAGTTACGGTATACCTTAAAAACTGTGAAATCTAATTTTAAAAGTCTCACAACATTACATTCAGTTCACAGAGTCAAACAAGCTGCCTGTGAACAGCCCTGAAACTATTTTTCCAAAATAAAAACTCAGTGGGGCGTAGGGACCAAAGTGGCGATGTCTGCAAAGATGTAAAGGTATATTTTATTTGCCAGGAAAAACTCGTGTCACTGAATGGGCCGCACTTCCGTAGAGAGAATAGCTCTCCCAGGGAGCACCGGCTTCAGTACAAGACATCCCACCCAGCCGCAGACCCTTCAGGAAGTGTAGGGCCTATTCTCTCGACAGTCAGCTCTGGCCTTTTTCCCTTTTTTTAAACTACCGTTTTTATGGCCACATTATCGTTTTAACTGCACAAAGGAGCTTGGATTGCAGATGCGCTTCTGACAAAACATTCTTCTCAGTGGTCCGCACGGTCCCAAGTCTTGGGGAAGAGGGGGGCCGGGGAGGAGGGCATCCTGAGCTGAGTCTCCCGCTCGGGGCGCGGGGCCAGTCTGCTGGCTTCTGTGTTCTCTGCGCTGCTCAAGACGCCCTGCCCAGCCGGACAGAAGGACACGCAGACTGGTCGGTGGGGTGGTGAGGAACACCAGCCCCGTAACCAAAAGCCAGGCTTTCCCCTGGCACCCGTGAGTCAGTGGCCTCTCTGATTCCAGAACTGGCACTAAGGAAAACGAAACATATTTATTGTCAAAGGAGGAAATAAAAATTATTCCGAACCGTGTGCCATCTCGGGACTTCATACACTGAAAAATTTTTAAAAAACTTATTTTCAGCCCAACCTGTGTTCTTAGAAGTCCGTTTTCGCCATTGGAAAGCAACTGGTGCATTTTTTCCTAGCCCATCCTGGCAAACTAAACGAAAAGATTCCTAAGAAACGTGCTAGATGGCTTTTTAAACGGCCACTCTGAAGCCCCCTAAATCCCGGATCCCCTGGCCCTATTGGTGTCGTGACTCGTCCGTCTGTATTCCAGTTTTGATTTGGTGTGGCTGGCGTGGGCCGAAGGTCATTTCTGCCAGCCTCTGGGGGGTAGAACCCCGGAGCCGTCGGGGGCGCCACGATCTTCACCAGTCGCTGGCTGTGTGGTTTCCCACACCAGAGCTCCGTGGTACATACGATTTTCCAGTGACTCGAGCAAGTCCCCGAATGAAACTGGGCAAGGCTTGGGGTCTGCATCTCAGGGTGTTGGGGATCTGGTTCCAATAAGCCTATAAAAGTTTGTGGAGTTCTCATGATCAGCTGCAGGGCTCGCCTCCCCAAGTGGCCAGGCCGCCGAGATGGTGGGGGGCCGGGGGGGGGGGTGGGGACAAGGAGGCTCCACATTCAATTAGCAAGTCTGTAACCAAAAACCCATCCATCTTTGCTGGCAGGTGGCTGACTGCATTTCTATTATTAGCTGACAGGTGATGTCACAAAACCTGTCATGGGCCAACTAGGGAATCCTCAGTGGAAGATAAATGAGAAAGGGGTTCGGGTTATAAACAAAGGTGCCCTCTGGGTGACCTCTAGTCACGGTAGACCTGGGACATATCAGCTATCCTTCCTTCTCCCTGCCCTCCTTCCCGCAACCCCAGCCAGAACTAGGGCACCAGGTTCGTGCTGTGTAAATTATCTTCCCAGCTAGCAGTCTGGCTGTACAGTCTGAAGTGTGTGAATGTACTTAACCTTCAATAACCTTTCCATTGTTTACTTTCGAGTATACATTTGTAGCTTCTGGCAAAAGGTAGGGAGATCCTACAGCGTGTGCCAGCCTCATCTATTAATGGACCTTCAAGAGGGTGCGTTCTTTTTTTTTTTTTTTTTTTTCCTGAAAGGAAAGGGAAAAACACTGGCAGAGGGAAGACTTTTTCCTTTTTTCCTTTTTTTTTTTTTATTAGCTGTAAATGTGAATACTTGTAAATAAGGGTCATTCTGAAGTCCTAGCCTGTGAACCATGTTTCCAGGGAAGCCGTGCGATCTGCTGTGCAGGGTCTGGTCTGGGATTTAGGAAGCACGTTATTTCGCCTGCGCGCTCTGTGGGGCAGTCCCATCTGCAGGATTTTCCTTACGTATTTATAGAAGACTCCACTTTTTCCTTTGATTACAGTCTACTTATTTAATATGTAGTTCCAGGCTTTCACCAAAATCTGATTTATAAGCTTTTCTTTTGCGATAGTTAACGTGAAAAAGATGATCTGTTTTTCAAGTTAGTCTTCCCGGCATCTCTAAGAGCCGCCCTGAGTCACTCTGGTCCCGGGCGCTCAGGGGGCACCTTATATGGCCCTGGTGGCCAGCGCTCAGGATTCATTCCCAAGCAGGCCTGGGCTGACCTGATCTCGCCGAAGGCTTCCTGTTCCGCTGAGGCTTTCTGAGTAGAAGTGCTAGACTCATTTCCTTCTCGGACTCCTTCCCAGCGCGCTCTGTAATCGCCAGTGATTTGTTGAACCCCATTTCCTCGACAGTTGGATGTGGCTGATGGTCACTGTAGTGAGTCTTGGACACCTCCTAGGAAGGGGGCTCCGGATAATAACATACACAGTATCGTCACTTACAAGCAGCGGTAATTCTGCCATTTGTAACGCTTCTGAAAGCGTTTATTATATACTGCACGAGGACAGGAATTTTTGTCTTTTTTGTCAGCTTGGGACACTGCTGGTGCATTCAGGAGTAGAAAAAACAATATAGTAAGCAATATAGTAAGCATGTTATTTATTCAATAAGTATTTGTTTAACAAATGAAGGCAAGGTCTGTTGGGCACGTAACGCGCAAAGGTTGCTGATAAAGCAGGAACCCTTAAAATACTATGTTTTCCAATGAGGTGAGTTTAAGTTTTGAAAAGATCTGTTCATTTCTGAGCTCTGTTATTATAATGTAAATATAGTTAAAGCCAAATCTCAGGTCTCTGATAATGACATTAAAGAACCCCAAAGAGCATGACTTTGGTTTTGTAATAACAAATCTGATTCCATAGCTCTAAAAATGACTTTATTAATGACACAGCATAGACACATCCAGACATTGAGGAGGCATTGAAGTGACATAAGGCTCATTACTAGTTTGTATCATTGCGTTTCAACTTAAACATTTCTCATTGCCTAAGATCTGGTGCTAATTTTTCTAATTTTTTCCCTAAAATAGCACAGTAGTCCATCAAATCGGTATACCAAATTTTTCATCCCATTTTTTTTCCTTACTCTCAGACATTTAGATTATCTCCATTATAAACAACACTGAAATAAACATTTTTCTGCCTAAAGCCTTCTTTCGTATTAGATTATTTTCTTGAGATAAATACCCAGGAAAGCAATTACCCAGTCAAGAGGTATAAATGTTTTTTATGGCTCACAAATGAAGTATGTTGCCAAATAGATTACTAAAAAACAAACAAACAAAAAATCTTTTACTAATTTTCACTATAAACAATATAAGATCAACTGATTTTACTGTATCATTACCAGTAATGGATAAATGGATATTGTTAGTGTTTCTGATAAGCTGCTGTTGTGTCGTCTTTCCTTTTTTTTTTAGTAAGTAGGAAGGATGAGCTTACTTGATAACCTCTCGTTTGTTCCTTCTCTTCTCTTGGTGCTACTACTGTCAGCTAACTCAGGATCCTTGCAAGGTCCACAGACGCCCCAGTCAACTGGCAGTAACTCGATGGCGGAAGTTCCGGGTGACCTGAAGCCCCCAACCCCAGCCTCCACCCCTCACGGACAGATGACCCCGCTGCAAGGTGGAAGGTATGCGGAAGCGTCTCCGTGAGCCCCACGACAGCGGATTCGTGGGGAAGAAGTGGTGTTCTCGCACGAGTTTTTAAGCGTTGATTCCTACGTGTTTTATAAATGTCCTTATTTTTTGGATGGTTTTTACATTAGTTTTCAAGTTGGGCTTTTTTCCGAACAAGCATTTGGTGGCAGCTCCTGCTACTTCACGAAGCTTTCCTCCTTCTCCTCTCTTCAGAAGCAGTACAGTCAGTGTGCACGACCCCTTCTCAGATGCCAGCGACTCATCATTCCCGAAACGGAACTCCATGACTCCGAGCGCCCCCTACCAGCAGGGCATGGCCATGCCTGATGTGATGGGAAGGATGCCCTATGAACCCAACAAGGACCCCTTTGGTGGAATGAGAAAAGGTAAGTGCAGGGGGACCTCTGCCCAGGCTTGGTCCGGAGGACGTTCTTCTCTCTGCCATCCCACAGCCAATTCACTTAGGCATTCGAGACATAGCTGAGTCCCAACTCCTCGACCTAGACTTCTGGCCTTGAGGAAAGCCTCAGTTTCCTCATCTAGAAACTGGGATAATAATAGGACCTGCCTGAAGGGTGTGAGGAGGCTTAGTTGAGTCGGTGTACCAAAATCCCATTGGAGAATGACTAACACACACGGTACGCAAGCATGCTCGTGGCGCCCCCTGGCGGGGCGGGTGGCGTCCTACAGCACGGGCTGGGGGAGAGCTAGGGGTGGGGTGGTGTGCTGATAATGAAACACAGTTCCTCCCGGAGTTGGCAGTGTTTTGGGGGAACAAGCAAAAAGTAAGTTAAACCACAAGTACATAATTAAATATGGCGGTTGATGGAAAAAAGGACACAAAGGGCAGGGATATGGGGTGAGGGTTGTGGGAGGGAGGGACATCCCCTGAGAAAGGGTGGTCGGGAGGAGAGGTCGCTTTGAGGAGATGCTGGTTATCCGTGGCGACCTGAGGAATGAGGAGTCAGAGAAGAGCAGGGAGTTGGGGGAGGCTCGAGGCAGGAATGGGCCTGGCATGTTTGAGGAGGCGGAAGGCGTCTGGGGCATAGTGAGGTGGGGGAGGGGGTGCACAGCCCGAGCACATCGGGACCAGAACCTTTCGGCGTTCATGGGCCTGTGGATGAGTTTGGACTTTGACCCTAGTTGAAAGATGTTCTGCAGGAAGTGACATGACTAGGTTTTTGTTAAAAAGTAAATAACTGGTGGGGCGCCTGGGTGGTTCAGTCGGTTAAACATCGGCCTTCGGCTCAGGTCATGGTCTCAGGGTCCTGGGATCAAGCCCTACTCTCTGCTCAGCGGGGAGCCTGCTTCTCCCTCTGCCCCCCACCCACCCAGTCATGCTCTCTCTAGCTCTCTCTCTCATATAAATAAATAAATAAGTGGAGAATGCGTTGGAGGACCCCCGTGAGAGCCCGGGGGAGAGATGACAGGGTGGAGTCGGATCCCAGCAGCAAGAGAGAAGTGGACGTACTCGCCTCATGTTCTGGATGGTGGAACGGCCTGATCTGAACGTGAGGGTCCCAGGGGACGAACCAAGTGCTAGGGACCGAGTGAGTGAGGATGTTACCACCTTGGAGATACACGACTGGGAAGCAGAGGCTCACTGTTTGCGCCTGCGCTGGGGACGGGGGACAGGGGGGACAGGAGGGAGAGAGGGAAGGCCCAAGGTGACTCTGGGGTGCGTCGAGGTGGAAGGTGGTGGAGTGTGTCTGTCTATCTGCAGCCGGGCAGACAGAGCACTGCGGGGTGGATGGGATCACCAAGAATGTGGGAGAGTTCTGACCGGCGTCAGCCATCACCCAGCACGGTGTTTCCCACTGTGTCGCTCGGTCCCGGGCCTTCACTGGGCACCGAGATCTAGCGTCTGAGCCTCGGCCCTTTGAGCGCCTCCCAAGCCACACGCGCTCCAAGTGCTCATTGGCACCCTTCCAGGTGCAGCTGGGCTGTGAAATTGAGGCATGATGTGAATATCATTGAAAAAAAAAAAAAGAGAAAAGTAGTGAATACAATTTTTACGGAAGTACTTCTTCTGGGATTCCTTAAACGGTAGTACTTCCGTTCGATTTAGATGTTTGAGTATGCGAACTTCTTGATATCTTGTCTTAAGTGGAGAGAAACATAAAGCCCAAAGCTGTGGTTTTCACTCCTATTATGGACCAGTGAAAAATAAAAATGAATAACTTCAAAATTTTAAGTATTAGGCATGTATCATTTAATTAATAAATAAGATTATATTTAATATCTGTTTCTTATGTACCATTTCAGATACCCATTATACCGAGTAAGATAATCTATAATTTTTCCTTTCAAAAGGTTTCAGAGCTGCCTATTCAAAGTAAATATTCTGCAGAACATGCAATAAATCCATAAGCTTGGAAATTCACAAGCCTTGTAAATGTTGGAGGTAGCTATTTTTCTTAGTGGTATGAGCTACTAGAAAGAACATTTTGTTAGTGCTGATGGTGGTTGTGTCACCTTTTTAGACTCTGAAAATATGACAGTAACATGGGAAAAATAATTAGTAGTGTCTGGAATCTGGCTTCGAAAGTTAGCTGATATCGTATCCAATATCCTACCTGTATGCTAGATTGGACAGAGGGAGTTGCATCGCTTTTGTTTCTGTGTACCTACAATCTTTCCTATTAGGAAAATAAACAGGGCAGGAGCATAATTGTGGATCACCGTGTTAGGCACTAGCTAGCTATATAATGTGTTTGCATCAACCGTGTAAATGATACAGTGGCTCGGGGGGGGGCCCTTCTCACATTTCCCCCAGGATGTTTCAGCCCACCTGCTACCTCACAGCGCTGCTGTATTTAGCACCAAATTAAAGCAGATAAACAGAAAACGCACAGAAAACAGATTTTCGTATAGCCCTGTCCCTGCTATAATAAAGTTTTACATTCCTCAGTTTATATTATTCTGTCCGTGAACTTGGTGGTGCTCTGATTTTTCATGTAACAACCAGCATCCGGGGAAACCACGCTCTTTGTTGCTGTTGCTGCCGCTGAGCTGCAGTGTGGTGATGGGGCCGATGCCGGAGCCCGTCTGAGCCTCGGTGCCCAGAGCAGCCTCAGCCCACCTGCCCCCTGCCCCACCAATTTCCTGATTTCATTACCGACGGAAGGCCTGGCTACTGGCTTACAAGTGAACAACAAGTGAATATTTATATATTGGATATCTAAACAGTATATTTTAAATATCCATTAATATCTTTACACATAATCCTACTTTTTTTATTTTGAGAGGGAGAGAAGGGGCAGCCAGAGGCTGGGAGGGAAACAGAGAATCTCAAGCAGGCCACACACCTAGCACGAAGCCCAACTCGGGACTCAGTCTCACGACCCTGAGATCATGACCTGAGCTGAAATCAAGAGTCGGACGCTTAACCGACTAAGCAACTCAGGCACCCCACCTACTTTTTCTCTTTCCTTTTTTTTTAATTTTTTTTTTTAAAGATTTTATTTATTTATTTATTTGAGACAGAGACAGCCCAAGCAGGGGGGAGGGGCAGAGGGAGAAGCAAACTGCAGGACTCGATCATGACCTGAGCAAAAGTCAGATGCTTAACCAACTGAGCCACCCAGGTGCCCCTACTCGTTCTTTTTAATGCTCTAGTCCTGACGGGGTCGTTTCATAATATTTTGCTATTATAAAAAAATGATGCAGTGATTAGCGAAAGATGCAGCTGTTTTTTCACTGCAATTGTGAAATAGACTCCTAGAAGAATAACCGAATCATGGGATATGAACTTTTAGCTTACTGAGTATCTTTTACTACATAACAAAGTACCACCCAGAGTGGCTTTTCCAATGTGCCAGCACCCCACAGGGCAACGCTGATCACATGATCACGCCCAAACTCACCGAGGGGGGAGACTTCACAGGCTGTAAATACCCTTGGGGGTCACCAGAATATAGCCCTCCTCTAACAGGTATTGACAAAAGTTAGACCAATTTAATGCTCTTCACATGAGTGTGTCAGAGAGAGTGGACCCTCACTCCCCTACCAGGAATGATTATTACTGGTCCTTTTAATATTTGCCCATCAAATTGGGAGAGGGGAAGTCTCACAATTGTTTTTAACTTGGATTTCTTTTTTTTCTTTGTTTGTTTAAGATTTAATTTATCAGACAGAGACAGCGAGAGAGGGTATACAAGCAGGGGGAGTGGGAGAGAGAGAAGCAAGCTTCCCACCGAGCAGGGAGCCCGATGCAGGGCTCGATCCTAGAACCCTGAGATCATGACCTGAGCCAAAGGCAGACGCTTAACAACTGGGCCACCCAGGCGCCCCTTAACTTGGATTTCTTTAATTATTAGTGAAGTCACACATCTTTTCATATATTGATTTAGTCACATATTTTTTTTTTCTGAATGTCATTTATTTGCCCATTTTTTTTAATCCGATGTTTTTTTTTTCTTACTGGCTTTTTAAGAATTTTTGGTGTATCAAGGAATTAAGCTATTTAATTATCACCCTTAATGTCTGTGTACCTCTGTTTTTACATTTATAAAATGGAGAGTAACATCAGAACTTAATCTGCCGCATGTTGACTCGAGCTTGAATAAGATAAAATATGGGAAAGCACGGTGCATCACACTGGTGCTAGACTTCATTATTTGCACTCTCTTCCAGCCGAACAGATTCTATCAGCTCACCAAAGTTTAATCAGCTTTTGCTTCGTGTAACATAAAAGTAACCTTCCTAAGATGAAGAAAGGTAGTAGTACTGTATATCAATTAAGATTTGCATTAAAATGTTTAATTTGCCTACAGGCTAGTTTCTGGGCTTGACCCAATTTCCTTCAGGCTCTGAGCTAATGCTGATTTGCATATCTGACCTAATTGCCACTCTACGCCCTGATAGAAATACTTGTATGTCATCCATTCTTGAGTTATTCTTAATTCCCTAGTGGTTTTCTTTACCCTGATTTTGCAGTGAGTCAGTAGGTGGGTATTCATGTTAAGTTTTTTGTTTTGTTTTGTTTTTACTTTTTTCCCCTAGAATGGAAGGGAACTAGCTTTATTCATATAGTTGACCCTTGAACAACATGGGTTTAAACTGCACGGGGCGACTTATACACAGTGTTATCAATAAACAGATGTACGGTATTGTAAGTGTATTTTCTCTTCAATTTTCTTAACATTTTCTTTTCTTTAGCTTACTGAAGAATACTGTATGTGATACATGTGATGTACAAAATATGTGCTATTTTTTTTTTAAGATTTTATTTATTTATTTGAGAGAAAGAGAGCACGAGCAGGGAGAGGGAGAAGCAGACTCCCCTGCTGAGCAGGGAGCCTGATGCGGGGCTCGATCCCAGGACCCTGGGATCACAACCTGAGCCGAAGGCAGACGCGTAACGACTGAGCCACCTGGGTGACCCTTTATTGTATTGTGCACATTATCACTAAGGCTCTGGGCAACAGTAGCCTATGAGTAGTTAGGTTATGGGGGAGTCCAATGTTACACGTGGATTTTCAGCTTCGTGGGGTCAGTACCCCTGACCCCTGTGTGAAGGGTCACCTGCACGTGCGTGTCCTCTCTTCCTCACACCCACTGTATGAGGCGGCATTACCAACCTTATTTTATAGACAAGGAGTGAAACTCAGAAGCTTGGTAACCCCCCCAAAAAAGGGCCTTTATTTGTTTCCTACATTACTTCATAACAAATTAGCATGACCTCAGCAGCCCAGAACAATATCCGTGTAGGACCCCACGTTCCCGTGGGCTCTGGGCTCAGGGTCCCGCACAGCGGACATCAGGGTGTTGGCCCAGACTCCACCCGTCTGTGGTGCAGGGGCCTCTCCTGAGCTCGTTCAGGTTGTGGGCAGATCTGGGTCCTTGCAGTTGTAGGACTGAGGTCTTGTTAGCTGAAGGACTGTTGTCTGGGGGCCTTCACAGTCCTAGGGGCTGCCCCCCTTCCTAATAACACGTGGCCCTCTCCACCGCAGGGCGGGTGCTTCTTCAAGGCCAGCAGGAGAGTGAGCGTCCTGACCTCTAGACACGGATTTAAGGGACGCGGCTGTGTAATCTCCCTTCTGGTTGGCTGCCAGTCAGCTGATTGGTAACTTTAGTTACATCTGTGAAATCCCTTTAAATTTAGAAATACAATGAAATCATGTATATGATCATGGGAACACTATCGCTGCCACATTGGTGGGTCCTACTCCTACTCAAGGGGAGTGTCTCCTACGAGGCCTGTACATGGGGTAAGGGAGAGGGATATTGGGGTCCGTCTTGACTCCAGACCTTACCCTCTTTGATTTGTATCATTGTCAGCCATATTAAGAGTAAGATAAATGTCTGCTGTTTTAAGGATAGCAGAAATGACTGAGAGGGCTGTTTGGGCCCCTTGGCTTTTGCAAATGCTTCATTTTCTATGTGTTCTTTACAATGTTGCAGTGCCTGGAAGTAGTGAGCCCTTTATGACGCAAGGACAGATGCCCACTAGCAGCATGCAGGACATGTATAACCAAAGTCCCTCTGGAGCGATGTCTAGTCTGGGCATGGGGCAGCGGCAGCAGTTTCCCTACGGAGCCGGTTATGATCGAAGGTGAGTGTTTTCTAAGGTGACCATGCGGTTTCCTGGAACCTCTCCTCACACATGCATTTCTGAGCCCTGGTAGCTGCTGACAACACATGCGCCTGCTTTCCTGCTGGGCTGATAAGGATGGGGTCAGGCGGCTGCCTTCAGCAGCTGACCGCAGCAGGACCGGACTCCTGAGAGCCAGGAGGCCCTGAGCAGCGGTGGTCCTCCCAGCTCCGGGACGCCTTCCTGATGCCGCCACGGTCACCACACCTCCAGCTTCCTCGCACGGCTCCACAAACTCAGGTTTTGCGGCCCCGCTGAACCCCCTTCCCGCCTGCATTTCTTCTTTAGAGAAATGCTCGCACACTGGGGGCCGCGCGGGGCTTCGCGCAGCCTCGGGGTGACAGGGAGCTCTGGGAAAAGCCTTGGTTTGTCAGGTGTTTCCATTCTTCCCTGCGAATGTTTTAAACAGAGACTGCTTTGCTCCTTGAGTCACATCTCTGAGGAAAGCCACAGCAGTCTTTTTTCCAGATGCTTCTTCTCAGGATGGTATCTGGACATTGAACAGCAAGTTGGGTTTCGGTGCTCATCCAGATTATTTTTACTGAGCCAGAAGGACAGTCATTGAAATGTGTCTGAGAGGTAACAGAAAACAGGCTCACAGTAGACTTTGTGCAGAAGGCCCCTTACCCCTGCCCCCGACTTAAATACTGACTCTGCAAGCACCTTCCCCTGGCTGCTGTGTTCTTTGCCTCCTTAATAGAGGAGTGCTCAGAAGCAGAGTCTTTAACATAATATCTGTGATTTCTTAAAGAAAACGGAGGCATATTAGAAGGCTCTTCTTGTAACCGTAGCCACAGACCCAAGCTCCGGGTAGGGATGGCCTCAGCTCTGTTTTTTGGAGCCGGCGTGGCGGTGCTCCTCGGAGACTGCGTCCTCACTCCCGCCGCCCGCGTGCTGGCCGTGGGCGGGGGCCAAGTCGTGAGAGTCGTGAGGAGGTTTCCGCGGGCTTAACACAGAGGACGAGAAAATTTGAAAATCACTGTTTTATTTCCGAACAAGCTTTCTTTCTGGCATTTTCCATGCACCTAGCTCCCGAGACAGAGCCATCGCAAGCTTAAAGTGATTTGGTTCTTTCTAGACTTACGAATCTAGATTTCTCTTTCTTACCCTGGCTGTGGTGCGGTGAACATTTAGTAGTGATGTCTGCATGAATCAGTTACCCATCATGTTTATTGTACTGGATCAGGGATTTTATTTAGATTTTTTTTTGAGGATCCAGGAGAAGCTTTCTTTTTTCTTTTTTCTTCTGTTTTTTGTTTTTGTTTTTCTGATGAGATTGAAAGAACATTATCCTGGAATGTATATTCTTAAAGGAGCCCAGGCAAATGCACTGTTCCGTTTCTACTAGAAGACTTTCTAGAACTCGCTTAAGTGATTTTGGCTCTGCCACATTAGGGTTTACCTTGTTATGCTTTCTGAAAAGTGTTACTTGTTCAGCTTGAATTTTATCTGCGTCGGTTCTGTTTCTTTCCTCCTAACGGGTAAGCTTCCTTCTAGCTATTAATGCCCTTAGCGCACACTTCCTCTGTATCTGTTTTGCCTGTGATGTTCTCAAAATCCATTTGTTTTCTTTCTTATTCTCATTCCTTGACCAGGTTAGGAATACATTCAGTATATATTCATCTTTCTTACAGGATTCAATCAGTATACTAATAAACTAGTTTATCCTTTTAAGCTTCAAATCTATTGCTCTTTTACGCGTGCTGTTTTTACGGTATTTATAGTTTCTCAACGTAATGGGAGTTGGAAAATAAATGTTACTCATTCCCATTTTCAGCTTTATTATAGGAGCCCATTTAAATCAGCCCTGTCACTCTTTTAAGTCCTCTCTGTTATTCTTTTCTGTGGCCTTTTAGGGTCACGGGGCTTCAAAATTTTGAGTAGTTCTATTTTAACAATGATTAGCTAACTCAGTATCATTTGGATTAATTGTGGAGTCTACTTTAAAAAAATTGAACATTTTGTATTCGTAATGAGAAAATAAGTAGAGACATTTTCCATGATTATAGGTCTACGTTTGGGTACTCCTGGAAGTCCTGCTTTGATTCTGAGATTGTTTTTCTTGTCTCTGGTGCTCATTAATCCCTCCTGTCATGGTGCGGCATGACGCTCGCGGCCCGGGCGCGTCGGGGGGTGGGCAGGGACTCTCCTCAAAGGCCCAGGGTGCCGGCCTGTCCAGCCGGGGCTCCTCGCACACCTACTAACCAGGAGACTGGCAGCATTCCCAAAATGGGTGTTGCCATCCCTGTGGCTAAAAGTTAACGCGCTGTTTCTGCTCGGAAGGAAGAGCGCTGTTGGAAGGTGTGTGCAGTGGAGGAAAGACAAAACCACTAAGGGGTGCAGGATTTCCAGAAATGGGCTGTTGGTTTCTCTCTTGGCCTGAGGTCCTTTGACAATGCAGTGTTCTTTGGATGCCTCGTTCTAGGCATGAGCCTTATGGGCAGCAGTACCCAGGCCAAGGCCCTCCCTCAGGACAGCCGCCATATGGAGGACACCAGCCCGGCCTGTATCCGCAGCAGCCGGTGAGTTGGCGAGCGGGCACGCATCTCCGCGCTCTCGGTCTAAAACCCTAACTTGTGTTACTGCTGAGGAGTTTTAGGGAGTATAAGAAAAACGAGCAGCATTTATCAAACAATGAGGATCTCTTTGCTTATGCTAGAAAATATTACTAGGATTTTGAAGTCAGCCAATTTTAAAAAGCTCTGGATCTATGGTATCCTGAAACAAATGTACCATGTTGTAGGAAGTAAAGGACGTTCAGCCTTGTCAAGACTAACCAGGCTGAGTGACGAATATTATATAGAACTAACATGTCTGTCGTGTGTATTGTCCCATCAAATGCCATTTTAGAACAGAAGTTTGTCAATGTTTTAAAGATGTGTAGGTAAAAACAATTAAAAATATTAAATACCAAGAATGAAAGTTAATCAGCTTTTTAAAAATGAGATACTAATGACCACATATTTTGCCCCCCAAGGATGGGTCGATGCTGGTTTACGCAGCCATAGATCTTGAATTGTGTAAGATAACCTTGCAGTTGTCACTACTGATGCAAAGAATTGCATGTCGTGCTGTGGCTGTTCAGACACAGGAATTTGCTATTTCTATTTTTTTTTTTTAAGGTTTTATTTATTTGAGAGAGAGTGCATGCACATGTGAGCGGGGGAGGGGCAGAGGGCGAGGGAGAAGGAGGAAGCAGACTCCCCTCTGAGCGGGGAGCCCGATGCGGGGCTCAGTCCGAGATCATGACCTGAGCCGAAACCAAAGAGTCAGACACTCAACCAACTGAGCCACCCAGGCACCCCAAGAATTTGCTATTTCTAAACAACTTTTCCGGTGTAAGATCTCTGATAACATAGAGGGAGTTTTAAACTGACTGGAGCATGTCTACACAGTAAATTATATTATTAAACCAGCTCACCTTAAGCAATTTCCGAGTAAAGTGAAAGAACACTAACTACCACATCAGCATCTTTCTCCCGTCAGGAGGATCCTACGCTGATCGAGTGCTGGTACCCGGGGGGTCTCCAGTGGGGAGCCTAGTACACAGGCGACACAGGCCCTGCTGTCAGAGGCTGGGGCCGGTGGGGCTTTCGCTGGAAGTCGGGGTGGGGGCCGGGGACCATAGGGTGTCAGGCCAGCAGGTCCAGCCTGAGGAGCCGGATGCTGCGTGGAGACATTTCTGGAAAGGTAGGCCTAAGGAATCTCTTGACTCCAGGATCCTCGCAGGCTGGCCCTCGGGAAGCCCAGTCCATGCCAGTGCGAGTTCTCTTCCGACCTACTGAGGCCATCTTCATGTAGCTGTGGGCCCCCGGCCGGCATTGCCCATCAGGGGTCACTAGAGCCTGTGCCCCCCTATATGGCAGCCCTGGGAAATATCAAGGCAGGGGCTGCCAGGAAAGAGAAAGGAAGCTTTTCTTTCCCCACAGAAAGTACCAGAGCATGGGCAGACAAACTTCCGGAACCCTCTTCAGAGCCCACGCCATGGCCCTATATAATCCCGAGAGAGAGGGCCTAGATTGTTAGTCCCCAGTTGTTACGGGAGCTTCCCATATTCATTTGAAATGAGCCTCCTAGCAGGTAGTAACCGTTTTGCGTGACTGACGTGTGTGAGTACACCCGTAGAAGCACATCGCTGAGATTTGTCCTGGTGTGAATTTCAGAATTACAAACGCCATATGGACGGCATGTACGGGCCTCCAGCCAAGCGGCACGAGGGAGACGTGTACAACATGCAGTATGGCAGCCAGCAGCAAGAGCTCTACAACCAGTATGGGGGCTCCTACTCCGGGCCGGACAGGAGGCCGCTGCAGGGCCAGTATCCGTACCCCTACAACAGAGAGCGGGTGCAGGGCCCGGCGCAGATGCAGCCACACGCCATCCCGCCGCCGATGATGGGCGGCCCCATGCAGTCGTCCGCCAGCGAAGGGCCGCAGCAGAGCCTGTGGGCGACGCGCAACGATCTGCCTTACCCCTACCAGAGCCGGCAGGGCCCCGGCGGCCCCGCGCAGGCCCCGCCCTACCCAGGCATGAACCGCACGGATGATATGATGGTACCCGATCAAAGGATCAACCACGAGAGCCAGTGGCCTTCTCACGTCAGCCAACGTCAGCCTTATATGTCCTCTCCCGCCTCCATGCAGCCCATCACGCGCCCGCCTCAGTCGTCCTACCAGACGCCGCCGTCACTGCCAAATCACATCTCCAGAGCCCCCAGCCCCGCCTCCTTCCAGCGCTCCCTGGAGAGCCGCATGTCCCCGAGCAAGTCCCCCTTTCTGCCCTCTCTGAAGATGCAGAAGGTCCTGCCCACCGTCCCCACGGCCCAGGTCCCGGGGCCGCCCCCCCAGCCGCCCCCCATCCGGAGGGAGATCACCTTCCCCCCCGGCTCCGTCGAGGCATCACAGCCAGTCTTGAAACAAAGGCGAAAGATTACCTCAAAAGATATCGGTAAGCATTCCAGGCTTTGTCCTGAAACGAATCCCAGTTGCGAGCTAGAACTGTGGTTTTAGTTCCGATCTAGCTCCCGTTAGTCTCCAAGGGATGAACTTCTTAGGATGATAAACTATCAGGACGTGTGATCTGAGCAAAGACACAGGGCCAGAGAGGAGCGTGAACGAAAAGGGTATTTTTACACGGGAGCGTTGTTACTTGTGTGAGGGAGTAGAGCTCCAAGTGAGAGACCGGGGGTCCTCGGTGCCTGGGTTTAGTACTACATGTGGAGCTGAAAGATTGGGCCGAAACCAGCCACTTAGTCTCTGCAGGAAGCCTTCACAGAGGCTGAGAGGCTGATGAAATGCTCAGGTGGCCTGAGAAAATGTGAAGGCGAGCCACTCCGTAATTTTGTGAACCTCAGACAGACAGTGAGCTTCCCTGGGAAAAAGTAGAAGCCTGCGTATGATATGTAGGTAAATATATAGTATGACGCACGGAATTTGATACGATGCGTTATGTAGACTTGACATAAGCCCTCTGGCAGGGGGTAGCTACGGGCCAAGGAACAATTTCAGTTGGATGCCGATGTTGGTTGCTCATTGTCTTTGGGATGTTCTGAATACTAATCCCAGATCCGGAATATCTAGGAGTACACACCGTTTTTCTGCATTCTTTTTGAAGTACCTTTAATATACCAAAGGAAATTATAGACTTTGGTTATATGAGAAACAGTTTTTTCAAAAAACCTCAAAATCGCTTGACTTGAAATCATTTACTACAGTGATTAGAAAATCAAAGATATTAAAGATTTTTTTTCAACCATTGGAATTAAGGACCTACACAGACGGAGAGGGGGAGAGAAGTAAGGACTTACCGAGAGGGGTGCTGGAGACGAGAAAGAGATGCAAACACTGAGCACCGTTTTATGTGCAGAAATATATATGTTAAAATATGCACACGTTTGTGTGTTTTGCGTGTGCGTATGTTTGAATAAATGTATTTAAATTTTTATAAAATTTCTTTGCGCACGTTAGATCAGCGTTTGTCGTCAGCCTGGGGAAATTTATGTTCCTTATTTTAAAAAGAAAGTTTGCTTTTTCTATTACAAAAGTATAGTATGCCTCTAAGAAAATATAAAAAGTAGATGAAATTACAATAGAGGTGGAAACCCACGGCCCCCTCCAGCACATGCGACTGCTGCTGGTGCCCGGCGTGGGCTATTCTGGTGAGTTCTGATTGCCCGGGCCCGCTCCCGCCGTTTGCTCCCGCCATTTTGCTGAGACGGAGGAAATCTCAAGCATATGATGGGTCTCTTCTCCTAGCCCCATCTTATGGCAAATCTTGCAAATGTCTTATCTCATCCTTGGGCCTTCTTCAGTAACGAGAAGGAGGAAAAGAAAAGTACAGCCCTTCTGTTTCCCACCCCCTGGCTCAGACCAAGCTGTTGAAAAATCTGAACCTTCAAAATGCTAATAATTGTCAACAGCGTGTTCTGAGGGCAGGAGCTCAGATAGAAGAGGACAGCAAGGGAATACCAAGACTGTCTATCCCAGAATGCACTGTTTGTGAGTTAAATTTTGCCCGTTTTCTGTGTATTTGCCAGCCTTCCAAAGACGCCACCCTGAGGCATTTGTGAATGGAGCGGGCAAGAGAACACAAATACTATTTTTTGATTTGACTCAATTATTAACGCTTTGCTGCGTCATTAGAGTCTGTTAGGGGCTAAAGGAGACCAGTCAGGGCTGAGAAAGGGCCCTGGTGCTCAGCACCACCACCTCGAGAAGCACTTTGGGCTCATTTTTAACCAACAAAGCCAAAGGATCTTAAACAGTGGGAGGTGTCTTAGGAAGCTGTCCCCTCCATTTAAAATCTGGAAACGATCACATTTAACCATGCCTCAGGACATTTGTTTGAAATCCATGTTTAACTCAACACTCGACTTCTTTTTTCTTATTCTTTTGTTATTTTCTGTCCTTTCGTGCACAGAGCTGATATTAATTATAGCCTTGTTCTTTCCCCGGGTTTTAGTTACTCCTGAGGCCTGGCGTGTGATGATGTCCCTTAAGTCAGGTCTTCTGGCTGAAAGTACTTGGGCTCTGGACACTATTAACATTCTCCTGTATGACGACACCACTGTCGCTACCTTCAGTCTCTCCCAGGTAAGCCGGCACCTGTCCCGCCAAGGGCCCGGGGAGCAGAAGAACGTTCCGGCATGATCGCATCCATCAAACATGGCCACCCTTGTAGTTGTTACGGATGTAGAGCTCTGAGAATTTAGTCAGGAGTAATAACTCATTTCAGGCTCTAATATAAATACACACATACTTCTGTTTCTCACGAGAAAACTGTCCCCGCGTGTGTGCGCGCACACGCGTGTGTGTGGAATAGATAGTAAAAGTAAGTTGTTGTTTAGAATGAATGTCATCAGCCGGCGGGAGGTGACCTAAATATAACATGAAACTGGGACCGTAGTCAGTGTTGGGTATGTGGGAGCTTGCTAGGGGACGTACCCTACTTTCCAGGGAGACCGAACCGCTTTCTTTTAATTAGAAAGAAACATTACGTTATAGAAAACACACGCGTGCATGGGAGAGGTATAAAGAACAGTTTAATGAATCCAAATATCCCCATCATTCAGCTGAGATAGTTGTGAACTCATGGCCAGACTTGTTTCTTGGTCTGTTTCCTTCATTGCTGCCTCTCTCCACCTTATTTTGAAGCAGTCATTGCAAAGCCTACTACTTATAATAAGCTTAAAGCTCTCCTTTGTTCGGCGGTAGGCTTCAAGTGGCTTCCCGAGTAATTGCTAGAGGAGAGAAGGGGAGCAGAGGGTTAGGGGAAAATGCCCAAGAGTCAACTGAGCTGCAAACTTTTAAAGAAATATTTAGAAACAAAAATGAACAGAAGTAATTCTCCCTGCTGTGTATGAACAATTCTCTGCTTTGGGTGAAAAAAGCCAAAACATCTAATTACCTTGCTTCTGTTGAAATCAGACCAGAATCTTCCACTTTGTCTTTCTTCTCACATTTAAGTCCTCATTATAGCCCTGAAAGGCAATTTTTCACTTGATAGGAAGTGTATTAATAAGGTTATAAACATCACATGAAGCCCATTGTAACAGAAAATACTAAACAACGTGAGCTGCCTTTGCTAGAATGATCCCCTTCCGTCCTTGTGTGAGCAGAGGGAACGGCTGCTGCTCCTGCATTTTCATAACTACAATCGCTTTAGTAACTTCCCCCTCTCCCCTGCCCTGGGAGAAAAAGTTAACTTTAAGTGGGGGGACAGACACCCAAATCTTCACATGAAAAACTGCGCCTTCATCCCCTAAAAGCGAGTCCTTTGAGGTCAGTACTTGAGTGGCCCCTTACTTCTTAATAATCATTCAAACCCACTTTCAGGAACCCGATAGCAGGATATGAAAGTACGATTGATTTCCAGAACACCAATCGTTAACGGATCCTTCTGTCCTTCCTTATCCTTCCTCATCCCTACATGTGGTGGCGTGGGCACTGGGGGAGGGGCGCTGGGCAGTTGCTAATCGTGGACTGTGTTGGCATTCTCGATGCAAAGTTTCGCTGCAAGGAAATAAAACTGGCTCTCGCAGTGGCATTTGTCTTTGAGCGGGAGTTGTGATAGCTGAAATGTAAAAGTGCATTCTATGAGACATTCTAATTCATTTATCAGGGACTAAATTGATTTGTTTTTAATTTTCTGTGTTTATGAGCTACTACGTTGCTGAAATTATCTTCTCCAAAAGATATATGGGGAATGTAAATTACAGTAACCTATGGCACCTGAGACAAAAATAACCGTAAAATCCTAAGAATAATAACCGTAAAAATCCAGGCAAGCCGGTCTCAGATAAATAGCAGAGGAGAACAGACTCGCTTTGGGTGAATGAGTCTATAAAGTCCACGTTCCCGCTCTTCTCATATGGAGTGTGTTGTATCTAAGTCAGAACAAAAGGCAAAGAACTTGATAATATTAAAAAGAAGAAAATAACAGGGAAGTTTTCATGTTGATGGAGTAGGAGAGTCGGCAGCAAGTGAAAACATGGCACACGTTGATTTAGTTAACAGTGTAAAACTCAGGAAGCCGGTTCTAACTGAGATGTAATTTCTGTCTCTGGGCCTGGCCAAAAAGGAATCAAAACCTGTGAAAGTCGCCCTAAAACCGTATCGATAGCTATCAGGATTGTTGCCCTTCTCCACCCTGTCTGAGGTTATGACATTGTACCCGTTCTTGTTCTTGTCCCCCTCTCTAGTTGTCCGGATTTCTCGAACTTTTAGTAGAGTACTTTAGAAAATGCCTAATTGACATTTTTGGGATTCTTATGGAATACGAGGTGGGCGACCCCAGCCAAAAAGCACTTGATCACAATGCCCTGAAGAGAGATGACAGCCAGTCGTTGGCCGACGATTCTGGGAAAGAGGAGGAAGATGCTGAGTGTATCGAGGAGGAGGACGACGAGGAGGAGGACGAGGAGGACGACAGTGGGAAGACGGAGACGGAGGAGAAGAGCAGCGTGGCCTCTCCCGACGCCACCGCAGATCCCAAGGAGAAGCCCAGGCAAGCGAGTAAGTTCGACAAGCTGCCGATAAAGATAGTCAAGAAGAACAACCTGTTCGTGGTCGACCGGTCTGACAAGCTGGGTCGAGTTCAGGAGTTCAGCAGTGGACTTCTGCACTGGCAGCTCGGCGGGGGGGACACCACCGAGCACATCCAGACTCACTTTGAGAGCAAGATGGAAATCCCTCCTCGGAGGCGTCCGCCTCCCCCCGTGAGCTCCACAGGTAGGAAGAAAGAGCAAGAAGGAAAAGGCGAGGCTGACGAGCAGCAAGAGAAGAGCATCATCGCGACCATTGACGACGTCCTGTCCGCTCGGCCGGGGGCGCTGCCGGAAGACGCGAACCCTGGGACCCAGACCGAAAGCAGCAAGTTTCCCTTCGGGATCTACCAAGCCAAAAGTCACCGGAACATCAAGCTGCTGGAGGACGAGCCACGGAGCCGAGACGAGACTCCTCTCTGCACCATCGCGCACTGGCAGGATTCTCTGGCCAAGCGCTGTATCTGTGTGTCCAATATTGTCCGTAGCTTGTCTTTTGTGCCTGGCAACGACGCCGAAATGTCCAAACATCCAGGCTTGGTGCTGATCCTGGGGAAGCTGATCCTTCTTCACCACGAGCATCCAGAGAGAAAACGAGCGCCGCAGACCTACGAGAAAGAGGAAGACGAGGACAAAGGGGTGGCCTGCAGCAAGGACGAGTGGTGGTGGGACTGCCTGGAGGTCTTAAGGGATAACACGTTGGTCACGTTGGCCAACATTTCCGGGCAGCTAGACTTGTCTGCTTACACAGAAAGCATCTGCTTGCCAATTTTGGATGGCTTGCTGCACTGGATGGTGTGCCCGTCTGCAGAGGCACAGGACCCCTTTCCCACGGTGGGACCCAACTCTGTCCTGTCGCCTCAGAGACTCGTGCTGGAGACCCTCTGCAAACTCAGCATCCAGGACAATAACGTGGACCTGATTTTGGCCACGCCTCCATTTAGTCGTCAGGAGAAATTCTATGCTACGTTAGTTAGGTACGTGGGGGATCGCAAAAACCCAGTCTGTCGAGAAATGTCCATGGCACTCTTATCGAACCTGGCCCAGGGGGACGCGCTGGCAGCACGGGCCATAGCTGTGCAGAAAGGGAGCATTGGAAACTTGATCAGCTTCCTAGAGGACGGGGTCACCATGGCCCAGTACCAGCAGAGCCAGCACAGCCTCCTGCACATGCAGCCCCCGCCTCTAGAGCCGCCGAGCGTGGACATGATGTGCAGGGCGGCCAAGGCTCTGCTGGCCATGGCCAGGGTGGACGAGAACCGCTCGGAGTTCCTCCTGCACGAGGGCCGATTGCTGGACATCTCGATATCCGCCGTCCTGAACTCTCTGGTGGCGTCTGTCATCTGTGACGTACTGTTTCAGATCGGGCAGTTATGACACCCGTGAGAAGGCAGCACGTGTGAGTGAAGACTAGAGGCCCCCATGTAACTGGCTGTTTTCTGTTCTCGTTTATCCAGCGTAGGAAGAAGGAAAAGAAAAGCTCTGCTCCTCTGCCCCATTCACTATTTACCAATTGGGAATTAAAGAAATAATTAATTCGAACAGTTACGAAATTAATATTTGCTGTCTGTGTGTATAAGTACCTCCTTTCGGGGTTTTTTTATTTTGGTTTTTTGGTTGTTGTTTTTTTTTTAACCAAAGTTGCTGTCTAGTGCATTCAAAGGTCACTTTTCGTTTTTCACAGATTTTCTTTTTAATGTTCTTTTCCATGTTGTATTGCATATTTTCTTTTTTTTTTTTTTTTTTTTTCCGGGGGGAAGCAAATTGACTTTAATGAAAAAAATTGTGGCAAAAGATGCTAAGATGGGAAAATTTCACCACACCGAGGCAAAAAGGTGAAAAATTATCAACTTCCTAGGCGTGTTATTCTTCAGATGATGGGAAGAAAACAAACTGTATCCCATCGCCCAAAGCTCTGTGCAATAGAAACTTCTAGAGATGTAGGAATAGGGGCTCAAGGAGGTGTGTCAGTCAGTAGTCAAACTATGAAATGATACTGGTTTCTCCACAGGAAAATGGTTACATTAGGCTAGGAGCAAAAACAATGTTTGGTTGGTTTTTTTTTTAAGTTAAGAATGAAAATACATACCTGACAACGATCAATGGAAACTGCTTCCTCACCACTACCGTCATGTCTGCTGTCTGTCGTCTGACCTTCCACATGACAGTTCTTCACAATTCCTTTAATCATTTTTTAAATATTTTTTTTTTTTTACTGCCTATGGGCTGTGATGTATATAGAAGTTGTACATGAAACATACCCTCATTTTTTCTTTTCTTTTCTCTTTTTTTTTTGGTTTTTTTTTTTTTTTTTTTTAGTACAAAGTTTTTAGTTTCTTTTTCATGATGTGGTAACTACGAAGTGATGGTAGATTTAAATAATTTTTTATTTTTATTTTATATATTTTTTCATTAGGGCCATATCTCCAAAAAAAAAAAAAAAACAGAAAAAATACAAAAAACAAAAACAAACAAAAAAAAAACAAAAAAAAGAGGGTAATGTACAAGTTTCTGTATGTATAAAGTCATGCTCTATTTCGGGAGAGCAGCTGATCACAATTTGCTTCATGAATCAAGGTGTGGAAATGGCTGCATACGGATTGATTTAGACTATGGTTACCAGTACAGACAAAAAAGAAAAAAATACAACTAAAAGGAAGAAACACAACTTCAAAGATTTTTCAGTGACGAGAATCCACATTTGTATTTCAAGATAATGTAGTTTAAAAAAAAAAAAAAAGAAAAAACTTGATGTAAATTCCTCCTTTTCCTCTGGCTTAATGAATATCATTTATTCAGTATAAAATCTTTATATGTTCCACATGTTAAGAATAAATGTACATTAAATCTTGTTAAGCACTGTGATGGGTGTTCTTGAATCCTGTCCTAGTTTCCTGACAGTGGTTTCGTAGTAACCAAGTTCTTCCCAAGAAACAGGGGAAACCCAGCCGTGTACTAACAGCGTCCGCATCATGACACCCTGAGGTCTGGAGGGACCTTTAGGGACTACCTACTTTAGAGTGGGGAGCAACAGTTTCGATTTTCTCAGATCATTTAGCTAATGAGTCTTTGTTTGAAGCAATCAACGCAAACGACACTGAGGTATGAGAATTTTTGGTGCATATGGGAGGTGGCGGCTAAGCCCAGGAGCTCACTGGCCTGACGACGTACACTCAGCCTTTTCCTGACCCCCATCTTGATTTGACTCCGAGTTCAGTCTGGTCCGTGTCTCTTCTGTGTGCCTCGGAGGTATTTTGCATTTAGTTTACTCCACCGTGTATAATATTTATATTGTGCAATGTTAAAAAGAATATGTTCTATTGTATGTGGTGTACATAGTGCAAAGTGATTATTTCTATTTCAGGGCATATGAATATTCTCATGTTCCTTCCTACCTGGTGCACAGTAGCTTTTTAAAACTAGTCACTTCGAATTTGAACTTTTTCTTCCTGGATCCTTGACTGTTCTTGTGTAACACTCAATTTCTTTGAAACTGCTGCAGAATTAAGGTGTTAGCGGACTCCCTTCTGATGCTACCTCTCCACCACCCTAGCGGTCCCAGCACACGCAGACACACCCAGTCCTCTCGCCAGACCTGTTGCCTCAGGGGTCGCACCCAGAAGAGTTAGATGAGAGCACGCAGCTGCGACCAGCGTGTGAAACGTGACTCTAGTGTCATGAGAAACAGATTTTTCTGCGAGCAGTGTCCTCCTCTGTCATCCCCCACCTTACTTAGTCCCGCAGTCTTCGTACTTAACAACGCAGCCAAATAGATGTTGAATTAAAAACCCACGTATAAGTCTACTTTAAATACATCTGCGTGCTAAGAACAGGTTTTAGCGCTCTGAGCTTCAAATGCGAAGATTTGTATGAGGGAACTCGGTAGGAGTCTAACCGCTCTCTTAACGAGAGCGTGAATAAAAGGCATACCCAGACTCTGAAAGTCCTCTGACACCCCGATCCTTCCATCATTCAAAAAAGTAAAATCATTACAAAAGACTGTTGTTTTCATGGTTTGTGTTGTAATCAGTACCCAGAATCTGACCGTTGCGCAACAAGGTTTTACGTGCTGACATGCAACGTAGCCTCTAGAATAATCCAGGAAGACTTTAGCATCCTTTCTCCAGTCACCCCAGAACCAAGACCGCAGAAGCCCACGAAGAATGTACAGCCTACCTGAGATCATCCTGCCGACAAACTGAGTTCTTGCTTTGTCCTCAAAATTAGTTGGTTTTTTCCGCCCCATGAGGCTTTTCAGAAATTTACAGGATGCCCGTACTTTAAATGTGTACAAAAAAAAAAAAAGATAAAAATAAAGGTGCAAAGAAAGTTTAGTATTTTCGAATGGTGCTATAAAGTGGAATCTGTTGGTATTTGAGTGCAATTTTTTATTGTCACATAAGAGCTATCGGGTGGCACATACTCAGAAATCACTATTCAGATGTTTTGTTTGAGGTTGAGAATGACAGCGAATCCATTTTCATTGGCAAATGTGGCCTCTTCAGAAACTAGTTTGGCTGTTTTTGAAAAGTTATAATAGAGAATGGTTTTTTAAAGGGGGAGAGCGAGCAGTTGGATGGTACAGTGGAAGCTATTAACTACCTCTTTTATGGAAAGAATCTGGCCTTTGCCCTGAAATCCATCCATTTAAAAACTGTTGGAAATCTTTCATTTCCTGTCAAACCCCATGGACCAATTCCCATTATCTGTTCACCTGCAAGGAAGCAGAGAAGGTATTATAAATGAGCCAAAAATGACAATCCAAACAACCCATTTTCTTCTTGCTGCGTTGTGTTTCACTTCTTTATCGGAGAGCTGGAAGTCTAGCCGCCCGACGGCTCCTGCCCTCCGCCCTCCGCCCCCGTCGGCCCCACAGAGAACCTCCTAGACAGGCGAGCTTTCAGAAATGCCAGGAATTGTTTTTGGTGACAGTATATAACCCGCTAAGATGTCAACTCAGCACAGAGGTGCCGAGCACACACTGGGCCCAGCCCCGTTCTAGGCTCCCCAGGAGTCACTCGTGAACAAAGACCCCAGCACATGACAGGCTTTGGGGTCAGACGGTGCCAGAGACGGCTTCTGTACGGAGACAGAGTGCGTTTTTGCTGACTAAAAAACTAAGGCTCTCGCTGTAGCACCTCGGCGTGCAGTGAGACGAGCTTTGGACTGAAAATCAAGGAGACTGAGGCAAGGCTCGGTGCCAGGCTGGCCTGTAAACACTAGGAAAAACTGTCTGAGGCCCTTCCCAGCTCCAAAATGTGAGTCTCCGGCCTGCGGCTCCTTCCCTGCTCACGCTCGCGTCAGGACACGTGTGTGTTCTGGGGCGGGGGGCACAGACCCAACACAGGAGCCTGGGGCCCAGGGATGCCAGGCCGCTGGGTGAGCCCTTGGAAATGCAGGAATTGACCGAAACTCGACAGGAAGACCTTATCAAGGCCTTTTTTGTCCTTAACGTTCCACAGACCCTCCCGTGTTCCCCGGGCCCATCTGTCCCCGTCGCCGCGCTCCCTGCTTCTGTCCCCTGACTCCCCGGTCCTGCTTTTGTTTGACGATGCTCCAACCCTTCCAAAATACCGTAGTCCCAATTACCAAGTTCATTCACTTTGGGATGTAAACATAGGAAACCCTGAGGGGAAGTTGGGGCAAGACTGTCAACTGTGTTCTTCCTGAGTCTGATTTCAGGGACTTGAAGTTTCACCCCAGCTTTTTCAAAACATATTCTAAGACACAGAAGAGCGATCTCAAAAAACGAAAACCACCAAAAACTCCTTGCATGTTCTCCTCTTGGCCATCTGTAATCTGTATTATCGTAGTAAAGACTGAGAAATCCTGCAGAAAAGAAGCTGTTTATCCCAAACATATCCTGACTTAATTAAGCTTGGAACCTTTTTTTTTTTTCCCCAATGAACTTGGCCGCAGAGTTTTGGCAGATTACCCGCATTAGCCGAAGAGCCTGCCTCCCTCCCCAAGCTCCATATTGCCCGCTCGCCCACAGGGCGCTATTCCTTAAACTGAAATCGCGAGTCCTCCCTGGAGCAGAGCTCACGAAGTCTTCTCTTGCTGTCTCTGTGACCTTGAGCAAGGTACTTAAATTCTTTGAGCCTCGGTTTCCTGCCCCGTAATATGGTGTAATGCTGACCTCAGGATTGGTGAGGATTAAAGAAGATAATTCTGTAAAGATCTGATAACTGTGATTATCATGATCGCTGTGTATTCACCCTGAACACACACGCGCACTCACACACACACACTCACACTCACACTCTTCCTTTGGTGGGTCCCCTCAAGCTTGTTTCACCGAAGTTTAAAATCTCCCCTGAGAGACTGTCTTCCTGTTTTCGTAACCAGCCACGCAGTTTGCGTGACTTTTGTGTGACGTAAAAGCCATAGAGGCTTAGTCAGTTGACGGCCTGTGTCTAGCAGGCAGGGCGATTGTGCTTAATTTCTCTTAACGCAGGTCAGTTTGGGGTCTTGGACATCCAGAGGCGCTGGAAGACCTCACCTGTAGCGTCCAGGCCCCAGGGGGGCGGGGAGGCGTATTTGGAAGACAGTCCTGCGACGGGCTCTGTCCTTTCCTGCCCTCCTCGAACAAAACAGTGGCTAGGAACATCTTCCAGAGGTCCGATGCGGCAGGTGGCCGACCACAGTGTTCACTTTGCTGTTCCCTTTCATCTGGTGTGGAGGGCTTTCCTGGAGAGAAGGGACTCTAGTCTTCACACCGAGCTGGAGACGAGCCACGTTCCCGTGGGCTACCAAAAAGGAATTCGGGACGCTCTTCCTTGCCATAGAGACTCAAGGTCAGGTAAATAAATGAACCTTGGGCTTTGCTCTTCTGCCTGAATTTGGTATTTAGACGGCCCGGGATCTGCATGTTGTACACACTGTAGATTTCTGCAAAGACTTAGGGAACCTAAACTTGGATTCAGCCCCTTGAAGATATCCTTGTCCAAACAAAAGCAGTTTCTTAAGGCAAAAACCGGCAGCATTTATAACACTGCTTCCTAGTAAGTGGTGATCATTTCACATTTGGATGTTTTTTGCGCTTGAAAGAATGCCGTGGCTATTAGTTGTCTTCACAGACGCCTTGGTGTAGAGCTTGATAACATCCATTCTCCAGGAACAGAAGCGTAGGCTGACACGCACCGTGGTTGGAACCAAACTGAGACCTCCCCTTTCCAAGAACGTGTGTTTGCCCAAGAAATGTTTTCAGCTCTACGCAAAATCTAGGGGATCCAGGGACTTTTAGACCAGAAGCCATGGTGTACGTTGGCCACAGATTAGAAAGGGGAGGTGGGGGGCCTCTCGTAAAACCTCGTCATCAAGACGTGATGTCAGATGCTCAGTCTGCATCCTGTTAAAAGGAACATAGGCCAAATTTAAAACAAAATCTGGGCAGTCTGGGCAGTGCCCTGTCCTCGCAGGGTAGATTCTTCCACGAGTCTCTCCTTACTGCGGCCTTCGTAATCCGCCAGCCCTTCATCGGTAGGTTTTGTGTTGAGAGGCAGGCGTAGCCGTCACCCGCTGCCGGTGTAGGCAGCCCGTGGGACAGGCCTCTGACCTCCGAGGCCTTCTCAGGCCTCCCTCCTCACCCTCACGCCCAAGGGCTCTGTGAATTCCTACAGGCGCCTCATGATTCCACCCCCGCTGGACACAAGATACTCTACCAAAGACTAAGATTCCCAGGAGATGCCAGATTTTCTGCCCTTCTGGACCTTCAAATACACTACCAAACTCGCACTGGGATTTAAAGGTCCTCAGAAAGTACCGTTGGGCCCATGGGCTTTCACAGACGACCCTTGGTGAGAGATTGGAACGACCGAACCCCAGCTAGCTTTCAAAATTGAAAGTCCTAGTCATCCGGGGAAGGGGCCTTTCCAGTAGGAATTAGCGTGACAGTCAGCCCCGTTCCCTCAGATGGTCTTGGAAGCTTCCCTGGCTTAGAATATTCCGCCTCCCAAATGACCTCTTTGGTGCCCCCGTCAGACAACATTTTGGATCTTCATTTCATCATCTTTTCTTTCTTGTTTCCCTTTTCATTCACCCATTGGGACTCGGAAGACACCTGAGGAATGGAAAGTGAAAAGGGACATATGGGGGGGACACCAGTTGCCTGTGTTTGGATCATGGCTTCAAAAACGCTGGTCTAAGACGAGAGGCTGTTTGTTCCCATGGGGGAAGAACTGACATACCTTCTACACATTGAAGATGGATATACTTTTAGCTTGATTAAAAAAAAAAAAAAATACCCATAAGTGCAATGCTTGTTTTGTTGGTTCAGTGTATTTTTCACCAAATGGTGTGAACATATGGTCAGTACTGCTCTTGGCCATGAGATCTGACGGGAGAAGGCTCCTGATGGCGAGAAGCCATAGTGATTTATCGAGATGAGTTTCCATTCCAGAGGGAGCTTCGAGTGAAGTCCTCTCTCAGCCAACTTTTCATGTGCAGTTCCCCTCTCCAAATGTCACGTGGAACATTTGATGTCTGCTTTGGTGGGGAATCATAGATTGGGATGCAGCTGGGAAAAAAATCAGGTTTTGTTCATTAGTGGAACTGCATCTTGGTGGACCTTGTTTTAAATTTGATATTAGTTTGGGGGCTCAGAGCACTGAGCAATCAAGTCTTGATATGAACTGGTATCTCTTCCCATCCACCCAGAATCTGTCTTTAAGGGCCGTTGTTAAATGGTTAGATTTTTAAGTGCCTGTAAATCATTTTCCCAGTCTCGTGCTCATCTGGGGTATTGAACTTACATTTTTGGAGACCACTCCTCAAAGCCTCCTGTCTGGCATCTCTTACGGAGGTGGGGGTGAGAAGTCTGTTTTCTATTTTCTCAAAAGCACCTGGGAAACCCCACGGAGGTGGAGCCCTGATGGGAGACTTCCCAGCACTCCCACCATCCCTGGGAGAGGCCTGCCTTCCTGACTCACAGCAGACGAGCCCCTGCTTCTGCTCACCAGCCCCCCTCCCCTCTGGGACAGAGAGCTTCTGACCCTCCCACCCTGCCGGGGCACGGGGGTGGGCTTGACCTACCCCTGTACCTATACCTGGGGGAGAAAGAGCCAGCCTCCCAGTTTGCTCTCCTCCATGCCTCGTCTGTGTCATTCCCATCAGCATAACAGTAGGCAAAACACAGTCTACCATACAATGAGCATTTAATAAACAATGGCGATGCCATTCCGAAAACATACTGAGCACCTCGTCATCACGTGCCTAATTGGGGCCACATTCCTCAGCAGGTAAGGACCATTCAGTCTGATGTATGTTGCAGAGGATACAGGAGAGGAACCCAGCCCAGGTTGGAGGGGGCAACCTGGGAAGCCTTCCTGTAGGAGACTGCATGAGTTGGAATGGGACTTAGAGAACAGAAGTCATTCTTTCCCAGGCATAGTGCTCATCATATGGGAGAGAGTTGTGAAAGGTCTCTGGGCATTCTGGGACCGAAAAGAAATCCAGAATTGTTCAGTTGCAGGTTTCAAAGTGGTCTTAGAGAGGAGTTGGGGTGGGGGCGCCAAGAGGAGACTGGGGAGTTAAGCAAGGACAAGACCACAGGAGTCCTGCCTCCCCCGAGGAAAGCTGGCCTCGGTGGTTACTGAAAGACTTGAACAGTAGTGAGATCCTCAGTTACAACTAGATGGGAACCTGAGGAGCAAAACTAGCGGTGAAATCATCAGGGGTTCAAAGGATTCAGGCTAGGGGTGCTGAGGGCCAAGTGAGAGTCATGGCTGTCGGCTAAGAAGGGTGAGCAGCCTTTAAAACATGGGACAGATCCTGGGGTGCTGGGGACGTGAGGCCTGGTGGTCTCGTGGACCGAGGAGATGGAAGGGAAAGGCAGTTCCTGGCATGGGTCACTCCGAGTGGGGTCTCCAGTCCTCGAGGAGGGGGATCAGCTGGAAGCCTCCGGTACGCGATCTGGTTGCAGACCAGTGGTCTCCAAAGATGTCCAGACCCTCAGATGTGTTGGGCTGCAGGCACAGGGGAATCAAAGTTATCACCAGCTGACCCCGGGGAAAGGAGATAATCTTGGATCGTCCGGGTGGGCCCAAGGTAAGTGCAAAGGTCTTTAAAAGCAGAGGGAGGCAGAAGGGGATTTGAAGGTGTGACACGAAGAGTCAGGAGATGCGAGGATGCTGGCCTTGCAGACGGAGGCAGAGGCCGTGGGCCCTGGGGCATGGGCAGCCTCCAGAAGCTGGAAAAGGCCAGGACATTCCCCAGGGCCTTCAGAAGGGAGCACAGCCCTGTGCCACCCGGATTTTAGCCCCAGAAGGAAGACCCCTGTCGGCCTTCCAGCCCACAGGCCTGTCAGATGGTGTATGTGTGTTGTTTTAAGCCACTGAGTTTGAGGTCCTTTGTTCCAGCTGCTGAGGGAGATGAGTTCAGGGGCTTTCTGAGTTTGCATTGCGTGTGGAACTTACAAGGGTGGCTGGTTAGTGGCAGTGGAGCACGGGGTGCGCTGGAGGGAGGATCGGGGGTGTCTGCGCGGAGGTGGCACACGGAAGGAGGCCTGAGAAGAGGAGAAGGCCTGAGGGCTCTGCCGGCGTTCAGAACAAGGGTGTGGAAGGCAGGAACAGGATCCAGGGTCGGAGGGACCCCAGGAGGGGCGCTCGGTGAGGGCCAAGAGCAGGAAGGACAGAGGCTGCTGGCCCCGCCGTGGCCGTGGGAGGAGACGGGGCGCGGCGGGGGCAGCTTCACCGTGTGGGGCAGGGTGGCCTCCACCACCTGCAGACCTGCTGGAAAGCCCCGCAGGAGTGCCCAGGAGACACCACCCCCCCCTCCCCCAAGGCTGCCGGCCACTCAGAGGAAACGCTCGGGCCAGATCTCAGCTCACGGGTTCCCAGCGCACGTGCTCACTAGCGGGCCAGCATCCTGCCGCTTCGCATGCAGGCAAAAATCATCCCACTGGGCTCCAAAAATCACTGTCTCGGGGAAACGACATTCGCCAGTATTCTGAGTTTTCACCGTGGGAGTTCTCTGGTGGTGCGTCTGCTGGTGGCACGTCTGCGTCCTGGGCGGGGACATCAGCTGCCTCGAATCTTCGAGCATGGGGAGCTGATGGGGAGAGCGCGGACTGCACGGGGGTCGCAAGGCGCCCTGGCCATCGGGAGAAGAATGGGGGTGCGGGCCCCCCTCTCCGCTCACTTAGGGCGTCCGGTGCGCAGCTGGAAACCCGACCTGGAACCACAAGCTCCAGCCACGGCCTCAGGTTGGCAGGGCCTCAGACAGATCCCCAGTGGCCTGTGTCCACACTCAGACTGGGACTCTGGAACCACCGATGTCCTCTCGAACTACCGCCGCTGGTGGCCATTTCATCGTCCGATGAGCTCCTGAGGCCGGCTTCCCAAGGGAAGGAAGAAGAGGGCCCCCCGCAGTCCCCTTTGCCCTGCCACCTTCCTTTCTGGTGGCTCCATATTTCTCTGGAAGTCTCTTCTGGCCACAGGGGGCTCGGGAACGGCCTGTGGGCTGCCCGCAGACAGGCCAAGGCACGGTCTTGGGACCCGTGTCCAGCCGTCCGCGGCTCGTCTCACCTGAGTTCCTACGAGGATGGACGAAACCGGCTTCCTTTCTGGAAGTTACTCCTCGCTGCGCGAGATGGGACAGGCGCGGGTGCCCACTGAACCAGGGTCCTCTCCCATCTCTGGGCCGCTCTGGCCTCTTCCTGAGCATTCCCTTCCCCCACGGCCTCCTGGCCTACAGCTCCTCGTCTGTCCGTCTGCTGGGCACCGGCCTCCTCTCGCCGGAGCTCGGCCCCTTGGACAGACGGACAAAGGACGATGGACAGCGCCAGGATCCCCCATCCTGCTCGCTGCTCGGCCATGAACTTCTGAGCGCTTCCTTCCACTTCCTCCCTCCAATCCATCGTGTTCTTTATTTTCCAGACTTCTTCATCGGAATATTTATTTTCATTTGTTTAATTTTGTAAAACACATTCAAGCGCTCGGTCTTCTCCTAAGAACGTGCCTTCAGCTCCAATGGTCGTGTTGTCATGATGGTCGTTCCTTGACGACCTCCTGCCTGCAGATGACCTGGGGGGGGCTGTCGCATGGGTTGAAAGCAGTTTTGTTTTTAAGCCCCCAGCCCCGCCCGTCCTTCCCTGCGCTGCTGACCCTTCGTGTTGTCACACTCTTGTCCTGGAATACGTCCTCTGTAAATTCTGGGCAGCTGCTCTGCTTCCTGCCTCTCTCTCCCTCCCCCCTCCCCCTCCCCCATCCCCCCTCCTCCCTCCGTCGTGCAGAACACGGCCTCCGCACCTCCTCCTGAGAGCTCGGAGAATTTCTGGAGGCCGTTGCTTGGCTCTGTGCCGTCTGGTGCCGGGTCCGCCACTTCCGCGGAGCCGAGAGACGGTGGTTCGTGACTGTGTCATTTCTACACATGATCCTGTGATCATCTCCCAGACGCAGGGCTGTCCGTGGCCGTCCCCGCCCCCTCGCCCCCCCCCACCTCGGCCCAGGGCGTCTGCTGACGCCACCTCCCTCCCCGGTGGCCCCACAGACGTCCTGCCTCGGGGCGACCTCAGGCTGTCACAGGTGTCCCGGGTATGGCAAGCCTTATGGGCTGTCCGGGTGCCGTCGGCTGGTCTCTTCTCGGGGGGCCCCGTGGCCCACTCGCCGGCAGCCCTCGAACTCAGGGTACTGGGACACGGGGAGGGGAGTGGTTGTGTCAGACTCAGGCGTCGGGGACACGAGTCCTGTGACACTCTCCCTCCGGAGAGGGCAGCCCGCTAGCCCCGGCTTGCCCGGACTCCTTGATGAGAGCTGGCAGGTCCATGTACCAGCGACCGGGGACAGCAGGTCACCCCGCCCCTGAACCAAGGGCACCTCTTGCCCTATTTCTGCCCAACGGAAAGGGGCCCTTGTGCTGTCCCATCCCCCTCAGCAGGGGGCCGGTGCCTCCTCCTGGGCGAGATCTACTGACACCTTTAAATGGCAGCTGCTGGCCCTGAAAAGTGGGGTCCTTCCCGCAGGGAAAGCTCCTCCCTCATTCCCAGCTCTGCTCCCAGCGAGCGGTGCCCGTGACCCTGTCGGCGGCCCTCAGGCCCTCGGCCTCGACCACCCCCCGTGGGCCTCGTGGCTCAGGAAATGGAGCTACGTTTCCAGCTCGTCGATGGCATCTTCCTTTGTGCCCGTTCGTCTTGTCCTACTTCCTGCGCTCTGCGCTGTCACGGGGCTTGGGGCTGTGGGAGGCTCAGCTTCACGTCTGAAACTCCCTCGGGCCCCCTTGCGGCGTCTCTTATGTGACACGGTGTATTGTCCAGCCTGTGGTTCCCTCTACGCAGCTGCTGACCTGGACCACTTTCCCGGCCTGGTCCTTGCATTTCCCCCCCACAGAACTGGAGTGGAGGGTCTTCAGGGGGCCCGGCCCCTTCTTGCCTCTCCCCCGTCCAGAAGGACAGGCCAACAGCCGCCGTCCCGAGGGGGCCCCCAGCCACATGGCAGCCCGCCAGCTCCCTGTCACCAGACCCGAGCATGGAGGGTCCCCGGGAGTCACAGGTCCACCTCGGGGAAAACGGGAAGGTCCTCCAAGGAAATTGCTGCCAAAAGGAATGTAGTTAGTGATTGAGAAAACCCCAGTTCATAGTGGTAAGTATGTTTTCTCATTAGCTTATTGCTCATTTATTATTTACTACTACAGAGGGGGAAAAAAGCAGTATTTCTTGTTCCCTCGGTGGCATCGTGGGCCATCTGTGAGGTGCAGGTTCTCTGCTTCCCCCCAGAACAAAGGGGCCTCCTTCCAGGCCCTGCTCAGAGTAGGCGGAAGTCCAGACCAGCCACGGGAGGACCCCCAGGGGGGAAACCCACGGAGAGCCAACGGGTGAAGTGAGCACGGTCTGAAGTGACCCCACGGGAGTGAGCGCTCCCTGTGACGAATGCTCCCGAATGCTCCACCCCCGTGGAGGGGTGACAGGTGCAGCTTCGTGCCGTACACATAGGATCCCACCGGCCTCCAGGACCCGTGAGTCTTCAGTCGCCCAAACCAACCAGGAGTGTTTACAGTGTAACCTGATCGCGGCGAGTGCCCCGCCCCGGCCGACGATGCTTCCAGCAGCCTGGGAGGAGCTGCGGTTCCCGCCAGGGGCCCTTGGTTGCCACAGCAGGACCAAGCGTGGGCTCAGTCTAGCAGAAACAGCATCTATAAGAAGGGTACCGAGTGGCTCACAGAATCAACAGAAAGAGAAAACAGGCTCGTGAAGTGGGCAGGGACCCGGGGAGGGCGGCGGCCGACAGCACCCCAGCTGGGACTGTCCCCATCCAGACCTTCCTCCCGGAAGCTCGCTGAGGCCTTGGCCGTTGAGGACACTGGCCACCAGATGCAGCTGCTGGTGTGGCAGAGTGGACCGAACGCTGTCCACGTGGCTCCCGTGGCTCGGTGGATAGCGGGTAGTAAGGGGACATGTGTCACAGGCGGGGCCGGAGGGAATTCTTTCTCTGGGGGGTTTCCCACAGCTCCTGGAGTTAGTATGGCTTCTGGGGGTGCTGATGCTTCGTTGGGGGCGGAGTGGGTGGTAATGGGGGGCAGGGGTGCTCCTGGATGGGGTCCAGGGGTCCAGGACTCCAGGTAGGTGCAGACCGTGTGGATGACAGAAAACGATGGGGTCCCCTAATAAGGGAGAGAAAGCAGGTTGTCTAGGGAAGGACACGGGTGGGGGGTCCTACAGAAAGGGAGAGCTCTGGCAGGGAGCAAGGACATCGTCTGAAGGGCATGCAGGGACAGACAGGTGTTGGATGTCGTGCAAGGATGAGGATGTTGTTTTTGACAAAGCGAAGCAAACATGCAGGCAGTCATTAGAGCAGGTGATGGGCTTGTCACTGCGTTCCCTGACAGCCTTGCCAGCTTCTCATTTTCCTGCCCTCCATCACCTTTGGGGAGCAACCTCGTCCTCGCGGCCCAGACTGTCCAGCCAGCAGAACTATGTGAAGACGCGAGATCTCTGATTTTCAGTGTGCTTCTCCAGGAGAAGGCTGATAAAAGCCACGAGAATTTTCCAAAATGGCCTGGAGAAGAGCAGGTCAGACCTCGAGGATGAGGACGGAGCCGGGGGCACGCTGATGAGGAACCAGGAGGGGACCCCAGTTCCAGTAGAAGGACCCAGGCGAGGCAGGAATGAGCCCTTCCCACTGGCGCCCGGGGAGGCGGCAGAGCTGCGGTCCCAGGTCCCAGGGGCAGCCCGCGGGGACACGCGGCTCTGGTGGTGTCCTGGGCACGCAACCCCGCACCCTCCCAGCCCTCCGGGCTCCTCGAGGGCCTTCAGCTGCCAGAGCCCGGGCTGCAGTCCTCAGGGCTGGAGGGAGGAGGCAGCGCAGGTTCAGCCCTCGCGTGGGGCGGGTGAGTTTCCTGCCTTCACAGAACGGGACCCATACGTGGTGTACATGAAATCAAAGTGAAGACGAACCTGTTTTAGAGGCGGGAGAGAGAGCGCTCAGAGGAGAGGCCAAAGCCCTGAGCGCTGGGGACATATGGCGTTTGCCAATCAAACACAGAGCAACCTTCAAAAAGCCATTAGAAGGCAGCCCCATGCCGTCTAGGCCATTTGTGCCAGCTGATGGCTCCCCTGTCCCGCAGGCCCCACACACGCTCCGTTTCTGGGACTAATTAGCCTTCCAGAGGGCAATCAAGGGCCTCTGCTGGAACTTTCGTAGGAACTGAGCCGTTAGATGGCTTCAAACGGACCCCACTAGAAATGGGCAAAATGAGCGGCGGCTCCCTCCCTAGCTGGGCCCGGCCCCGTCCCTGAGCCCGGAGATGCCGCCACCATCTCCCCAAGGCGTCCTCCCCCTCCCACAGCATTCTCCGAAGTCCGCCTTTCCTCCTCACCACGTCATGGAACCTGGCGTTTCTGCCGGAACCGTCTTCAGAGCTCCCCGAGGGCACGACCCCGCCTGGCCGGGTCTTCCGAGGCCGGGAGCACAACGGTCATATGGCCAAACGCGTGAGTTTTCTCCCAGCTGAACTAAGCCTGTGGGGTTTCCTTCGAAAAACATCTAATAGGGCAGATGTAGGTATTTCCTCTTGTTTTTAACATGATTTAGATTCCGAGAAAATTGGTCCCTGAATTTTGCTTCTCTAAATCTTTTCTGTGTGCTCTTCATCCACCTCCCAGGAATGGCATCAAAGGGGGTCCATTGGAAATGCCAGCTTCTGCCAAGGCTCAGGCTGTCTGTCTGTGCCTTACCTCAGAGGTGCCCTCTGCGTTGTCTACTTGTTACCTGCGACTTTCACACCGTTGTCTTGTCCTGCGGGGGTCGTAGGAGCCCAGCCAGCACTGTGGGGCTGGGGGGCAGGGAGGGGCGCCCCTAAGGACAGCGTCCGCTCAGCCCCTGACCCTGCAGCTCGGGGCTGACGATGGGGAGCCGCACTGAGCAAGTTATCCCACAGATGTTTATTTCCTTCCCTCCCCACACCCTTCCTTCCACCATCCAACCTCCCTCCTGGGTCCGTGTCTTAAAATGAGTGGTTGAAAATGTGTCCCATTGTAGAAATGTTGGGGAGTATGGAAGCACTGCGATAAAAATGAAAAATAAAAGTTACCTAGAATCCTGGAATCCAGAAATATCTTTCATAAAGGGCTCAATTTTATAAGCAAATCCTAACATGTATTATATCACGAGCCTTTTCATGTCATTAATTTTTCTGAAATTTGAATCTTAGTGGCTGCCTAGGGCTCCATTTATCCCACCAATCCCCTATTGTTGGACATTTATGTCTTCTCCAAATTTTCACCATCATAAAAAATGCTGCAGTGAACATCCTAGGAGGTAAATCTTTGTGACTAGCTCTAATTAATTCATTAAGATAAATTCCTAGGATAAATTCCTGTAAAAACAATGTGTCAAGTGGGATGAGTATATTTAAAGCTATAAGGATACGTCACCCAGGGACACTCTGGGGAAGTCAGGTCACCGAGAACCTCAATGGAAGTGCACAGAAGGGCCGAGCCCCTTGAGCCACTGAGTGTCCACTCCCCCTCCAATCTGATAGACCAAAAAACACATTTTAGTGTTTTGTTTTCACTTCTTTGTCATCAAAATAGACCTCTTGAAAAATATGCTCTTAACTCATCTGTATTTCGTGTTTTAGAAGATTTCTACTTGTACTCCTTGTTGACTTTTCTACCAGAATATTAGTTTTTCATAAAAATTGAATCTGTAGGAGTTATATATTCATAGGAAAAAAAACCCCTTGTGTTACTTTTTCCCCCTTTTTTCTCCCTTAGTTTTGTGTTTCTGCCCTCAGTCTCTGTCTGCAAAGGGAATTGCTTGGACCAAATGACCTTTTGACCCCCAAGGTCAAGTCAAAAAGCTCAGACCTTCCTCTCTATTGTCAGGACCCGCAAACTCATTAGCATAGCTGGGGGGACAGAACTTGAGTTTCAGACGTCTGCCTGGGTGCTGTACACTTGAATAATCCAGGTGGGTCACTAACGACTGAGGCCCCCGGTTGGGCGAGGGGAAGGACCCTTCCCCTCCACCCCCCGGGAGGGGTCCAGGCTAGGGTGTCTGGTTTAGCCGGGAACCTGGGTGTGTTTCTAAAAGCGGCGCAGAACCGGCCTGAAGGCTGAGCTCCCCTCACTACCGGCGAGGAAACACTAAGTCCGCACGATGGACTCGGATGCCGACGCAAATTTTGTGACATGGAGGAATTTATTTTTCAATGAGAAAAGTAGATTCCAGAGTAATAAATGCCCTTTCATACACACGCACGCACACGCACATGCACACACACGCATACACATGCACACACACGCGCACACATGCCTATGTACGCACAGAGGTCAATGTGAGTCCCTGTCGGTGGGCAGCAGCACCCGGTCCCCTCCTCGCGCCCTCTCCAGAGGCTGCCTGCAGACTCCCGCTCTGAGGCCGTGGCCCACTGAAGTGACAGCCACCGCCCGCGTGTCACTGCCTTCCGGCGGCTTGGATGGAACCTCGTCGTGGGTGGAACCTGGCTGCCAGGTCGTGTCGGGCCTGTGGGCCCCAGAGCCCGTCTGCAGAGGCCCGGGTACCGTATGTGGAATGGGGTTTCTTCAGGAAGAATTTCCCCCGTTGGCCGTTTTGTGGACCCCTGGGCCTGGGGTGGGGACGTCCTAAAGTGGGGCTTCTCAAGGGCACGGGAACGGGAGTCACGGCACCACTTTTTCAGACTTCGCTCCAGGACCAATGGAAAACAGGAAAACGTGGCCTAGGAATTGCACACGTAACCTGTCCCGACAACCCCCGCGCACACACGTGTGCACGTGCACACCTGTCGCAGACAAGGGCGAGCCGTGTCGGCCGAGGCCTGCTCGCCGGCTCCCGCAGGTGCTGTCTGCTGAGGACGCGAGAACAGCTGTTTCAACGTGACAGGTGAAGCCCAGGCTGCAGCCGAGGTGTCTGGGGCGAAAGAGAAGAAGCCGGACAGTCCCGCGGCGCTGTCCTTAGTCTGACACGCCCGGAGCTGCGGCGGGGAGCCGGCGGGAACGATGAGCACCGCGCTGTTTCCGGCTAAGGGCGTGGGGCCCGCGCTCCCCGGTAATTACATGCATCAGGGCTCACAAGCCCGGGCCTGCCAGGGACCAGCCGGGCCACCACCGGCTGCAGGCCCCTCCCTGGGCCCAGGTCCCACCGCAGCCCCGCCCTGGCTGCCTTGATCCCCCAATGAGCCCCCTTCATGCAGGGCCCGAAGTCAGATGCTTCACGTCAGACTCAGGGTCAGCGTCAAATCCCCCTTCCACCTGCCCAGAGGCAGTTCCCTAAATCCCAGAGCGTGGGAGGAAGTAGATCCTTCTGGAAAGCTGCAGGCTCAGGCTGGGCGAGCGGGGAGAGCCAGGGCCTCGGGGAAGGGCCAGGGGCGAGGGTGTGGAGGGTGGAGCTATTCTAGAAGGCAGCTCATTTTACAAACACGTTATTATTATCAAGGTTCAGAATTGTCAGCTCCCGGGGCTCCTGGGATGGTTCTTTTTAATGATTCTTCACATTTAAGAAAACCCAGTTTTCCCAGTTTCACATGTGCATAAATGGGAGGGGGGTGAATGTTTTGGAGTCAGAAAGACCTCGAGCAAATTAAACTTTCACCCCCAGGATTCTCAGCTGTGAATGGGAACTCTAATAAAGGTCTTGGATTAAATGAGGTGATGTTTTCGAGGTCCTTCGCTCAGGGCCCAGAGCATCAGGAGCGCGGTCACCAGTCCCTCTCTCCTCCCGTGGCCTGAGAACCAGGTCCTGGGAAGTGCCAGGGGCCCCGTGGCGAGGACAGGTCACCAGAGTGGGACGGGACACCTGCCAGGGCCAGCCCCCCGGCGGTGGACACACAGAGTGGAAGGTCAGCTCCTGGTCTAGCAGGAGTGAATTCAATAAGAAATAGGGCAATTACTCAAATAATTATAATCATGACAAAATATGATTAGAGACTTTCAGGAAAAGTGATCCAGGAGTCCAAGGAGGGAGTCAGCTGTTTATTATTTATACATTTATAGTGTATATCTTATAGGCATTGCACGTTGTATAGATATGCCCACACATGGGACTATGTATTATAATAAAGGAAAACGTCTCAGTCAGCCCAGCAGAGAATAATGGGAGGTTCCCATGTTGGTGTATCAGGGAGGGCTTCTCTGAGAAGGTGACCTGCTCGAGCCAGCATGGGAAGAGTCGGGGCGGGGGTCAGAGGGAGCCCTGAGGTGGGGAAGAGCCAGCCGGGAGGGACCGCGGGAGCCGGCAGCACCCATTCCTGGAGACTCGTGCGTGTCGGGAGAGGCCGCCCCCTGAAGATCTAGCTCAGAGGCCCCCCGATGTGGATCCCGACCCTCTCTGAGCTCCCCCGTCCTCCGGATCCCAGCTGCTGGGCTCCTGGCGTGTAGGTCTCCTCCTTCCCTCATGGTACGCCTCCTACGGCTGTCCGGGCACTCCTCTGCACCCCGAGTTTTCATTCGGCAGCTTACGGCTCTCCTTGAACATCCGCTCCAACAGCCGTTTACTTCTGCCTCAGCGGGCCCAGTTCACCCAGCTGTCTGGTCCCCATGGCGACCAGCACCTCTAATGGATGCCCGGGTCCCCTGAGGTCACATCCACTGCCTCTTGTCACCTCCCTGCCTGCACACACCCCCTCTCTCACACACAGTCTCTTCTGCCCCCAAATCACCAACGCACACCCATAGTCTCGTCTCCCAAGATTCGTTTCCCCCCGGTTTGTGTCTCCTGTTTTCCTCCCAGGTTGTCAAAGATAGCTCATGTGAACCTGTGCCAATCTGCTCTGGAACCTGGTCTGTTGACAGCGGGGACTGGGGAGGGCCTGAGGTTCTGATCCCCCGTGCAGAGGGGTGGGTGCCGTGGTCTGGCGGGGGACGGTGCTGTTCCGTGCACTATGTGGAAGGGCCGTGCCGCAGTGCTGAGATCTCCATGCAGACACTTCGTAGGTGTGTTCAGTAAATGAACCCACTGTGAGCCAGGCCCTGGGAATGCGTTGCTGGACCCTCTAGTCTCTTTCTTCATGTGGCCTTTGGGCTGGGGGGAATAGGGTTGCCACATTTAGCAAATAAGCATACCAGATGCCCAGTTAAGTGTGAATTTCAGATAAACAATAATTTTTTTAGTGCAAGTATCAGTATTTGTTTTTTATCTGAAATTCACATTTAACTGGGCCTCCTATATTTTGTCTGACAACCCTAAGTGGGAGAGAAAGAAAACAAATAAGGAAATATGAGACTAACATAATTCCAGGATTCTGGTGGGTGCCGGGAAGAAAAAGCCAGCACTCTGTGAGACCATCCCAAGGTGCCGACTGGATGGTTAAGGATGGGCTCCTGGAGTCCTGGGGGATGGCAAGAAGCCTCCATATCCAAAGCCCAGGAGGGAACATTCCAGGCAGACAGAATAGCACGTGCAAAGGCCCTGGGGCAGGAAAGAGTCTGCCATGGTCCTCAGCCAAACTGGCTGGTGTGACGGGATGGAGGGCCCAGCAAGTAGGTGTGTGCCTCGTGAATTGATGACATAACAGACCTGGCCACAAGCAGCAGGTGTTCCACAAATTGTAGCTATTATGTATTGTTATTCATAATTATGGTTTTAAAATTCAGGCCAAATATACTTCCAGACATCATGTGAAACACTTCTTCCATCACTCAGCTGCCATATTTATCCTAACTTTCTATAAAGAGGCCATTTTACCACATATGCTGCTGAGTTCCAGCCAGCCAGCCAGAAGATATTTGCCTGTACATCCAAAACTTTTCTGAAAAAACTAAGATGCAGAATGTTGTCTGAAATTCCTATTTTTCATCATAAGATGTTAACATGTCAACCAGAGGGGTGTCTGGGTGGCTCAGTTGTTAAGCGTCTGCCTTCGGCTCAGGTCATGATCCTGGGTTCCTGGGATCGAGCCCCGCATCGGGCTCCCTGCTCCCCAGGGAGCCTGCTTCTCCCTCTCCCTCTGCCTGCTGCTTGTATTCCTGCTCTGGCTATCTCTCTCTCTATCAAATAAATAAATAAAATATTTTTTTTAAAAATGTCAACCAGAACCCCCCCGAACACTGAGTGTCACTAGGAAAGTTGTAGAACACAGGTGTCGGTCCGCAGAGACCTTGGGCGTCCACTCCCCCCTTTGCCCTCCCCGGATACCCCATCTCTGCTGCGTGATTTAGAGCCTGTCGCTCGACCTCTCTGAGCACTGGTTTGCCCATCTGCAAAGCAGGGGTGGTAATAATAAGGGGTGCAAAATGCAGAGGGCCATCTGGAGGATCCAGGGAAATAATGTCTAGGAGTGTGGGAGGCGTTGGGGACCCCAGGAAGGAAGCAGGTCTGATGGCAGTTTCTATCCTAAGCGTCCCAGTGATCACCTTCCTCACCAGAAAGCTGAGGAAAGGGAGGCCCAGGGTTCCAAGCAGTGCAGGAAAGGCCTCTTCCTGCTCCATTTTCCCCAGCAGGCTGCTTTCAGCCCTGCTGAGGCGAGGCGAGATGATTTAACAAAACTAGTCATAAGTACTGTAGTCAGATTTAGTGCAGGGATACGTGTCAGGCGGAATGTCAGCAGAGAGTGTTGAAGGGAGCCATGACTCACTCCTCACGTGGGGCCATGACGGAAGGCGCACGCCTTCCTTAGCCACTCAGCCCAGGCTTGTGTCCCAGTGGCCCAGCAACAGGGACAGGGCGGGAGGAGGGGCGTCTGTCCCCCTCAGAACCTGCTCTCGGTGGGACCTGGTGGGCAGCAGCCCAGGGGCCTCCCATCTCCACTCCACCTCCACTAGCCACGGGAGTCTCGGCAGGGCCGGCCACGTCACAGCGAGGTGGCTTGGCTTCACGAGATGGCCTGTGGCTGCCCCGCTTGGCACAGTGCAAGGAACACAGCAGCTTTCGGGGGTAGCCCAGGGCAAGCCCAACACCACCCTCGGGCCATCTGCATTTTGGGGGAGGGGCCAAGCATGATACCGCGAGCCCTGAGTGTGAGCGTCTGTGTGCAGGTGGCCGCGATCGAGCCCACGTTTCTGAGCCACGGCCACAGCAGTCCCCACAGGTCCCCGAGGCCCCAAATCCTTTCCTTCCCAGTGGCAGATGCCTGCCAGTCCAGGTCAGCCGCTCAGACCTCCATGCTGTAATTCTGTCTCCGGTCTTGCCATCCTCGGCGCGGCCCACGGAGCCCCACAGGCTGGAGGCTGGGCCCCCGCGAGGACCCCACTGCCTCCCACTGCCGGGGGAGGGCAGCCACTCGGAATTCTGCAGGGGAGGTTGCCGGCCCGGGGAGGAGGCCCACTTCATATTTCCGCTGCCCCTCCAAAGAAAACTTTACATTTTAAATTAACAGCGTGTCCACCGCCAGTATTTGTGGTTACTACCTGTAACGTAAATCTCTTTTAGAGATGTGTGAGAACAGCATACATAATGAAGTATCAACATGTAACTTGATTTAAACTGGCTTTTCATTAATATAACAAATGAAGTGTACCAAAATTTGAAAGTATATTCCTTTGGGCCTAATTAAAATACTGAACAAAATACATGTATATGTATATTTTAAATGAAGACATTCGGCAGCCGGAATTAGCTACAAAAATGAATTCAAATGGAAAAGTGCACCGTGAGTACACTGTTATTATTAAGAAAGCCAATCCTCCTCCCTGAGATATCTCAAATAATGTGCCTCTGATTTAAGGCCTGCATGGGGTGACAAGTGGGCTTTGCTCGAGAAATACCGCATTCCCCGCAGCGGCTCGTCCCCCGGGCCCTTTAACGCGCGGCCTTCTGGTCGGAGGAGAAGTTTCCGTGCCGCTCGGAGGGCAGCAGGGAGCTCGGATAGCCTCCGACCGTGGAGAGCTTCCTTGGCCCAACTTCTGTGCGCACCATGGCAGCTGGTCTCCGCCTGGGGAGGACATGACCGGAGCTCGGGAAGGAACGGGCGTTCTTTACATGGGGACTAGCCTTGGCGGGCACCCTGGCTGGCGTCCAGGAACAGGTCCCCTGAGGGTGGCCTGCAGAAAGGGCTGGAGCGGAGCGATGAGAGGACAGGAGCCGGGGATGAAGGAGTGGCTGGTGGCTGGTGTGGAAGGCAGACCAGTTCCACCACTGAACCCACGGGAGAGAGTTACTGCAGCCTTTGCACGACCCTCGTCCCCAGCTCTTCGGTGGTAGTAAACTCAGGGAAACCCAGTGCGGGGGGTGGGACCCCAGGAGCTTGGGCGGGGAGTGGCTCCCTGCTGACACTTTGGGCCAATAGCAGAGGGTACCCCAGAGGCCGGGCCGCTGACCGGAGAGACCCCCTTGTTCGTGCACGTGGCCCCTCAGCCGTGTGGGACAGGGTCTTGTTTCTAGGCTGTGGCACCGGACTTTGTACCGTGACCCTCTAAATGTGGAGGGGCCTCTACGCTTGGCAAGAAGTCCCTCCTGGCTCCGCAAGGGCCCAAGGACCAGGAGAGCCGCAAAGGGGAAATGGCGAAGTGTGCGTTAGCACACGTGTGTGAGGAGGAAGCTAGAGAAGGCGGACATTCTCCAAACAGTGACCACGTCTGTGCTGGTTGACTGGCAACCTTGAACTCCACGGGCTCGCAAGCCGTGTCGGCCTCTCTGTTCTTTACCTCTACGTGGGGACATCAGTGGTATGTCTTCTCTCAGGGCTGATGGAGGATGGAATTAACACTCCGTATGAAGGATTAGTCTTCAGAGCGGTAAGTACTTCATAATCGTTCCTCATTATCCGCATTATCGTGTAAGTTTCTGGCTCATACTGTGGTCCCCGGGGGGATGTGAAGTACCGTAACAGTAACTGATATTTGCACAGCACTGTATCATTTACACCTTACCATCGTGCACCTCATCTCCTGGAATCGTGCAATGACACAGGCCAGGCCCTGAGGCGTCATTCCCCCCTTAACTGAGGAAACGGGCTCACGGGGACACACCTGCCCGGCCCCACGTAGCCACCAACGGGTGGGATACAAGTCCAGTCTGAATACCTGCCTTTGAAGCCCTGGCCCTCCACCCTGGGCGTGGGAGAGGAAGCCCCTCGTGGACTCCAGAGAAAGCTCTCTAGAACATCTAGAACTTTCCAGGCTTCACTTCACGGGCTGGGGAAGAAGAAACTAGGCCAGGTGGGGCAGGTGCGGATCGCAGGGCCAGGACCGTCTCCTAAAAACACATTGACTGGGTCAGCAACTCGCTTTTTAAAAATATTTTATTTATTTATTCAACAGAGAGAGAGAGAGAAAGACAACAGGCAAGTGGGCGGAGCAGCAGGCAGAGGGAGGGGGAGAAGCAGGCTCCCCACTGAGCAAGGAGTCTGATGCGGGGCTCGATCCCAGGACCCCGGGCTCACGACTTGAGCCGAAGGCAGACGCTTAACCAGCTGAGCCCCCTAGGCGCCCCAGCAACCGGCTTTAATTCCACAGTTGCAACACCTGTTTCCATGGTGATGGGAGGACCCAAGCCCCCAGGTCAGATGTCTCCATTTCTAGGTGATTGGTTGGAAGGCTCGTGGCTTCCGTCAAAAGCTCTTCAATTAAATACTAAAATATTCCATTGGAAGCCTAGTAATGGGCACAGAATAAGGACTTCTGGGTTCGTGGGACTTCTTAGATCTCTAGTTGTCACGCGTGGCCTTTTGCATGTGAAGATGCCGCGTCATTTCCCGTGAGCACGAGCCTCGGTAAAAATAGGCTGGCTCCAAGCAGAGGCCTTGCAGGGTGCGGTCGGCCAAGTTCACAGACTTGGTCGGACTGCTACTGTTTTATTTAACTAACATAAATGCTCTCCGTGAAGAGGCCTAGAGAGCGCTCCTCTCCTGCCTGGCAGGCGTCCCACCTCCCAGCTCAGCGGACTCGGTAACACCCTGGGGCTCCAGGAGCACAGTCCCCGAGGAGCCAAGGTCCAGAGATGGGTTCGGATGGGAAGTTGGGGTGGGGGGAAGGGACAAGGAATCTTCCTATTCAAAGAGATTTTGAGGAGAGGTCGAAGGTGGAAAAGGTCGATTGGACCTCTTCTGTCCTCAAAACAGGGGCCTGATCCCAGCTTTCCAAGGCTGGGAGGGACGTGGGCTTGTGTTGCAGGAGGGGACTAGACTGTTCCGGGGTGCGCACAGGAAGTCCCGCTCGCCCTGGGTCAGGGGCGTCAGAAGCTCATTGCTCCCCAAGAAGTCAAGGAGACAAAAGACAGAACTGGATGGCAAGGGCTCTCAGATCCGTTTCACGACCGAGGAGAAGGGGGTGTCCGAAGGGCAGAGGACTGGAAGGGATGTGTTGGCTTCTAAACGGCCCGAGGGAAAGGCCCAGGGAGCCCCCCAGCAGAGGCCGCCAACACTCACTGGTTCCCACCCATGGGTGCTCTCTCAGCCCCTTGCCTCTGCATTTGCTGTTCCCTTGCCTTGAACACCCTTCCTCTTGCTTGTGGCCTCCAAACTCAACTTTGCTGAACATCGTGTGGATCTGAGTGACATTTCAAGGAGAGGACTGGCAGGATTCGGCTCAGACCGAATTTGGTGTTGAGAGAGCAAGGGAAAGAAAGTTGTCCGCCTGGGACAGATGTTTTTGCTGTCGAAGTGCTTGGGGGTTGTAGATTTGCAAGTGGTGGGGACGCCGGAAAGGTGGGTGGGTCTGTGAAGGGGGAGATACTCTCCTTCCTTGGTCAACAGGGTGCATTTTCCTGTCAGCAACACTTAGTCATGGAAGATGGCTGAAGTCACCCGGAAAGGACACTCTGAAGACTCAGGCCTGGGGCGGTGACCCGGAAGTCACTCAGGGTGCCGGGGCCAGAACCGGGCCTAAGGGGGAGACACTCAGGGTGGGAGGCAGCAGGGGAGGCAAAAGCAGGCCCCGTGTGGGGGCGGCCAGCAGGAAGAGGGCACAGACCAGGCACCCTCTAGTCTGTGCCCGCCTCTGGCCGGTTTTCCCCGGTCACATCAACTCTGGCTTTCTTTACTGCGCTGGAAGGGAACCCAAAGCTCCAGGATTCAAAATCTTATGGGACTGTTCAAATCCAACAGTGGAGGGGAAAAGCATTCCTTAGCATTTGGAACTTGCTATTCGATGGCTTTAGGTAGAACCCAAGAGAGGAACTGGGGTGTGCAGAACCCTGCCCGCAGGAGGGTGGGGAGGGGGCCGCCCCCAGCCTGCAGTTACCAGAACAAAACAGGCCAAGAACCGAGCTCCGAGGCTGCGGCCCCCCCTCTGCCTTAGGCCGCAATCCGCACGCACTACAGGCCCCACGGATCATCGTTGGCCCTGGAGTCCCGGCCACTTCGAGTGGGGGTTACCCGCCGCTCCTGAGCAGGGCAGAAGGTGGGAGAAGGAGTAAAATGCCCCTTTCCCCGGGGTTAAAATGGGGCAGGGCTGGGGGCGCCCCACAGCAGGGAGAGAAGGCGGGAGGCGGAGGCACGGGCCGGGGCAGCGGGGTAGTCAGGCCTGCGGGGATCCGGAGGGGTCAGGACCCGGGAGACGCGGCGCCGGCGCGGGGAGCGCCCGGGTCGCTGCGGTGGGTGGCCTGGGGACGACAGACGCGGGTCGCGGTCCCTCTCGCGGGTCTGGGGTCGGTGGTCCGGCTCGGCCCCCCAGTCGGGGCGCGGTGGGCGCTGCCGGGCCCCAGGCGGAGCGCAGCGGGGACCCGCGTGGAGGGCGCGCCCCAGGTCGCCTGGCGGCGAGGACGCGGCGGTGGAGGGCGAACCGCGCCGCGGGCACAAGGGCTTGTCCCCGCGGGGTCACCCTCCCTGGGGCCCACGCACGACTCCGGCCTCTGCCGGAGACTGAGCGCGGCGGGTCCCCGGCACTACACAACGCACACCTCCCGCTCGCGAAGGGTTTGCTGCTCCCGCAGATGGCCAACGGCCCCCCAAGTCCGCGGCTCGCGGTACAGCGCCCCCAGAGCCGCGACCCTGCGGGGTGGCCGCGCGCCTCCGCGCCTCCCTTTCCTCCTTCCAGGGGTCGGCTCTGCGCGGCCCCGGGCCGGGCCGCAGGGGACGGACCCAAGCCCTCTCTGATCCCGGTGCCCAGGGCACCACCTGGGTACAGGTGTGTCGTGGGTACTTCCGGTCACGAGCAGAATCGCGGCCGCCCCGGGCCAATCATTCAACCACTAGGGGAGCAGCCGGAGGAAGGTGCCTTTCAAACCAGCGCCCCCGCCCCGTGCCCCTGCCCCCCTTCTCTCCTCCTCCTCCTTCCCTCACCCCTTCTCCCTCCATCCCCTTCCTCCCCCAACTCCTTCTCCCCCGCCATAGGCTGGAAATTGGGCGGCGCTGGTTCCACAAGCTTGCGCCCTCTCCTTGGTGCTTTGGTGCACTTCGGAAAAGGTGCCGCCTGTGACTGTCACGTCCCAGCGCAGCTGCTGGCGGGCGCCAGGCCCCGGGGCGCAGCCTCCGCTTGGTGCGGGCTGAGTAATGACACTCGGCGTGGAGGGGCACGCCAAGGTGGGAGAAGTCCACGTCGGCCTGCCGTCCTAATTGGAAGTGGATGTTAAAGATGAGAAATTCAGTTTTGTAAAGTGAAATGTCATGGATTTAGAGTCTCAAACCCACCCTAGCCTTTGGTATTTGACTATCTTTATCCTTGGCAGTGTGTGATTCCCATGTTTCAAAGAAAGAACTTTAAAGGTTCATAAAGCTCCAAAGATTTCAAATAGCTCTTTTAAAAGCACTTTGATGGTTTAAATGCAGACACATGAATTACATATCTCTTAAATTACACAGGGTTTTAAATCTAAGGGAAAATGTCTTAGGCAAGATGGATTAGAGTTTTGTCGTGTGCGGGTAGATTTTTTTAAAGATGTTCCTAACATTCAGGTTGATGGTGGGAAGACAGACAGGGGATGTGGGGGGAAGGAGGCCCCCGCACTTCCTGCCACCCCGCCCCATGGAGGCTCGCAGAGTGGAGCCTTGGTGTTCCAGGCAGGGGCAGGGTCATGGCCATATATGGCTGCCGAAGGGCCAAGGATGAGCTCCCCCAGGGAGGGACTGCCTCTGCCTCTTCACGCCTTCTCCACCCAGATCAGTGGTGAATGAATGAATGAATAATGAAAAGAACAAATGGATGTAGTGATCATATCTCCATTCTTGCTACATCAGCAGTTTGCCCATGACCTAAAGGGATTGATCTTTTCAACATCCCCAGGTCAAGCCTTCGAGAAACCACTAGCAACAGGAGGCCCTCACCTAGGAGGGGAGGCAGTCTGGTATATGCTGAGCTCAGGCTGTGGAGTCGGGCTGCGTGGACTTGAGTTCCTGCTCTGTCCCTTGTTATCTGGATGATCTCTTCAATCTTCGGTATCCTCATCTATCAAATGAGACCACAGTGGTCTTTCAGTCAGTGGGTTATTGTGAGGATTAATTTAGATACATGTAAAGCCTTTAGCAACGGGCTTGGCTCAAAGGCACCATTAAGAATAAATGATAATGGGTGATGGCGATGATGGTGGGGATGGTGCTGGTGATGATGGTGGTGGGGATGGTGGTGATGATGGTGATGGTGATGATGGTGGGGATGGTGGTGGTGGGGATGGTGGTAGGGATGGTGGTGATGATGGTGGGGATGGTAGTGGTGGGGATGGTGGTGGGGATGGTGGTGGGGATGGTAGTGGTGGGGATGGTGGTAGGGATGGTGGTGGGGATGGTGGGGATAGTGGTGGTGGGGATGGTGGTGATGATGGTGGGGATGGTGGTGGTGGGGATGGTGGTGGGGATGGTGGTGGGGATGGTGGGGATGGTGGGGATGGTGATGGTGGTGATGATGGGGATGGTGGTGGTGGGGATGGTGATGGTGGGGATGGTGGTGGTGGGGATGGTGATGGTGGGGATGGTGGTGATGATGGTGGGGATGGTAGTGGTGGGGATGGTGATGGTGATGATGGTGGGGATGGTGGTGGTGGGGATGGTGGTGGGGATGGTGGTGGTGGGGATGGTGGGGATGGTGATGGTGGGGATGGTGGTGGGGATAGTGGTGGTGGGGATGGTGGTGGGGATGGTGGGGATGGTGGTGGTGGGGATGGTGATGGTGGTGATGGTGGGGATGGTGGTGGGGATGGTGGGGATGGTGGTGGTGGTGATGGTGGGGATGGTGATGGTGATGATGGTGGGGATGGTGGTGGTGGTGATGGGGATGGGGATGGTGGTGATGATGGTGGGGAGGGTGGTGATGGTGGTGGGAATGGTGGTGGGGATGGTGGGGATGGTGGTGGGTAGGTGGTGATGGTGGCAATGGTGATGGTGGTGGTGGTGGTGGTCGCCCCTCAGTCTCTCTCACCCATACAGCTATGGCAGCTGATAGTTTTGCAGGGTGGTGGAATTTCCTCTCCACCAAACCCAAGAGCATCCCCTCCTTTCAGGCCTGGGGGATCCCAGGGATGAAGGGGATGGGGAGAGAGGCAGACCCTCCTGTCCTGAGTGGGGAACTTCACTGGAGTTTCTACAGCTGCCAAGGAGCCCCTGAACAGTCTTGGCCTTGGGCACGTACAAGAGATGGAATAAAGATAAGAGTTCTTTGAACTATTTCCTGGAACAATAAACTTGGCAATGAGATTTCCTTAGAACAGAGGGTTTTTGGAACACAGCTTCACAGGGCTTCCAGAGAGGCAAAAAATACGGTGGACCGTGTCTATCCAGCACTTCACTGAAGCCCTTTGCACAGAAAGAAAAGTCCCCTTGAGCGCACCTCACCCCCTCCCCAGGAGTTCTTCGTGGTCACTCTTCTGAACCCCTGACTTGACAAGGTGCCTGTTCTTATTTATTTGGTCTGTGTACTTGCTGCAGATTCTGTTCATTCTTCTGGCTCCTGTGCCCCACTTCTGGCTGGGATTATAAGGCTCCAGAGGACAGGGTCCCTGATTTGCTTCCTCGGATGTCTCACAAAGCCCTTAGTAGACAGCAGAGGGACCCCCATATTCAGCATCTCCCCGCGGCTAGCACCGTCCCGGGCACATACTGGGTGGGTGTCGGCTCCTGCCCACTGAGCAGACAGATGGCCAGTGACAGAGGTGAGGGTGCGTCTTACCTTCTCAACACAAGCTCTGTCCTTGTCCTTCCCGACTCAAGTGGCCCCAGATGCCGCCGGTCCCCCTGGAGGTGAGCCCCCCAGCCACTCCACACATGCTTCGGAGAACCTGCCTCCTCTTGCTCACTGAGAAACTCTGTGTGATTTTAAACTCATCCATACGATTAGATTTTTCAAACTGAATCCCTCATCCCGTCAATTTTCATTCCAAACTCAGAAATGCCTCAGCTCTCCAAACCCTCCACATCAGAACGTGCGGTTCCGAGTGCAATCCCCTGCTTTTACCACGTGACTCATTGCGGGGTCGGGGCTGCGGGGGTGGGGACGGGGCCAGACAGTCCCCCCACAGAGCTACCATCACCCTAATCTCTCTCCATTACGGACACGGATGGCAAGACAGGGATTACCGCGCCCATAAATCAGTGTTGTGTTCTGGATAATCTAATACATTTTTCAGGTGGTGTTCTCTCGCCGTTCGGCACGCACGGAACTGCTCAGTTGGCACAAAGTTTGCCATCAATCTCTCCTGCCTGCTCCCCACGCAGCCTCGCCACCTCCTCCGAACCTTCCTAATATTTTATACATAAACCGGTTTGGATTCACGGAGCATTCCAGCTAGTAAATGCTCCGAAGATTCATCTTTATGGACTAGCAGCCCAGCCTTGTAGCGTCTGGGCTTCTCAAGATGAAAAGGGATTTTATTTGGTGTGTTAGGCCACGCGGGGAATGGCTGCTGGCGGGTTGCTTGGTTCTATTATTATCTATCGTGTGTGCTCTTCTCCAGGGAGGATGAGACAAGCCGGAGGGAAGGCCTCCCGGGTGGGGCCCTCGGAAGAACGATGCTCTTCATTTCCCCTCTTATTCCCGGACCCTCCCACAGGGCGTCAGGGCCCCCCACCCACCGAGGCTCCCCAGGATCCGGGGGGATGGGGATGGCGAGCTCGGAGCCACCAGCCTGCCGCTCCGCTGGTCACGTGATGCATCCCCGCACCGTGGGAAGAAGGACCAGGGATCCACTAGGTTAAGACAACTCGTGGGGGAGGGGCGAGGCCCCCAGAGGGAAAGAAAATAGTGCCGTTTCATTTGCTTTAAAGCACAGCCTCATAATAAATGTGCACAGCAAATGTGCTGAGCAAACATCTCGGCGTTCGTCAATATGCGGGGGCTGTTTATTGCCTCATAAACTTGGAAGCAAGGGATATTGTCTCTTAAATCAATGGCTCTGTGGACAGCCTTGGCACTGGGGGAGAACAGGACATCCAGGCCACGCGGCGCCTGAATTACTGGCTGGAGCAGTGATGGAAAGATGCTTAGTCACTGCCTGGGGATTAGGAGCCGGTCCAGGGGACACAGGGCATCCTGAGTGCGTATCTGTGTCAGGCGGATGGGCCCTGCACCTGGTGCACAGTGGGGCAGCCTTCCCTGTGAGCTGGGCTGCCAGAGGGGCCTCAGGAGGGCAGCTGATGACCCCACCCTGGGGGGGGGGAGCCCCTTCCTCTGCCTCTCCAGACTGTGGGTCCTCGAGGGCTGGCCTGGGGCCCTGTAATTCCAGATCCCGGGCACCTGCACCAGGTCCGGTCTGGGGTAAAGACTGGAGGAAGAGGGTGGGAGGGAAGGAAGCCAGGCCGCCAGGGTTCTAAAGGAGACCACAGGAAGTGTTCATTGGGGGAGAGGCTGCAGCGGAGACACTTCGGGAATGGCCCTGCCACTCCGGGGAGGCACCGCTTCCAAGGCTGGGTGGGGATTATGACACCTGCCCCTGAAGGGGACTGTGGTGTTTACGAAGCCTTGACCTGGTTAAGAGACAGCCACCGGGCCCTACCCCTGGGCCGGGCCCGGGAGGCCCTTGCAAGCTGAGCCAGCCTGCTCCCCCAGGCTCCTTGCAGTGCCCTGAACGGAGCTTCCCCCCAAAGATAAGTCCGCATCCTCATCTCTGGGCCCTATGAATGCCATCTTATTTGGAAAAAGAGTCTTTGCATATACAATTAAGGCTCTTGAGATGAGAAGAGGTTCCTGAATCATCTGGGCGGGCCCTACATCCAAAGACAAGTGACCCCAGAAGAGAGAGGCACAGAGATCCGAGACAAGACGCAAGAGGTGAAGAGCGGCAGGGACAGGAAGGCAATGTGACGAAGGGGACAGAGACGGGGTGATGGGGCAACCAGCCAAGGGACGCCGAGGATTGTCCGCAGATGTCCTAAGTTAGGAGAGAGGCAGAACGGATTCCTGTCCCCAGTCCCCAGCCTTGATTTCAGACTTCTGGCCTCCAGACCGTGCGAGAATACCCTTCTGTCGTTTTGGTCGTTGGTAACAGCAGCTCCTCTTCCCCAGACTTGGGCTCTGGGTACAAACTTGGGCAGCACAAAGCCCCTGTGTGCTGGGGGATAACTGGTTCTGGCCAGGCGTGCCCAGACCAGTGGGACCAGCACAGCCCGGCGGCGTGCTGGAAAAACTCAGGACCCTTGCTTTCCTTCCCTTGGCTTCAGTGTGTGTCCTTGTAATAGCACCATTCCAAGCACGGGTGGCTTTGTGCACCAGGATCTGTGAACTTGCTCAGGTGCTCTGAGGCTCCAGCCAGGTAGAAGAATCCAATAAAGCAGCAGTCACCTCGAGAACTTTACTGAGGTCACAATCAGGCTCAGAGCCTGTGATATCAGGCCTGTGGTTTGTACCTGGTCACCTTGGGGGGTTTCCACCACCCACCCTTGGGTGCTTATGTCGCCCTGGGTGATTTCTTTGTCTGGACCCCAGCCACCTTCAAGTTCAATGTTTCTTCTCACCCCCGCCCTCAGTAGTGCATCTGGACTTTTCTCCTTGGTTTTCCCTTCGTCGCCCAACAGCACTGACCCAACCCCTTCCGCCTGGGAAGAGTGGGCAGTGTCTAAGCCCGGGCAAAGTCATAATTCTGTCATTTTGCAAGTGGTTGAGTTAATTGACTTACCGATATGGTGGAAGTTTATACGGAGGCAGATTCCCCCGGAGAAATTAAAGAAGGTGCCGAGGGGGGATATCTGATATTCTCCCGAGAGCCTCCTATGATGACCTTGATAATTTTCCCTGTGGTTTGAAGTTAAACGCTCTACCTGAAAGCATCAGAAATCCCAAATAGTTCACACCCAGAGACAAAGTCCTTCCTACTCAGAGTCTCGATGGAGACCGTTATGGGCTTCAGGATGACAATTTATTAATCTACGGTGAGAAATAGTGAGGCTCAACTACGTGAAATTGCCAATATTCAAATGCTGTCGAAGTACGAGAGTGGCAATTTCATCAGATTCAACATTAATATCACCATGGGGATCTGAAATACTCAGACCTCTATGCCCACAATTGTCCCCTGCAGGCCCCCTACGTGGGAAGCCCAATTATAATCAAAGAGGTACTTGGTGAGCGATGAACCGGAGCAAGGATTCTGGGGCTAGATGGTGAGACACAAAAAAAGCAGGGCCTGGCAGCTGGCAGCTGGGAGCCGGCCTGGCACTCACAGCTCGGCCGTGGTGGTCTTTTGTTGAACAAACACAATTTCGCTGAACACCAACATCGAACAAGGTCACTCTGTGACCGGGATGGAGAGAGACAAAAACAAGGCCACTCCCGTAATCATGTGTGAACACAGACAAAAAACAAAACAAAACAAAAATAAAAAAACCCAAGCATACTGTTTAAACGCCAAAGTGACCGCATATCCTTCCCTCCCACCTGGTGTGAAAGACGGCCACTTCTTTGCCAATTACAGCCTTAGCCTCCCTCATTCCTCCACCTCCTAGAGAAAATGTGCCATGCCCTATCGTACCCAGTGTCAACGTTCTGATACCCCACCCAGAGCAGCAGCCCCCAACCTCATCTAACACAAGCCCAGAGCCTATAAATGCTTCCCTCTACCACCTCCTTACTGAGATACCCCAAGTTTCCCCATGGTGTGCAATCTCCCTGGGGGCCACAAGTACCAAGAAACCCAACTTTGTCCAACGACCTGTGTGTTCCTGGTGTCTTGGGCTAGTGGGCATTGATAATGGCATGAGACTCTACCAGCCAGACCTAGCTAACTCTGCACTGAGGCTAGGCCCACCAGTACCACCACCAGCACTATAATCACTCCCACCACTATACGACCCCCATCACCACCACCACCACCAGCACCACCAGCACTATAATCACTCCCACCCCCATCCCCATCCACCCCCATCCACCCCCATCACTACCACCACCACCACCACCATCATAATCACTCCCACCACTACTACGACCCCCATCACCACCACCACCACCACCACCACCACCACCACCACCAGCACTATAATCACTCCCGCCACTACTATGACCCCATCACTACCACCACCACCACCACCATCATAATCACTCCCACCACTACTACGACCCCCATCACCACCACCACCACCAGCAACCACCAGCACTATAATCACTCCTATCACTACTATGACCCCCATCACTACCACCACCACCAGCACCATCATAATCACTCCCACCACTACTATGACCCCATCATCACCACCACCACCAGCACCACCACCAGCACCATCATAATCACTCCCACCACTACTACGACCCCCATCACCACCACCACCACCAGCACCACCAGCACTATAATCACTCCTATCACTACTATGACCCCCATCAC
>CM052886.1:8155748-8175010 GCA_028534135.1 Potos flavus | reverse complement strand
ACCACCACCACCAGCACCACCACCAGCACCATCATAATCACTCCCACCACTACTATGACCCCCATCATCACCACCACCACCAGCACCACCAGCACTATAATCACTCCTATCACTACTATGACCCCCATCACCACCACTACCAGCACCACCACCACCACCATCATAATCACTCCTATCACTACTATGACCCCCATCACCACCACCACCAGCACCACCACCACCACCATCATAATCACTCCTATCACTACTATGACCCCCATCACTCCCACCACCAGCAGCACCACCACCACTATATTCACTCCCACCACTACTACAACCCCCATCACTACCACTACCAGCACCACCAGCACTATAATCACTCCTATCACTACTACGACCCCCATCACTACCACCACCACCACCACCATCATAATCACTCCCACCACTACTATGACCCCATCACTACCACCACCATCCATCATAATCACTCCCACCATTACTATGATCCCCATCACCATTCTCGCTACCACCATTACCATCCCAGTCACCACCACCACCATCATCACCGCCACCACCCTGCTAAGTGATTTATACACATTTTATCACTGTATCTTCTTCAACACCGTAGGGTACGTACCATTATCTCCATTTACCCAAATAAGGCTGTTGGGACTCAGAGAGGTTAAAGGCTCAAAGAGGCTCAAGATCACACAGCTAATAAATGGCAGAGCAGGGGGCTGAAACCCCAGTCGGCCAGGGAGACTCTACTGATTCCCACAATGCAGAACACTGCAGCGCTCGGCCCCGAGGTGTCCTGCGACCTCAGCCTGCCCTGCGCGCCGCAGCCCCTCCTTCCCCTGAGCTTGGATGGGAGCTGCCAGCAGCTGCTTCCGTGACTCTCCCTGTGCTGACCTCCATCCCACTTCCCGATCGTTACGTTTCTTGAAGGTGGTTGTGCACATGCTTGCTCCCGTCTCTTACGTGTGGATTTCATAATTTCACTTTTACAGGAAGATCTTCTTTTCTTCATATCCAGGTTCCTGAATCTATCTCCCTGTTGCCTCCCTGTGCCAAATGCAGTGAACACATAAATTCCAGAGCCAAGAATAGAAACAAAGATTTATGAGTCCCCATCTATTTCTGTAGCCAGCAGGATCACTTACTCCCCATATCCTTTATTTCATGACCATATTTTTCTTCATAAATGGCACCTTTTTAAGATGTTACATAAAGAGGCCCAATTCAAAGTTTTAAATTCAAATTATTTGGGCTATCCACACACATACTAAGCATCTGAACTGGGGATGGAAAATACCCTTTTTACATGCTTGAGTCCAAAACAGCTTAAAAGATTTTCTTCAATTTACAAAAAAACAAAAAAAAAGAAAGAATTCACTTCTGGACCGAGGGGGAAAAATAAGATAAATTTCTACACAAAAGCAATGCCTTGAGAGAAATAGCTTATGTGGCTGTGAAAATCAGAGGCTTTGTAGGAAATGCAGCCCGGCCTACAAGCAAAGCTTCCTCGAGCTCGTAATGTAGACGTCAAGGGTGTTTTCCAGAGAACTAGGCTCAGGTGGATTTCAGGGCTCTCTGAATTCTGAGATTTCCTCTTCAGATGTGTGTGTGGTAGAGAGGGGGCTAAACACCCACCCAGGACAAAGATGAGAAGCTGTAATCGGCCTTGCCATACAGAGTTTTAAGTTCTTTTTGATGTTATCGACGGGAACTGCTCAGGACAAGTGGAGTCTCAACTTGGCACAATTCACACTCATCGCAGCAAAGCCCCAGATGCCACGGGGAATTCCGCCTTTCCTTTCTGGTAAGGCTGTGCAGAAGCAGCTTCCAAAAATCCTCAAAAGACCCATCACTGCCCTGGGGGCTGCTCACTCGCTGAGCTCCGCCTGCGGAGCACTTCCGGGTCACGGCCGTGAACTTGCAGGTCTCGCGCGTGCGCTGTCTGCGGGTGGCCCTGGCAGGCCCGCGGCGTGCAGCCCCCCGGGCACGCGCAGAGAGGGGGACCCTGCTCTCCAGGCTCTGGGTCCCCTCCGGGCTCGCAGACAACACGGGTCACTCTGCCTACAAACAACCACGCAGCGAAGGACGCCGTGCCTTTGTCTTTCTTGAGAAAAACCTTTAAACCAGATTGGAGGCTTCTCTAATCCTGTAAGTACCCATTCCTTTTTCTCTTTCCTTCGTGCATCATTTTGAAAAGATTAAAAAAACTGTTAAAGTCTCCACAGAACACTCCTCTTTGCTTTGCTCACAGTCCCCCTCCCACGCAACAAAACACAAAACCAAGGACCCATCTCCCCAAAGACCATGGGCAGCGGCCAGCAGGGGGGAGAGACGTGCTCTTCAACCATGTCCGGGAGATGACGTTCTGTTGTTTTAGTTTCAATATCTCACAGTGGCAATTCCAGCCAGAACAAGGGCTTTACAAGGCACTCTGTCTCACCAGGGATCAGTGTCACCCCCGACATGGGGTCTGGAACACTCCCCACAAACAAAGCGGCAGATTCTCAGCAGTGATCGGCATTTTCCACCGCACTGTCGGAACCTCCAAGCCCCAGGTTGGGGAGCGCCAGCCGCCCCTCCACGCATCTCCTCCTGCCCTGTGCGCCCCGCACCTGCACCGCGCGCCCTCCTGGGCACCCGCGCACCCCTCCCCTGCCGGCCCTGGCCTATAGTGGACTCATCCCAGCAGGTGGGAGGAGCCAGGGAGGCATCTGCGTCCCTGTCCCCAAGGCCGAGGGGCTGCTCTCCGCAGGCGCCCGCCTCCTCTAGGCGCCCGGGAGCTGCGGGGCCAAGTCGGATCAGCGCCTCTGCGGTTGCTTCAGAAATACATTGATTTTTGTTACAGCCACGAGGCCCATCCAATTAAAAATAATCACTGGCGTGTTCCAAGTCTTTATTCCTGCCAAGTGCGTTGACTGCTTCTTGCACAGAGCAATGCTGTTTGTCGAACATGACCTCATCTTCAAAGCTGAGCAGAAAAGTCTTGAAGCACCCCTCCCCTGCCCCGCCTCACCCCCCCCTTACAGAAGAAGCTCGAGAGGTTTTCTGAGGTGATGATACTCCACAGCGAGGCCCTAAGGGGATGAGGGCAGGTTTCCTCGTCTGGGGTCTGGAGCGGCTTTAGGTTTAGTGCACCAGGCCAAGCTGTTGGAGAAGAGGCAAGCAGGGGGGAGAGGAAGAGAGAACCCCAGGAAGTATTTAGAAGCTGCGGGTGGGGTGGGGGAATGACCAAGTCGCCATTAGAGGTTCCAGAGCAAACATAAAGGATGAAAGACATAATGATGGAGTCCAAGAGACAGACCTGCGTTTCCGCCCTGGTTCTGCCACTCCCCAGCTGTGTGACCTGAGGCCAGTTACTTAACCTCTCTGAAGGCCAATTGAATCATCTCTAAAATCTGGCTATTCATACCTTCCTTCGGAAACTCAATGGCACCGTCATTTAAAAAAACCTCTCTAGGAGTAGATAAATACTAAGGCCTATTCTAAGAGCAGGTAAATATTGGCAAATACTAGGTGATTGATGAACAACTCTGCAACTTTTGGCAGTCTTCCTAAGGTCCACACGCACAAGACTTGGAAGTATATCAAGAGTCTGTATTTTACTTTTTCCATTCTGGTTGAGGGTAAGAAAGAAAGAAATTATATGAAAAAAAAAAAGATTCATCAAGAAATCCCATTTTTCTTCCTAGAGATACTCTTTATGTTTCCAAACTTTTCAAACATTTTTTATCCAAAATTTCTGTACAGTGAGTGCCTCTACGGATACAGCGATACCAGTTGTGTAGGGGGGACGAGGGGTGGTGGTGGTAATCATTTTGTGTTGACCCAAGACACTTTTAGGTTCCTGACATCGAATTAACCATTATTCTGTAATATTGTACTCTTCCAAAATAACTGTTTCTAGAAAGTAACCACATTATTTCTGACTCATGGTCAAGATCCCCTTGTTCTGCATCCTCACCAGAACTTGCTATGGTCAGTCTTTTTAATTTACCCATTTAAATAAGGCTGTAGTGGTATCTCACCATGGTTTTCATTTGTGTCTCCCTAGTGATGCATTTTTGGAGCATCTTTCATGTGATTATTTGCCATCCATGTATCTTCTTTGGCGTTCTCTGCAATCGGGCAAATTGTTCAGATCTTCTGTCTACTTTTTAATTGTGTTGTTCATTTTCTTCATTAGGGGGTTTTGAGAGTTATAACTGGGTATAATTCCTTTATCCAATAGGTATTTTTCAAATATTTTCTCCCAGTCTATGGTGTGTCTTCATTCTCTTAACATTTTCTTTTGGAGAGCAAAAGTTTTTAATTTTGATGAAATCCAATTTATTCTCTTTATTTCCTCTATGAGTACTGCATTCCGTGTCATAGCTGAGAAATCTTTGCCTAAACCAAAGTCACAGAATTTTTTCCTATGTATTCTTCTGGAAGTTTTATAGCTTTAGGCTTTACATTGAGATCCCTGGTCCATTTTGCAGTAATCTTTGTATATGGTGTGAGGTTTGGATGGAGGTTCATGGTTTGCTTATGGCTATCCAATTATTCTGGCATCATCTATTAAGAAGACCATCCTTTCCACGCCCATTGAGTTGCCTTTGCACCTTCGTTGAAAATCAGTTGACCCTCTATGTGCGGGTCTCTCCTGGAGAGCGTCTTGATGTCCGTTGGAGAGTCCTCCATTGAAATTCTCGGCTGCCACGATACTTTCCATGAGTGCTGCTCGCTGGTGGATCTCCACCACAGCAGCCCTGACTGCTCTTCTATAACCTCGAAGTTTCTTGAGCCTCGCCCTAGTGGGGCTGGCTGCAGATGAAAGCACAGATCTCCCAGAGGGAAGGAGTGGGGGGCCCTACACCACATTTTCCAGGAAGCCTCTATTGCACAAGTGCACTCCCCGCTCTGAAACATAGCTCTGGGTGCCCAAGAGGCTCTGAAACCCTGGCCAAGCTGGAGGACCCAGTGCTCCCCCACATCCTCCCACTCCCCACCCCAGGACGTGACCTCCCTTCCTCGCCTTCTCTTAATTCCCATCAGGCAAGAGACACTTCAAGAGAAGGATTGATTAGAAGTCCCGTCTGCCTTTCCAAAACACGGAAGGTTAACTCCTGGGCAGCCCGCCTTGGCCGCCAGTCCTCCTGCAGCTGCGTGGGGAGGGCCGCACAAAGAGGGAGGAAAAGGAGAAGAACCTCGTGCTGATTTCCCCAGCAGTTAGGAATTAGATGAAGTCATAACCAGCTCTACACTTGGCAAAGCACCTGGACACAATAGTATGCTTAATGAAATGATTAAATGTCTCTGCAGCGGAGGCCCATTTCATTTATTTAACTTTTATTGACCTCTAATGAATGTCTGCCAAAATCCTAGCACAGCACGGAAAAGCATGAGCGAGGCGTGTGTCACCAGGCAACGTTTAGACTGACCTTCTTCTTCCCCAGGCTGGAGAACTCCATGCCATTGTCCTCAATCTTTCATCCACATCCCCTGTAGACAATTGAATGGGTACTGAACTGAAAAAACAAACAAATAAACAACAACAACAAAAAAAAACAAAAAAACACCAGGGAACTCGGCTGAGAAAAGTTGTTTCCCAAAATGCCATTAGATGTTCTGATAAAAACAGTGTCTGCTGCCTTAGTCTATTCAGCTAACTTAGAATCAGCGAAGGGTGAAGACAATGAGGAATTGGGGGTTTTCCCAGGCTCCCTGCCTGCTTCTCCCTGGCACCCAGCTTGGGATGTGGGAAGAAGCGATGACATCTTCCAACCACGCTGTTGTGGGTGGGGGGGCGCTGAGGGGGATGGGTTGCCGAAACCCCAAGCAGATCTCTGCCACGGACTAGTTGATTAAGACCACCAGGCACCCCTAGACCGGAAGAGCCCATCTCCCCAAAGTTAGCATGTACTGACTTATGATGACATAGCTTTTCTAGCACATAGTTTTTTCTTCTTTCCTATCATGCTAGTTTGCCAGAGATTTATTTTTTCCAAATATCTCAACTGAATTAAAAAAGCGTTTTCTTCTTTTTAAATTTATTTTAGAGAGAGAGAGAGAGCTCATGTGCAAGCAAGGGGAGGGGCAGATGGAGAGGGAGAAAAGCGGACTCCCTGCTGATCATGGAGCCCCCACTTGGGGCTCCAACGCACGACCCCCCCCCATCATGACCTGAGCCATAATCAAGAGTCGGATGCTTAACGACTGAGCCACCCAGGCGCTGCTAAAAACATTTTTTCTGCTCCCCCCGCCCCCACTTCTGTACCACATCCCTATCCTTCTTCAAACTCCCATTTGGGACTAGGGGACAGCTATGGAAAATTTCCAATCTGTCGTTCGAGGGATGTCAGCCACCAAAAAAATGGGACGTCTGCAGGGAAAGTGGCTCTCCCTCCTTAGCTTAGTGCCTCTGCCTACACTTAATGTGGAATTAGATTAAGCGCTGACTGTCCCCGCGCAGCGCTCTCATCGTCGCAGTCGGGGAAACAGAGAAACCACCGAGTCAGCAGCTCAGACTCCAGCCCCTCCCCCACCGCCCTGCGCCGCGCGCTGCGTTGTCATCTGTGCGCTCATTCTAATTCTTTATGCCTTGTTATTCTGTCAATTTCTTAATCTATTTATGCTGACTTTATTTTTAGTGTGCCTATTGTGACAGCAAATTCTGAAATTGCCTTGGTTGTTTTCTGAAAATGGCCGTTACCAAACCATAATGCAGACCCCGACTAAAATAATGTAAGCCCCAGGCGGTTTCTGGCGGCGGCCGCAGCAGCTGCCTACTTTCGGAGCTGCATATCAATTCTCCCCTCGGAGGGGCTTGCCGGGGAGAGGCAGCGAGGAAAGCGACGTGGTGTCACATTGAGATGGGTCTCGCTGAAAATGCTCGCTTCCTCCCCTTTTGGAGAATTTCTTCGAACATTAATAAATTCCCTCCCCTCTCCCTATCTTTTGTTGGCAAACTATAAAAAATGCAAATGATCCAGAAACCAATTAATTTTTAGAAGGTTGCAGCTGTTTTGCTGTATTCACAAGACATGGTGGGCACATTTAGGGTGTGTGTCTGCGAAAGCACACCCATGTGGAAGGCATCCGACCGCTCATCGCGGACGCAGCGGAGCCCCAGATACGGACAAGCCATCCGGCGGCCTCGTCTATGCCGACAGGATCCGTTTCAAAGTGTATTCGGCACCCAAAGAATCGGGAATTGCTAAGGGGCACTCAGAGGCCAGAAAGCAGCCACAAGATGTAGCCCCCGCCACACAATAAAGCTTCACCTCCGGGGACCGAGGAAAGGCTCCCTGGGGAGGCGGAGGTGCCTGCACCCGCTTTCTTCAGGCAGCCGGGGGCCAGGCCGCCACCCAAGCCCGGGCTCCGCTGTCTGAAGCCCCAGGGACTTTCAGGCTTAGCTGCTGCCCCCCCTGGTGGAACTTGGTTAGATTCAGAGCTCATAACTGAATCAAGCATCCAAGTCTTTGCTGGTGGTTCTCCGAATGTCGAAACCGTATTCCTTCGGGAGAACACCGTCAGTTTCCCTCCACCTTCCATCGCGTTCTCCCATCGTGTTCAGGGTCCGCCTAGAGCCACTCCCCACTTTTCTTATTTCAGGAGCAGCTGGATTTGGTTGAGGTAGAGGGATAGGGGTTCCACGCTGTGCACCCCCCAAGGTACCCGGTGCTCCATCTCAGCACCCCTCTCCCCAGCGATTCCGCGATGCTCTGAGACTGGGCGTGTGACCCATTGCGGCCAATGAGACGCCGGGCAAGTCTGCGGATGCGGCTTCTGGGAAAGACTTTTTTCTGCTAACAATACAGAGGCAAGTCAGGAAACAGCCTTCCAACACCTCTGCCTCCTTCCCGCCCCGAGGGACACTTTTGTGTGCGGATGTGACGCTGGTGGCTTGGCGGTGTCCTGTGACCGTGAGGTGGCAGCACCCAGCCCGGACGCACCGCCGATGTCCAGCCTCCTGGCCCGGGGGGATAATGACTTCTCGTCACCGCTCGGCAGGTGTTCTGTGACTTGTGGTCAGGAGCATTCCTGACTGACACGAGCTTCTCTGGGTGGGAAGACACCGCACAGCTCCCTCATCTGGGGTCACGGCCGTGGGCTGCTTGGCTTCCTGCTCTAACGTGCCCACGGGGGATCCTCTAAATTGCGCTTAAACAAGCAAAGACGAGGGCCTGCTTTCTCCTGGAGCTCCTGGGTAGCACTGGGTACCTCTGCCGGGAAGTCCTCATGCAAGGAGAGAATCCAGTTTGCTGACCTTCTGGAGAGAGTGGCACTGGAGAGATGGGCGTGGGGCTGCTCCCACAAGAGATGGGGGGAGGGGCAGCGCTGAGCCCCCCCCCCCATGAAGGGCAGGGGTGATGTCAGGCTTTTTGAGATAGAATTCACATACCATACAACTCACCCACTTAAATGCACAATTCAGTGTTTTTTAGTTCATTCAGAGATGTGTGCCACCATTACGAGTCAATTTTAGACAACTTTCATCTCTTGAGAAGAAACTCTGTTCCCTTTACGATTGCTCCTCTAGTCTCCACTGCCCCTCCCTCCCCCAGCCCTAAGCCACCACTCATCTTTCTGTCTCTATAGATTTCCCTATTCCGGACATTTCAGAAAACGGAATCATGCAATGCATCGTCTTTGTGGCTGGTTTCTTTCACTCAGCATCATGTTTTCAAGGTTCATCTACGTTGTAGTATCAGTACTTCATTTCTTTTTATGGCCCCAAACTATTCCACGGTGTAGATACCCAGCCTTGTTATTTTCGGTAGTTACATTCCGTAAAGTCGCCATGATCATCAAATTAGCAAACCCGAGCGGTTGCTGCGAGGGGGAACACGGGGTTAAGGTTTCTGCAAGCCACTGGTCACAACATGTTCATCCATCTATAATAGATAACCTCGTTTTGTATGTATTTCTGCCTAAAGGCACCTTATTTAATATATATTATTGGTTCATTAACATTAAACTCACGACCAACAATGCTATAACTGGGCAAGTGGGGGATGGGGAGGGAGTGTTGCGGAGGGAACTCCTAGCGTAGACACACCTGTATCAACCCAAAGTCAGCCCTGACGAGGAGGACCAAGCTCCCTGGTGGAACTTTCAGGACTAAAACCAGATAGTCCGGGCAAAGAGGGATGGTCGATTCATCCCACCTGCCTCCCTTCTGTGCATCACAGGTTTTATTCCTACCCTTTGGAATGACACACACAGAGATGATCCTCTCTTTTCACAAGAAGACCCTTCCATTGTTTGAAGACACATCTTGGGTCCTCCCAAGTCTTTTTGGGTTTGACATCCTCGGTTTCTTAGACCTTCTTTTTTTTTTTTTAAGATTTATTTATTTATTTTAGAGAGAGAGAAAAAGAAAGCACAGGTGGGGAGGGGCAGAGGGAGAAGGAGATATCTCAAACAGTCTCCCCTCTGAGTGCAGAGCCGGATGTGGGGCTTGATCTCACGGCCCGAGATCACGGCCTGAGCTGAAATCAAGAGCTGGACGCCCAACCCACTGAGCCATCGAGGCGCCCCATCCTGGGACGTTCTTCACACTGTGCCCCACAGCAGAGCTTGCTGGCTGATGATCGAGCTTCTCGTCTTCTGGTCTCGCGGCCCGACTGCATGTCCCACGCTCTCTTGAAGGTCGCCGTGGTCATGGGATGTATGGAGCGGAAGGCATGTGCTCATTTCCACACCTGGCCGTACCTACCTTCACAGGCTCCGTGCTCTGCTGCCAGAGGACGGCTGACCCCCACTGGGGAACATCCGTTAGGTGAGCAAGTACTAAGCTGTTATCGCCACTAGCATCACTTCAGTCCACATGCTTCCAAGCCCCTGCATTTCCAGCCCCCTCTCTGCACACGTTCCTGCCTGTCTACACTCCTTTTACAGTGGGCACCCCAAATTGGCCCCGGTGTGGTTTGTCTGTGCAGGGCGAAGGCTCATGGTCTCCCTCTTCCAATCACCCATAGCTAGGGACACAGGGTGAGATGACATAAGGTCTTTTGGGAGAGGAGCCCACCCCAGGGCTGACTTCTAGGTAACTTACTACTGAACAATCCCCCAGGTCATTTCCTCCCCGTACCACTGTGTCTGTCTCATCCTGCATAGCTGGGGGCTCAGGGACACAACAATCGGCTTCACCGCTAAACTCACCCAACACCATGACCCAGTGAGATACTCCGGATCCTGTTCCGTCCACTGGTGCATTTACTCCCCCGACCCCCAGCGCCCCAGCTCCCCGTGACTCACCACCAGGAGAGCTGTGCGAATAACTGCCAACACCCGGATGGAAAATTCTAGATGCTTTGCAAGTCTCGACTCTTAATACGCTCAGTAATTCCAAAGGCAAAATGATCATGATCCCCATTATATAACTGAGTAAACTGAGGCCCGGAGGAGTTAAATGACCTGCCCAACCCAGGACAATTAGCTGGGAGCTGAGCTGGACTCCATATGCCCCAGCAGTTTGGTGCCAGCCCAGATTCTTAACTCCTAGGCTAGTATGTTTCCTATGCCCTGGTCATGTCCGGATCCAGGCGTGACACATGCACAGAACAAGGAGGTGCCAAGGACAGCGGGGACCCTCCCCCATCTGCTCCCGGGGCACCTCTCAGGGCCAATTGTTCAACTAGTTGCTCAGCCTTGAGGTGACAGTCGCCCCTAGCCTGTGTGTCTCATCCACAGGGATTTCAAAGGAGATGAGGATCTGTGCCCAGAAAAAAGAAGAATGGACCCACAGTTCTGCAAGCTTGAGGCCCCCTGAGCACAGCGGTCCAGAGTCCTTAAGGGCTTCCTGCCCAAACTCAGGGGTACGACCTTGAAGAGGCAGGAGAGAAAGAGCTGGCCTTCCTGGAACCAGGGGTGTCGAAAGGGGCCAGACTCGGAACTACAAAGCTGAGACAGGTGCAGCTCTGAGAGCCTGGCCGTTATTCTGCGGGCGTCAAACTGGAAAGAAGTATCGAGAGTGCATGCTTATAATTTATCTAACGGTACATGGTGAGGACTCGGAAATGTATCGCCCGTAGAAGGATCGATCTTGCTCTCTGAATCACTTAGCGAGGGTGTTCTGCGCTGAGCTCCTGCTCAGCCGAGCTGCTCGAAGAGATCGTTTCCGGGCTTTATGCAAAGTAATGGGCCAAGCACGATACAAAGAAGTATAATCCACAAGCTTGACCCTTGTCGAAATTATTTTGTTATCACTCTACGGCTTGAGTGTTGGAGAAAGATGAAAGGAAATTGAGAACCTGCTTCCACCAGTGGCGACAGGGACGGTGAGCTGGTTACACTGCGCGCCCTGAGCCCGCCAGCCATCCACAGCTTGTGCTGGTTCCTGCGAGCAGTAAGGACAGCCTTCAGCAAGCAAAGGCTGAGGCTGGGACCGAAGTGGTTCCGGAGCCGGAACACCCATGGCCATGGTAAAGCTCTTGTTAAAGCTTCCCGTCCTTTCAGCTTATCCCGACCTATCCAGCCACCAGCCAGGGAGCCGCGGGCCGGGGCCTGGCAGGAGGGGCAGGAGGGGCAGGGAATCGACCTCAGGAAGGGGCGGTCAGTGACGAGTCTCTACCAGGTCAAGGACGGGTTTCAGTAACTGATCGCTTGCAAAGAATAGCAAATCCTGCCAAAGAGCCTAGAAATCCAGCGGACTCCCTTTTTATGTTTTGTCCTGGAGTCTGAAGATGTCGGCGGGGCTGGTGTCTTCTGAGGGCTGGGGGGAGGAGGGGGAACCTGTTCCAGGCCTTTCTCCTGGGCCTGGAGATGCCAGCTTCCATCCGCATCATGGTCTCCCTGTGTGTGCGCGTCTGGGTCCAGATTTCCCTTTTCATAAGGACACCAGTCAGAGTGGATTAGGGCCCTTCCTACCGAACTCACGTTAATGCTGTCACCTCTTTAAAGGCCCAATCCCCAAATGCGATCACACTCGGAGGTACAAGGGGTCAGGACTTGAACATATGAATTTCGGGGTGACACAAGTCAACCCCTAACACCCCTTCCCCCACCTCAACATTAACATTCTCTTACACTTTTTTTTTTGCCTTGCTTTACTTTATTTAAAGCATTTGTTAGTACCTACAATCATCTCATTTATGTGTTTGGAAAGTATCTTTCCCACTTGAATGGAACGTCCCTGGGAATAGGGGCATTTTCTCCCCCGGGGGCCTGACTCATTTGCGCAGTAAGTGAATTTGCCTCTCCCCCGTGCCTCTCGGTGGCCCACTCCCCCTTCTAGTGACCGCGGCAGCATCCCCAACCCACGTCGTCCGGGGGAGTGCAGTCCCGGCTGCCTAAGGCCCCAGGAAACCCGCCGGGGACAGAGAGGAGAGGCCGGCACCTGCCCCAGAAAGCCGAGGAGGCGACGGAAGGATGACGGCCTTTCTCTCCCATTATCACCTCATTATTTCTCGTGTCTTGGCCCCCTGCCAGAAATAACAAGATGGAAAGTCTATCACACAGCTCATTTTAATACCCATTTCTCTGTGATGTCTTCATTGATGATTATTTTCCATAATAATATCATTAATATTTTTGAAGAGTTATCTTCTGTGTTTGCCAGCCAAAATGCCAGGAGCAGGTACATGCCTGGGGAGCCACTGGGGCCGCGGCCAGCTGCTGTGTAATCAGACTGAGATCAAGAGGCGCTACTCGGGCTGCAAGCCTGAGGCTTTCTGTAGCACTCCTTCTGGAAGAAAGTTCTCCTTCTGTGGAGGAGTCAGGAGCTCAGGAGTGACCCTGAGCATCTGGGGTTCTAACCAGGGCCTCACAGAATTACCATCACTGCCACCATCATCACCATCATCACCATCACCACCGCCATCACCATCACCACTGCTACCCTCATCACCACCACCATCACCACCACTACTATCATCATCACCATCACCACCACCATCACCACCGCTAGCCTCATCACCACCATCACCATCATCACCATCACCATCACCACTGCTACCCTCATCACCACCATCACCATCACCACTGCTACCCTCATCACCACCACCATCACCACCACTACTATCATCATCACCATCACCACCACCATCACCACCGCTAGCCTCATCACCACCATCACCATCACCATCATCATCATCACCATAACCACTGCTACCCTCATCACCCTCATCACCATCATCACCATCCCCACCACTACCCTCATCACCATCATCACCATCACTATCACCACCCTCATCACCACCACCACCACCATCATCATCACCATCACCATCACTACTCTCATCACCACCATCACCATCATCATCACCATCACCACCACCACCATTATCATCATCACCACTGCGTTTACCAAGTGTCTACTCCATATTAGGTCCTCTGTTCCGTGCTTTACCCGTAAGATCTTCTAGAAATAGCACTCTAAGGCCAAAACAATTCCTTTGTCAAAGAGATGATAAACCAGTATAAGTTATGAAAATATAGGTGCAAACAGAGCCCTAGGATCCTCACTGTCACGCATGTAGCCAACAACCAAGAACCTCGGTGACACCTGATAAGCATGACATTTACAAGTTCAGGGTCCGCACTTGGCTTGGAGTCGCTGCTCTAGGCTGGGCGTGGCTGGGAGCCTCCACTTGTCCGTGCAGAGCTCAGGGATGACTGCTCCAGGTGTGTGCACGCTGGGCCCAGGCTCAAGGGGGAGCAGCTGCTCCGAAGAAGCTTTTTCTCACAGTAGTGGCAGAAGTGCAAGAAACCAAATGGGACAGACAAGTTCTCCTCAGAACCATCACGTGCGACTCTCCCCAGATGCCTGCTTGCCTAAGCGAGTCGTGTGGGCAAGCACGAAGCCGATGGAGCGGGGATGTCTAGTTCATCATCAGGTGCCACCGAGGACCTTGGCAGTTTGCCATACAGTGAGTGCGGCAATGCCACCTGGCCCCCCCTCCCTCCTTCCTCTTCCATGCCTTGGGGGCCTCTCACGCTCCGGCTCCTGTACAGCGAAGCCAGGTCAGGGTGAGGGTGTGGAGAAGAGCTGGGAGTTGGGGGGGGCAGGAAGGGAGAGGGGAGAGAGGGGGGACAGTGGAGGGCTGTGGAGCAGCCCAGGTGCCATGAAACGGTCTAAGGACTCACTCTCTGTTTCTGTCAGCGGCTGGCTTTGTGATCTCAGACAAGCCAGTCCATCTCTCTGGGCTTCAGGGTCCCTGTAGGTCAAATCAGGGTAATAATGGCCCAGAGGTGAGGGAAAGAATTAGCACGGGTAAGTCCCCGACCCATAGACAGGGGGGCAGGAAATGGCAGTCTCTTCGCTGCTCTGGGTTGGCTGGGGGACTTGGGCGCAACAGTAAAGACGTACGATTGTCCCTGATTGGTCGCCAGAGAAGGTCAAGCAGAGAGCACGCAAAGAAGGAAGAGAGGGAAATGGCCCGTGTGAGAAGGGGCGAAACCAAAGCAGGAGCTGACTCCAGAGAGACCTCGGACGTGTCTGCAGCGTTTGTAGACTCGGGAGCAGCGAGGACGCTTCCCGCAGAGGCTACACAGAATCCCGCCGAAAACTGGCGAAGCCGAAGGCGCGTTACTTCACGCCAGGCGTTTGAAGGTAGGGGGGCACCAGCTTCAGCGGGTGGGGGCCCTGGGCCGTACAACTGCGTGCAATCCCGGGGGGAAGGGAGAGTCTCAGGGACCCCGCCCCTGCGGAGCCAGGAAACCGGCCTAGGCGGGACAGCAGGCCCATCTCTAACCAATCACTGCCAGGGACATGAGCTCGGCCTTGGGCCTGGGCCAATCAGGATGCAGCGCCGGCGCTGGGGGTGTGTCAGGAAGGAACGCGGGGGAGTCTGCACGAGGCGGAGGAATATACGAGGACCAGGGAGGCGCTGTCGGGGCGCACCGCTGGGCTGCCTTCCTGGGGGAGCGGCCAGCTGGGGCTCCGGGTACGCAGCGGCCGCGGGCCCCAACACAAGTTGTCTAGACGGATCCCAAACCCATAACTGGCATCAGGTGGAGCCCAGCACGGAGTGCAGGTGTGAGTGGGCCGTAGCGCTCGGTGGGCGGTGCAGGCTGTGGGCACCCCTGGTTGCCGCCGGGCAGGCGAGTCGGGGTTCCGCCAGCCCAGCGGACGGGTGGAGGGGTGGCCTTGGGACCCACAGCTTCCCTCGACTGTCTGGACCGCGGGGGCGTTCGGCGTTGGCACAGGGAAGCCATGGATGATTGGGGAATTCCGTGCGCCTTCCACGCACCGCTTCTCGCTGTCTGCCTTGGAAAGCAACGTCCGGCGGGAGGGCTGGGTTTCCTTGACACCATCATCTTGGGCCCTGAGGGTGAGTGGAGATGCTGCCCGTCTGGCTGCCGATCCCCTGGTTCAAGGCCAAGCCCCTGGAGCTGTGGCTCTCTGGCCCCAGCGGGCGTTTATTCCCAGGTAGGGGGCAGAGGATGGGGATGGAGAGTTTGGGCATCAGAGATGGGCCCTGGGAAAGGCGGATCTCAGACCTAGAGGCTCTGGGGTCCCAGCTGGCAGGGAAACCCGGGACGGTTTGGTTCATCTGTAAACCCGTAGGACATCCTCAGTGTTTGCCACTGTGTAACCACCCATCACAGACACCTGTAGCCAGATGCCAATGCCTAGAAATACCGGGATCAGCAGATCTGCCCTGGTGTCCCCATTGTCCTCCCTGCCCCTTCTCGCTAGATATCAGTCACCTTGTGAGGGCCTCTCCAGCACCTAAGCTCCCATTCTGTCCAGCCTGGGCCGTCTTCCTTAAGGGGCGTGTGGTGCTGACTCCTCCTCTCTTCTCAGTGAATGCTTTGTGGCTCGCTTGTGACGGGATCCCGTCAGAGCTCAGTCTCTCAACTTCCAAATGCCTAACTCTTGCTTTCAAGACAGCCGTCTCTGTGATGAGATTCAAGAACCACTTTTCATCTGAAAAACCAAGAACTCGACACTGTCTACCTTCTCCCCCTGCTCTGGGTTCTTCTGGGTGCTTTTATTTTCTGGGCGGGGTGCTGCTGAATTCACAGGAGGAGGGCGGTAACTTGACGCAACAAGGGGTCGTGCATGAAAGAAACCTCAGTTAATGACACCAAAGTTTATCCTGTCACCAGAATGTGGTTCAATTAAGAATTTTTTCTTGATTTGAGATGAGAGGCCAATCAGAGTTTGGGACGAAGTCGGTAAAGAGTTTGTGTGGAGAGCAAGGAAAAGATCACGTGGCTGAGAGCCAGGTAGGAGAGCGGAGTTCCAATCTGGGGGCCAATGCTACCTCCAGGCCTCAGGGCAGGTCTTAGCCTCTCAGAGGCTCAATGTCACCATCTATAATATGGGGGTAGACCAGATGATCGTTCTAGTGTGTTCCAGCTCCAAAGTTCTGCGATGCTAGGATTTGTGCCAAGAACAAGGAAGGCCAGAGCGAGATTTCTGATCGTGCCGAACTGACCACCTCTCCTTCTTTCCAGTTTCTAAATCTGATTGTTTCCATAATTGTTGAGCATTGGGTTGACGATGGACAGCGGAGGACAGCTGGACCCTCGCGTAAGCACTGGAGTGTAACAGGAAAAACTCATGGGCTTTGAAGTGAGACCAGCCCAGGATTTATGTTAGGAGGTGTTCAACTGAAAATAACTGATAAATACCTGAGTAACAGTGACTTCAACCATAAAGACATTTACTGCTTACTCAACAAGTCTGGACGTGGGACGTCCTGAGGTTGGTTTGACAGGCCAGCGGTCACACATTCCAGACTTGCACTTTGCATCTTTAGCTGGTTGGCTTTATACCCGTCACCTCATGGAGCTTAAAAGGCTGCCCCAGGCCACACACCCGACCTTCCCACAACATGGCCACCGGCAGGAAGGAGAGGTGGAGGAGTCAAAGGGTATTTGTTCTCGAATTGTTCCCCCTTCTCTATCAGGGAGAAGCTCTTTCACAGAAGCCCCTGATCCCACAGCTTTCTCTCCCATCTTCTTGGCCGGAATGGGTCCAGTGCTCGCTCCCGAACCAACCACTGGCAAAGGGCAACAGGATTCCAGTGACCGGCTAAGGTCATCATAACGCTCACGGGATCCGCCAGTTGGTTTTTTAAATTTGAGCTTCATTTAAATGTCTGTGTGATCTTGAACAGATCGCTCAGCTCCTCTGTGCCCCATTTTCAGCATCTGGAGAATAGGGGGCTGTGGGAAGGACTGAGATGACGTGCGGAAGGTCTCCGTGGCGTCTGAGCATCCCACGCGCGTGCCAGGCACTCAGGAAACAGTAACTCTTGAGCGTCCTAACACCGCTCTGGACGACAGTCAGAGAGGATAGCCTTGCTGAGCTGCCTTGTCTCAGTTTTCCATTTCAATAAACTGTCTTTCCACGACAAGACACGCGTGAGCTTGCCAAAGTCAACATGTCGGCCTCCAGTGTTTACCGCGGCGGCACCTGCTGCTCCGACCGGCTCTGCACTGCTCGGTACATATTGGTTTTGGACAGTGGCTGCTGCACGTCTTGTCTTCAGATTTCTTATGGGGGAGATTTAGCATCTGGCAGCATGGCCTCTGACTGTGACGAGCTTCTAGCAAGCACCGGCGCTGGGCAGGAGCTGGGATGAGGCTTCTGTGAGGAGAGAGGAAGGGCGTCCCCCAAAAGAGGCGCCGCTTCTCCGAGAGGGGCCACCGGCCATGGTCCCATGGGCTTGGTGGGGGTGGGGGCACCTCGAACTGCATGCAAGTCAGGCAGAGTTCTGGGGCTTCTTCACCGCCTGTAGCCCATCCATCAGCTCTCTCTACAACCCGCCCTCCTCCCGCCATCTCCGCACCCCTGGGTCCCCCTGCACCTGCCCGCACCCCTCAGCCTAGGCTCCTCCTAGCAGTCAGGCCGTGGTTCGAGGACGGGCCCCACGTCATAGTTGCCACGGCTTGGCCCTTCCCGTGGCTTCCGCTGCAGGTGGAAGACAATCCAAGACGCCAAGGTCTGACCCTGCCCACCTCTCAACGCCGTCCTCGCTCAGGGCCCGCTTCACGAGCTCCATCTCGAGCACGCGGGGCCCCAGGCTCGCTTCTTATTCTGCTGTCACCGTCTGGAAGTTCTTAATAATTTCCGAGCAAGGGTCTACACTTCCGCTTCACATAAATTATGTCCGGTCCCCACCACCTGCCACACTCAGATCTCTGTCCCTAGAACACCCCGGTGTCCTCATCCTCCTGAGCATTGGCGGTTCCACCAGCGCTCTGTGTGGTCCCTGCCTTCTCAGCGAGCCAGCCTCAGAGGGGACCCCCACCCGCACTCCCTGGTTGCCCGCCTGTGCGTTTCCACCCAGCACCCAGCCTCCCCTCAGCCCAGCTTCTGGGGCTGAGGCCTCCAGGCCCTTCCGTGACGCTCGATGCTCAGCTCGTCCCTTTCACACCGGGGTCCCCCTAGACAGTGCCTGGCACAGATGGAGCGCTCGAGACACGTGTGTCCTTCTGCTCGTTACGTATGCTCATCAGAAGCAATGAGCACAAAACAACTATCCGATTACAGAACCTGGGTTCTGTCTGGGGCTTGAAGGGAGCAAGTAGGGAGTTAGAAAGTGTTGTTCACAGAAAGCGTTACCTGTTCTGTGATGACTTGGGACAGGGGTCATCTGAAGGACAGGGTGAGTACAACTGTCCCTTTGGAGGTGCCTGTCCCGGCTTCTGCACAGATGCAATCAAATATCCCGAGTATTCTATGAAGACCTCTGATGAGTTAATAAAATTAGGAACTGAAGTGAAGGACAATGGCCAGAAAAAGAATGCCTTACACACACACACACACACACACACATACACGTGCATAAACATGCACATAAACCCACACACGGACACACCCCCATATACATGCATATGTACATACACACCACACGCACAAACATGCAAACACATGCATGCACAAAGACACACGTACACACAGAGAGACACATACATCCCATACATGCACATACACATGGACACATATCCCCATGCATGCATACACACACGGACACATACCCCCATACATGTGTGCACACACGGACACGTACCCCCATACATGCACACACAGAGACATGTATCCCCATACATGCACACACACACAGACACATACCCCCATACATGCACACACACAGACACGTACCCCCATACATGCACACACACAGGGACGCATACCCCCATACATACACACACAGACACGTACCCCCCATACATGCACACACACGGACACGTACCCCCCGTACGTGCATACACACACACGGACACATACCCCCACACATGCACACACACAGACATGTGCCCTCATACATGCACACACACATGGACACATACCCCCCCATACGTGCATGCACACACATGGACAC
>CM052886.1:8137884-8155248 GCA_028534135.1 Potos flavus | reverse complement strand
AGATTTGGTGGCTGAGGTCAATGTGGTCAGCATGGCTGAGAAGGGGACGGTCATCTGTCAGCTTCACCAGGAGCTGGATGTGTGGTCTTGGACTCAGGGACCGTCTTCCCAGGGAGGACGTGTGCCCCCCCCCCCCCCCCCGCCTCCTGCCTCCTCTCTCCCATCCCCCCTCCCCTGTCCCCCGGCCTCTTTTCTTCCTTCCTGCTCGCTATCCCATCCCCTTCCCTCCCCACCTCCTTCCTCCTTTACCTCCCTCGCTTCCGGTAATTACTGAGGGCCTATTATGGGCTTAGTCATGCACCCGAAGAGACCACGCAAAGATGAACGGCCGCCTCCCTGTCGGGAAGCAAGTGCTTCTCTAAGGGCTCACCGGGCCTGCGTTTCTAACCTAGCCCTTCATTCCCTGCTCCTCTGGTAATATTTGGGATACTGAGAAGTTAAGGCAAAGGTACTCCTGTGACGAATACGGATTCTACCCCCAACTCATTGTCATTGATGTTATCAGGGATGGCGAATGTGGACAATTCTCTTGGGAACATCTCTGTGAGAGATATTTGGAAAAACACGGGGGAAACCACTACGCGAGTTGATTTGTTGAGGGAGAGCCCCCGGTTGAAGGACCATCTGCCTCCAGGTCCGGATAAGCCTGAACAAGGTCCAGGGCCCATATCCCCAAGTATTCTCGACTGCTGGGGAGTTGCATAAAAAGAGTCTTCCTCTTAGACAAGGATGTGGTAGGCTCGATGATGTGCCGTTCCCACAGATACTTTACTACGATCATCTGTAATAAAAATCTATGAGAAGAGAGTCAGGGCTGGCCTGCAAGCAAGCTTCGAAGCAAAGGGTTTCCTCAATCATTCGGATCTTTGGACGAGAGGTCTTACGTTAGCTTTGCATGAGATTTACACTAGAATTTTCTTAGCTTCGTAATCTCTATCCCAACGGAACGATCACCAGGTCAATGTGGCCACTTGTGCTCTCTTCAGACAGCGGGCCCACACTGGCTGGAGCCCCAGGTCTGTGGTCGGGAGCCCTGAGTTCCGGGCAGTCACCTGGATGTGTGCGGTGGAGGGCCATCGGTTGGGCTGCAGACCTGGACTCCCGTGCTAAGCCCGAGGCATCAGGCAGGGGCAGCGGGAAGATGGATTTTGGAGTTTTCAGATGAGCGGTAATAGGTGCTGTATAAATGCGCCAAGCTGCTTCGGTTTGCCTTCTTAGAGAGTCCTTTAAGAATGGCCTTTATGGGCGCCTGGGTGGCTCAGTCGGTTAAGCATCTGCCTGTGGCTCAGGTCATGACCTCAGGGTCCTGGGATCGAGCCCCTCGAGGAGGGTGTCCGCTTCTCTCTTCTGCCCCTCTCCATGCCTACTCACGCTCGCTCACACTCTTTCTCTCAAAATAAATAAAATCTTTAAAAAAAAAAGAATAGCCTTTACCCTTCCGGCATTGAGAACATTCACATGATCTCTTGCCTGTGTCCACTACTGTTTTGTTTTCTTTCTTTTTACTAAGGGATCATGCCTCACCGAATGATAATGAGGCAAGCTTATATGAGGAATGCAAATTAGGTCCTGAATCACTCCACTACTCAGGCAGAAAAGTTGAGCTCTGTGTGCTTCTTGGTCTAATTTTCTCCCAAACTGAGTTATCTACCTTCAGACAAAATTTGCTAACAGCCTCACTCATTATTACAGATTAATGTCACCGCTTGCAAGAGATGCTTACTTTCCTCTTATATGAGCACAGCTCTTGATAATTAATCCTGATAACACCAATATAGAGACCCCAATACTTGACATATTATTCAATGACTCTTGGCAGAAAGGAAAAGCATCTCACTTGAATATGATAATATACTATAAAAATCTGTATTTTACTGCCTTTCGTGAGAAATTTAACTATTTGGAGAAATAATTTTATAGTTTACCTGGCTGATTTTACTTTATACTTAACCGTTTGCTTTATTTTTAAAGAAGATACATGAAAATTGCTGACAATATACAACATTCTCCACGAACCAAACCTAGGAGAGATAAAATTTTGCCCCCAGTGAAATAGCTAAATTCAGTGGATTTTAATTACTTTTGTCCCCATGGGCTTTTTTTTTTTTCTTCTTAATTTCTTACATTTTCCCCTTAGGTTGCATGATTAATTTGCAAGTTGAGTCCCATACTGTCCATGAAACAAAGCAGAATGGATGACAGACGAGGTGATCTGAGCACCAAGCAAGGTTTTTCCGACGTCGGCCCGTGTCAGTGCGAAGGAACGAGGGTCACCTGCGACCACGCCTCCGCGCTGCTGGGCCCGGCAGTGGTTCACTCCGACTCCGGATCATCAGCATCCCCGTTTCTTGTAGAGAAAGGCAGCTCAGCATCGCGTGAGGCCCTTCCCGGGCTTTGTTTTTCATTCTGGGGTTGTTTAGAAATCATATGTTCTTGACTCTGAAGGTAAGAGCAGCCCATGGATACGTTTTTACAGGGTAGCAATAACTTCCCGGAATACACATATTTTTCTTTTTCGTGAATGAATCCCAAGGCCTGGGAAGTCGCCCCTCCCTGCCCATCACATTTTCTCTATATTGCTTTCTCTAATAGCTCTTTTGGTGCTGAGATTCTAAACGTAAAGCTTAACACTCTACCAGTGTAAGCAACATTCTTAGGGAAAGCCGCCTTAATGTGGGCTTACACATGAAATGGAAATGGCTTGTGTTATCCATCCTTTAAAAAATTTCTAGTGCTCAGCCTCCATGAAATGGATTGCTTATGGGGAGATAATGTCTGTTCTATTCCTTTTTAAGTCTGTGAAAAATGTCATCCTGGTTAATAGGGTGATTAAAACTCTTTATGCTCCAGGAGATAAATGTGATTATGTTTGTCATACTCTGCCCAAGATAAAGACAGCAAAGAAGGCAAACTTGAAATTCCATAACATTTCCTCTCTTCCATATCCAGGAACATTCAGAACTCAATACGCAGATGGTACTTCACATAAAGAATAACATTATCTGTTAAACATTTTTCCTTTCCATTAACCAATTTAACAATATGCCTCTGGTATAAAAGGAATAGACAAATGACTAAATCTTCTGATATCTGAATTCTGACTGTAGAAAAATACCACTTTGATCACATTGCTTGTTTTCCTTTAAACTTTCATCTTTGTTCCTTCATTTCTGCTTTTAAAATGCAACTGGAGCCTATGCTTGGTGTATTCTGCGGAGTCTGTCCCCACGTCAACCTTCCCTCGGCAGGTGATTCAGGATCATTCTTCTGGGGCCACCTTGCCATCCCTCCAGGACAACAGACGTATATGGAAAGGGTTTGTAAACATGAGGCATGCCGCAGAAGTATGTGTCCAAAATTCGTTCCTCTGGCCTTCCGTGTGCAGGCCCTGGGGGAATGGAACACAGCCACCGTGCTCCTAGACTCAGGCCAGTAATATGGACGCACCCTGTTCAGTTAAGCTCTGGCCTTTCCTTCTTTCATCCCATTCAGAGGCTAGAAATCTCCTCTGAGCAGAGATTTAGTTAAACATGAAAGCTGGGCGAAGAGTTTTTGCTACTCCATATGCCCTGATCAATTCCACAGTTCCTTCCTTTTAGTCCTGGATTTTTAACAGGTTACATATGAATCCCAGATGCTGCTTACACCTGTTTAATTAACAATACAGCAACTTTAACAGGGTAACGTGGTCCAGAGAAAAATGTTACATTATGCACTTGACATTTCATTTAAAATTTTTCCTTAGCACTAAAAGGTTTCATTATAACAGAAAAATTTCAAATGTACTTTATTAAACCTGATTGCTAATTAGAGCCCAAGTAATTATAAAGACATGGCACTACTGATATCCAACCATATTTTTTGGGATATACCGACATATTAAAGTACTTTCTTTAAAAATGTTCATCTCCAGTAAAAATAATTGCATGTAGACATTATCCTCTGTTTTCTCTGAGGGATCACGGAGGACAGGAAAGGGCTGGGCCTGTGTGTAAGAACCGTCAGGAGGCAGTACTCAATACTGAGACTCAGTCCCTTGGTAACTTTCTGGTTAAAAATATTTGTTAAGATAGGTGATAACTGGCCTATTTTTACATTAATAATTGAGGTAAAACTACAAACTATTAGTCAATGTTCAGGGACACAGAACCGACTTCTCAGAAAAGCACATTTTATATCCACAATGTCATTATTATTTTAGCATGACTGCCTCTTCAGGTTATCGTAATCTGTTACTGGATTCTTCTCTATGTCTGAGAATTTCCAGGGCCTTGGGGTGAGCTCATCAGCTTCCCGGTGAGCAGGAGCAAATCCGCACCCGCTGCCTGAGAGACAGGGTTTCCCTGTGAACGTGACACTGCGGAGTGGGCCTGAGAGCAGCAAGCCGTCCACGTCCCGACAATGACATCCAACAAGAAAGGCTGTGGAAACTCATTTAATTAGACACAGTGAGGTACTAGTGCTGTTAGGAGTCTGTCTATAAAGATTTTCCATCATCTGTTATTACACTTTTTTTTTTTCCAGGTACAAAACTTGGTTTTAGCTCTTATAAACAGAAGTATCTCCCTTGGGATCTTCTCCACCGAGAGGTCATCCATATAATTATTTTGCAAGAATCTTCCTAATTTGGGGAAAACCTTAATATACACGCACACGCCCCCACACCAATCTTAAAGTAAAGCGCACAGACTGTGGGCCTCCTGTGTGGACACCGAACCACATCCATCCCGTGGGCTCGGTCAGCAACGCACGTGCTCCTGATGATAAATCAGGGGAGTCCCTTTGCTTCTGTGGCATCTCCAAAGCCACCCTTTCCATGACGGTTGTTTTAGACTTTCCCCACCATGCTCATCTCATTTGGATTTCAACGCTTCCTCCCACTCAAGAGACGATTCAGAGTTCTTGGGAATTGCTGGAAATAGTGATTGCATTTTACTTCGAAAGTCTTTCATCTGAAAGAAGGGGAAAAAAATCAGTTATTAAAATTAAAAGAAGGGGGAAAGAGCCAAAGCAAAGAGAGACCCTATTGCTGCCCAATACTTCATTGCTTGTGGGTACAATAAAAGGTAAGGAGAGCTCTTGCTACCTTAAAAGGAAATGAGAAACCTCTTTTCTGCTTCCAAATATTAACCTATTGGGCTTTAAATAACATAAAACCCCATTCTGAATCTGGAAGGCAACATAATTTCAATTGTCAACCCTCCATGATATCTATTTCCTACCAAAAGAATGCTATGTATTGTTGGCTTTCATATATAAAGATACAGCTGAGAATGGGAGTTCTGGGGTTTTTTTTTTTTGGGATGGGAGGAGTTCTGTTTATCTTAACTACACCAAGAATTTTGGAACCAAAAGGAAGAAGTGGAGAGAAGAAACTCAGTAGAATGAATCAGTGGATGGCAGATAAGCTAGAATGTTCTCATGTCAAACAGTGAAGAATCTGTGTAGAGGTTTTACCAGCAGAGGTGGGCGCGGGACCCGAGATTCGGAGCAGGGGGCTGGAAGATCTTCAGTCTGCGGTGTTGACCTGGAGCACCCGGCTCCACGGCCGGCCGGCGCTGCCCTAAGGGAGGGCGGCACTCACTCATGGGAGCCGGATCATTTTCACAATAGGTAGTCCAAGCTACACACTGTTCAGTCATTATTTTTATCTATCTGGCCTGCTGTGAAGACATCGCTTCAGCCCCACAGCGCAGCCTTACAATATTCCTATCAGCCCATTAAACTGCATTTCTCAAAGATACAGACCTCCTCAGTCGAGCTGCGAAGCGCCTTGGACTCACGGACAGCACCAAGTCATTTCTTGGAGGGGTTATTTTGAGAGTTGGCTGATGTTTTCTTATTTCACTTGGTTTTGGAGCTGGTTCCTGCCCTTGTGTCTAAATTCAGCCAGTGTGTCATGTTCAGGCCTTGTCAATTTGCTCCAGTCGCTGCAGACTGTGACCGCAGCACAGACTCCGGTACCAGACAGACCTCTCTGTTCAAATCCTAACTCCGCTACTTGGGAAAGACTGCTTCCTTCCTCTAAGCGGTAGATCCCACGTGTGTAGAATGGAGATCATCACCTGCTTCCAGGGTGGTGAGGATGCGAGCACAGCACCTAACTAACACATGGTGCTTGGTATCTACCAGCTGCTGTCATTATAGCATCATCGGTGCTGTGTTGCAAGACCAAAGTTCACATGCATATATATAATATAGTAGATCTATTAAAAGCATCATAGTTCAATATCATTTTGGTCTAAGTATTTTGACATTGGGAGATCCAGAAGGTTACCCATTCTATGTAGTCTGTAGGAGGTCCACGCCAACCATCTCAACATTTGGGTCCCAGACACCAATACCCAAGACACACACGTCCATGGCATGAATGCCTCTCCCTAGCCCAGTCTTCCATGCAACTCTCCAGCTTGTACTGGAATCCTCCATGAGAGGTTGTCAACTAGAGGCAGTACTGGGGAGGGATTGGAACTGTAGTTCCCAACAGCAGTTCTCAAATCGTATCATGCCATTTTTGGTTGTCATACCACAGGGAACTGCTATTTGCATTGGGGGTGGGGGCAGATTCTAAATATCTAACATATTGCTTTGGGGGCACCTGGGTGGCTCAGTCCATTAAGCATCTGCCTTCGGCTCTGATCATGATGCCAGGGTCCTGGGATCAAGCCCCACATGGGGCTCCCTCCTCAATAGAGTCTGCTTCTCCCTCTCCCTCTCTCTTGGGATCTCTCTCTCAAATAAATAAATAAAATCTTAAAAAAAAAAAAAAAAAGAATTGCTTTGTCCAAAATACCAACATGGCCCCATTGAGGAATCTTTTGCATGGACTTTCTCAGTTCAAAGACATCTCTGGCCAGGGTCTACAATGTGCTGCCTAGTTCTTTCCATTCACCTTTACTGGTGGGACATCTGTCACAACTAAACCTAATGACAGTTTTCAAATGGGGTGTCAGAGAGCAAGGACATGAAAAGAACCATTTACCACTTTACCTTCTCGGGGATGTGGGACATGGGCAGTTGCTGAGAAGGGAGAAGTGGGGGAACGCAGCTGAGGTCTAGGGAGGTTTGGTAAAAGGTAGCTGCTCTACTTCAGCATGGGGGGCTGTGTTCCCATTTCCTCCTCTTGGACTGATTTTTTTCTTCCTCGCCTTTAATTTCCCAAATACGGTATCATTTACTTGCTCCCAGAGTCATAAATGAGTTACTGAACCACCGGAAGGAATCATCTGAAAAAAGAGCCAATTAGGAATAGACAGGCTTCAAAGAGAGGTAAAGAAAGGGAGGCAAGTGGACCATTTAGGCCTCTTCTTTAATTTTACAGCTGTGGAAATGGAAACCCAGAGTCCACATTTAAGTTATAAACAAGGCCTTATGTTGCTTTAAACAAGGGTTTTCACAGCAGGTTTTTAAGTTCGTACTATTTTTGTTATATGGATAGGAAATGAAAACCTTCAGTTGTTTTTTTTGTTTTTTTTTTACCTCTGTCACTTTCTGATATGCAGTTCAGAGGTGTTGGTCTTATCAGTAATACTCTATCACAGGCCAACAGAACCTTCTCCTGCTTAAAGATGTGCTCGAAAAGATTTAGGGGTTGAGTTAATTTAAGCAAGTTTGATTATAACACCAGCGTACTAGATTCCACAATAACATTGACAGCTATTGCCATAAACCATTCCCTGTCCTTTATCTCAAAAGTTTGGTGAGGATGGGGCCTGCTGGGAACTAGTCCAGCAACTCAGTTTTACTCTGCAACATTTTACAAACTCTGGGATCTCTTCCCTCTTTCCTCGGACCCGGGAGAATCTGACCTTGGCTAGGGGTCACAGGGCTACCCTTCTAAGCAGGGCCACTGTGTACCGAGCAACTCCAGGGCCGCTGTCCCCAAAGACTGAGACAGGAATGGCAGCTCCCGGGCAGTGAGCCCACAGCTCCAGAACCTCATCCTTAAGTCCCAATGTTTGTGTCCAACAGTGATGGGCTGTCACACTGTGGTTGTCATAGTGATGGGTTGTCATATGGGTTGTCAACCATAGTGATGGGTTGTCAAGTACTACTTTCTAAAGGCAGTTCTCAAATACAATGTCACGACAATTGGGAAACCTATTTAAGTACTTCGTCATAATACGGACATTCTAAAGACTGAGTATGAGCAACTTTTCAGGTATTAGAACAGAGTCGAGATTATGCCTCTAATAATGTGACTCTCTTCACACCGCAACAGCTTTCTGAAGGGCCATATAGCCAGGATGCCAGCAGTGAGACATGGGACACTGCTGCACATTCATCATGCGTGTCTTGGCAGGAAAAAAAAAAAGACGACTTTTGGTCTAATATATGGTGTGCTGAAAAACCCCTTAAAAGCTGATATGTACCCAATTAATTTGAGAAAACCCTTATGGCATCTACTCTTTAAAAAGAAGCAGTTATTGGAATAAAAAGCTCCAAGCCGTAAAATGTCTTTGCCATTCACTAGCTCATTTAGCTTCAATTGCCTCTTGCAGGACTTCAGTGCTGGAGGTAGAATGACGAAAGCTTTATAGGACCAAGTGATGAGAAAGCCTTTGGATACGTCAATAATCACGGTACCAAGAGAAGTTCTGAAGAACTTGGAAATTCAGCTTCTCCATAAAACAGAGTAAGACTATAACTGTTACTTGAACAGGAATAAAAATGTCCGCCATTTGATATTACCTAGATGCCAGGCGCTGTACCGAGCATTAGGCTATTATTTAGTCTTTACAATTCTCTGTGGCAGAAATGAGAACCAGCACTTTGCACATGAAAAACTAGAGGTCAGAGAGGTTAAACCAGCCATGGTGACATGTTTTCTAAGTACAACTGACTGATGTCCCAGGCTCTTTCACCATAGCCACGCTGCTTCTGTGACCTGGAAAGACGTGGTACCTCTATAACCTCTAATCGAATACCAGCTTTCACTAAAAAGGACTTCAAAAGCATACATACGCCTACAATGGCTACCACTTTATTTAGAATGGTATGGCAGATTATTAGCAATGTTCACTGATAACCAGAAGTCATGTACTTCTAGATATAGGGGGGTTAAACTTCTCCACCCTCTTGAAGTTAGGTAACCATGTGACTAGTTCTGGCAAAAGAAATGTGCATCACTTCCAGGGTGAAGCCTTTAATTGTAGCTGTTTCCAGGCCACTCACCTTTCCATGGAAATAATGGAAACCCGTGTTACTCTAGAAGTGCCTCAAGATCAAAACAGTCTGAGGTACGAAGCCACCTTGTGTAGGACAACTCCCCTAGAGATGCACGTAAACCCACAGTGGATTTTACAAGAGAAATAAACCTTTGTTGTTTTAAGCCACACATTTGGAGACTGTTTTTCACTGTAGTATAACCCAGCCTATCCTGACTGACACAGTGAAGAGAATTACAAAACAGACCTAGGGCATGCTCTGATCCCCTTCACAATTACATTAAACTTGGCTGATACATGGCTGAATAAAAACTCAAGAACTGGACAAAGGGGAAGGGGAACTCTGTGCAGTTAAGCTTAAATGGCTCTTAGAATCAGCTGGAACAACCAAACTACCATTCTTCCCACTTTCCAAGAGCTCAGCACATCAATTAGTCCCATTATATGATACTACTTTCTGGGTAATCAGAACATTTCTAGATGTTTCCAATAAAATAGTATGGGAGCTCTGATCACTATGGTAAAGGGTCATTTTTTTTTTTTTTAAGATTTCATTTATCCATTTGAGAGAGAAAGAGTGAGAGAAAGCATGAAAGGGAAGGTCGGAGGGAGAAGCAGACTCCCCATGGAGCTGGGAGCCCGTTGCGGGACTCGATCCCAGGACTCCGGGATCATGACCTGAGCCGAAGGCAGTCGCCCAACCAACTGAGCCACCCAGGCGCCCGGTAAAGGGTGATTTTTTGGGGCACATTGCTGTCCTAGGTCTACTTGATAAAACTTAACTAAGCAGGACTGGCTTTACTTTATTTTTTAAATTTATGTCAGAGAGAGAGAGAGAGAACAAGCAAGGGGAGAAGCAGGCAGGCGGAGAACCAGGCTCTCCGCTGAGCAAGAAGCCCGATGCAGGACTCGATCCCAGGACCTTGGGATCATGACCTGAGCCGAAGGCAGACGCTTAACAGACTGAGCCACCCAGGCATTCCCGGACTGGCTTTAGAGAGGAGATGCTGGTACCTTTCAATTTTGATTACCCCTGCTGATATCCACACAGATCTTGAGATACGTTTGAACACACAATATTATTTAATATTCAATTGCATTAGGAAAGCTAACATGAATTTAAAAGTCTTTCTCAGGGTGCCTGGGTGGCGCAGTTGGTTAAGCATCATCTGACCCTTGGCTTCAGCTCAGGTTGTGATCTCAAGGTCTTGAGATGGAGCCCTGCGTCGGGCTCTGTGCTCAGCAGAGTCGGCTTGAGATTTTCTCTCCCTCTCCCTCGGCCCCTCCTGCTTGTGCTCGCTCTCTCTAAAATAAACAGATCTTTAAAAAAAAAAAAAATCTTTCTTATTTTCTAAGTTATTAGTACATCATTTAGGTAAAGGTCTGACAAGCACCCTCACTTTCTCCTAAACCCCCACTGTATCAGATGCATAAAGTCTAGAAACTTGAGTAAAGTCAATTGATTAATAAAAAGTGAATGTGTAACTTTCTGAGAAATATAATCCTTGAAGTACTCATTAAAATAACCAATTTTTATGACACTGATTAATAGGGCAAAATTCAAACACAAATGCTTTCTGCTAATGTGAAATAAAGTGAGCAACAGGGATGACCCAGGAGCATCTTAGGGTCAGGGCCCAATCTGCTGATAAGCCTGGACCTAACAAGAACACTTTGTAACAGACTTCCTGATTTAATGTGCTAACAGGTCAGGTTCTCAGAGGCAGTTCTAAAATAATTTTAGTCAGGCTTGGTTTTTTAACAACTCCAAAATTTAAGTATGTTTCCTTTCCCTGCTGACCAAATGACAGTAACGCTTGCCATCTCTGTCAGGCCTCTTTCTAAAAGCTTTGTATTTTACTGCATTAAACACTTTGTAACTGCTACCAACCAGATCACTATTTTCACATTTTAACCTAATGATCCTGCTTCGCTCGCATCCATACATGAGCACGTGTGTGCATGTGTCCCTCTGCCCCCAAACAAACAGGACCTACTCGCAGTTCCCATTTTGTAATGCCGTTTTTTAAGGCCCAGTTGATAGATTGTCACAGGGGAATGAAGACAGCTGATGGCTTCATTACAGAAAGTACTTCTGTAGTACATTTATTTTTCCATTGTAGAGGAAGTTACAACATCTTAAAAATGGTATATAAATGAACATAGTAAGTATAAGCCATACAGAATGAAAGAACATGTACTTAATGAAAATTATCATTTCTGTAACACAAATGCCTATATCCTAATCCTTTTTGGACCAAAGAGCAAATAAATACACAGACACACACAGCAAGTACTGGTACATCAGTGATACAAAAACACCTCCTTTGATGCAATCACTTAGGAATTGTGGGGGAAAAAATCATCCTGACATCTGGATGCTAAATAAAAAAGCTTGGGGGGCTAATTAAACAGGCAACTCACTCTACTGCCTTTCCTATTTCCAACTTCTAGAAATTCAAGCTTATAAAAAAAAAAATGACATACAAAACCCTATAACTACTACCACTTCAGTAACTTCAGAAAGGTAGTTTCAAACAACTTTAAAGCTTGAGCTCCTTTTGAATTTCCCAAAGTGTTTCTGCACTCTTCTTCAGACAAGCCTGTTCTTCAGTGGTCAGCTTTATCTTTATAAGGTCTGCAATACCACTCTCTCCCAAGATACATGGAACACTGAGGAATACTTCTTCGTTTATTCCATAGAGACCCTTAATTATGGTGGAAACGGGATGCACTCTTCTAAGATTCCTCAAAATACTTTCTGTTAAATCAGCTACAGATAGGCCAATGGCCCAAGAAGTATAACCTTTCATTTTAATAATCTCATAGGCACTAGCAATCACATCTTTGTGGACATTTTTCCACTGCTCAGGATCTTGATCAGTTCCTATGTCTGAGTTCAGATTCTTCAGAGGGACACCAGCGATGTTCACTCCACTCCACACAGGAACGCTCGAGTCTCCATGCTCTCCGAGGACCCACCCGTGACAGCTTTCAGAGTGGATACCAAGCTTCTGCCCAATCAAAAAACGGAAACGGGCAGTGTCCAGATTACAACCACTTCCAATAACACGGTTTGGGGGAAATTCACTCAATTTCCAGGTCACATAAGTTAATATATCCACTGGATTGGAAACAACGATAATTTTGCAGCGAGGGCTATATTGGGTAATACTGGAAATCATTAATTTAAAGACGTCCACATTTCGCTGTACTAAATTAAGCCGCGTTTCCCCTTTTTCCTGGCGTGCCCCTGCCGTGATGACCACGAGGCTGGAGTTTGCAGTGATGAGGTAATCTTTGCTGGACACAATAGTTGGCATTTTCACAAAAGAGCTGCCATGCTGAAGATCCATCGTCTCACCCTTCAGTTTGTCTTCATTAACATCCACAAGGGCAAGTTCATCAGTCAAGCGCCTTAAGAGGATGCTGATCGCACAGGCCATGCCAACCGATCCGGCTCCGATAATGGAGACCTTGTTGTGATGAACGGCCTCCTCGGAAGCGAAGTTCTTGATAAGCTCACACTGGATGGTTGCCATCTTGCACACGGGGGTGACCGCCCACGCGCCCGTGACAGGCAGGCCCGCCGGCCCGCGGGGACACAACAAATTCCCTCTCCCGGCGCCCACTCTCCTGCAGGCCCACAGGACTCCCACGGCCCGGCTCATGGCCACTCACTCCAGAGGTGGAGGAAGAGAAAGGAGGGAAGCGGCAGACAAGCTCTGAGGCGGGAAGGCAGGCTGCAGGTAACGGTTAACGCCCCCTCTGCCTGCTACTGCGGCTGCGCAAGCCCGTGGCTCTTGGGAGGCCCCCGCAGTCCACTACTGCGGCTGCGCAAGGCCGTGGCCTCGGCTGGCCCCGCGGCCCACTACTGCGGCTGCGCAAGGCGGCCGGTCCCCCGGGCATCTCCAGGGCCTCCAGGAAAGTACCTGCCTCGGACTGGGGTGAGAAAAGCGCTTCTCTAGCAAATGAATTCTGAACTTAAAGTTTTAAAAACACGAATTCTCTGCAATTTTTAGCGTGTATAATGGGCCAACGCAGATCCCTGGGATTACTGATTTTCTATTTTTGCTACAGATGCCAAGTAAAAATAATTCCAATAAGCACAGATAAAAATAGGGTTAAATTTTCTGAAGTGTATCCCTGCCAGGAAGAATAAGGTGTGTGTGATCTGTCTCCAAATGGCCGCCTTCACCATTTCTCTGCATCTGTAGGAGAGGTGGGGCTCCTGTTTATGTCGTATCCAATTTGAGAACTTTCCATTCGGAAAGGTTCCACTGCCTTTATACCAGTCACAACCATGACCCACAACTGTTGGGAAGTCACGGCAGCTGACAAGGGGAAGTGGCCGACTGTGTGCTAGTCCAACAGTGGAAACTCACGGCAAGACGGTGTTACTTCTTTCCCATGCCAAAGGGAAGGTTGTGATTCGGAGTCCTGATTAAAAACGACTTCTCAAGTTGAAAGGTGGGGAGATAGCCTTCTATTAAATGTTTCATATTTAGGACTTGGAAAGCTATTCTTATTCTTTCTGTCACGGAAATGCAGTCTAGAAAGACAGGGATAATAAGCAAAGGAGTTGGTGAGGGTGGGAAAGTGTGGCTATTAATGGGGTTTCTGAAATCCTGTTTCAGTGTGACTTAGCACACTAGCAGGGACCAGACACCCCATTTAGAAAGTATGGGGTCACAAGCTCCATGACACACACAATGGTGAAAGCACCACACACATAAATTCTCTCCACAATGGTGGTCAGATTTATAGTAACCATTTGTCAAACTGAAAACTGGAATTTTTCAAATGATCATCTTTATTTCATGGTGGCTAACATCTTAGAGGGAACCTTTTAAAAGACCAACTTTTGATAGTTTCTTTTATCCCAGTCATAATTGAAATGTTTTAACTGGATGCCTGTTCCCACCTTCTTCCTATAATGATTCCTTTGACCAGTCAAATCATTTTCCAAGATAAGTGTTCTTGAGGATGAAATTCAAGCACATAAAGACTCTTAGCTAGATGACTTCTTTCTAAAGTAATTTTCCTTCTAGAGTTTGAACTTCTTCAGAAATAAAATCTCTGACAGCTGCCTCTTTTTTTCCCCCTTAGCCACAACTAAATCAATTTTGAGAAAATAACACTCTCCAAAATAAAAATACCTCAAACAAATCAGCTTTTTATTTACAGTAAGTCTTGAGATAAGAAGGGAAGAACTAAGAAAGACAAAGAGATGTACGTGACCTCCAGAGTAGATTTAGGTCTACTCGAAGATATGCAAAGCCAAATACAGCCAGATAGCCCCCTAATGACCTGTCTTCGGTGGCTCTTTATTCCTTTTGAATGGAAAACCTAACTCCAATTATTTATTCGAAATATAGCACAATATTATAGCTGACAGCAGGATTATGCTTGGTTACATCACTTAGGAGGGAAAAAGCAGGAAATGAAGATGACCATCAAGTGACTGCACCAGCAACGATTCCAAGTAAGTCAATCTATTCCTTCTGCCTAGATTCTCACCGCCAGCTCCCCTGCCCTTTTTCTGGTTAGGAGTCTGGTTCAAATATTCCATCCTCTCAGTCTTCTACAATCCCCCAAGCAGAAGTGACTTTTAAAAATCCTATGCCACCAGTGTCTTTTGTACCTCTCTCCATTGTGGGATTTATCACACACTATTAAATGTAATTACTTAGGAATTTGTCACTCCAAAGAGATCACCTTTTATTTAGAGCATATCACTATCCTTTAGAACAGAGCTTGGTAAGTGAATTCAGTAAATATTCATAGTAGAAAAGAACGAGTATAGAACCCAGTGAAGTAAGGCTAGAGGGCTGAAAGGTGAAATGGAAAGGCACAGCTGGAGAATGCACCCGGTGCCAAAGTTCTAAATTAAGGGGTAGGTAAAAGCGTAGGTGCGTGTTTGGGGTTTCTTAGCAAGGTTGATGTATACATTTCAGATAAAGATATGGATGAGCTAAAAGATTTCTTGACTGTTTTCAAAGGCAAAGCCAATACCTACCACATCAGAACATACAAAAAGAAATTCTACAGTGCTAGACACACAGTAAAACAAATACGCAATGGGGGAGAGAATATGTTCATCCTGTAAAAAAAAGGTTTTGTTCTTTGGAAAGCTTTTAAAAAATAACCACTACACAAAAGCCTTGATATGAAAAAAAAAAAAAAAGAGAGAGAGAGAGAGAGAAACTCACCAGCAAGTAGAGCATTATATAAACATAATTATTTTAAAAGTCTTCTTTGTGATTTAAAAATCGTAAGATGCAAATTGTAGCTTTAAAACAAATTAGTGGGCTGTGATTCTATTGCTCATGTGCTAAAATCTATATAACTTTGTAATCCTTGTGTGGGGGTCTTTACAAATACCAGTATCTTAAAGCATTTTCCTTTGTCAGTGATATGGGAATGCTGGGGAGGGACAAAAGTAGGGCCACAAAGCTTTGTTTCCTAATACAACAAAGGCAGACTGTCAAGTCAAAACACTGCGCTCAACTTCCATTGATGGTATTCAAATATCATAACAGGAACTGGCAAGTTCATCTAATAAAGTGCCCAAATCTCACTTCTGTTCTTTAAAGGCATCATCTACACATAATTTTTGATGCACTTAAAAGAGCCACATGTATTAATCTTTTAAAAGTAAATATTTTAACGGAGCACAAAACATGAAAAACGAAAAAAACTAAAACTCACTGGTAGGTGTTTAAATATCTCAAATTGTAGCTAAAAACTGACAAAGCTTAATTTTATGGATTTAGGCTCTACATAGATGTGTTTTTATTAATTCATTCCAAGTATTCTCTGCAGCTGGATTAATAGAAATGATACCATAGTCCTCGACAACAGTTTTATTCATCTAAAAAAAAAAATGACGTGAAGAATATGTTTGTACATGGAAGTCACCTTCAATTAGATAAAAACTTAAATTTACCTAAAGGTAGAAACTTAAGTTACCTTGTACAGTCTCAAAACTGCCAGAACAGATTAACTCCCTGTTTGCCTCAAGACCCCATCTAGGTGAAGAACAGAACCAGCAGCAGGAACAGTAGGGAGAAGAAGGAGTGTTCAGTGGGGACATTAGCAAGGACAAGACTCAGAGGCTAGAAGCACACAGCCTTTCGGCAAGGCTGGAACTCTGAGTGCGACAAAGAGAGAACCAGCCAGAGTCTCAAGCGCTGGGCTGCGGACATTTGCACCAGATCCCTCTTTGTGGGGCCGGTCCTGTGCAGTGCAGGCTGCCGAGCTGCACCCCTGGCCTCTATCCATGGGATGCCAGCAGCACCCCCACCATCACAACAACCAGGAATGTCTGTGGATATTGCCCAGTATCTTTCTTCTGTGCGGAGGGGAAGTCAAAATGGCCCCATGGGTTAAAGCATGAGTAGTGGCCAGACCACAGAGGGACCAAACCATTTCAAGGAACTTGGATTTTATTCTCAAGGGAAGAGTGGGCCATTCCACCAAGGGAAGAGTGGAAGAAATGGCAGAAACTGTGATCAGATTTCACCAAACAGGTGTTTATTGGACACATCCTCTGTGCTAAGCACTCTATCAGGTGCTGAGGTTATGACATTGAACAAGACAAATGAGGTCTCTATTCTCTTAAAATTTACATTCTTTTTGTGAGGACAGGTAAAACAAGCAAATGGTCAATATAACTTCATTTTGTAATAGTGCTGTGAAAAGAAGAAAACGAGATACTGTCGGAGAGGAACTGAGTGGTAGGAGTAAAGACGCTACTTTATTTTCAGACCAGATGGCCTGTGGAAGCTTCTCTGAGGAGATGAAATCAAACTGGGTTGAAATCTAAATGCCAACACAGAGCTGCCAGGAGAAGACCTGGGCAAGGAGTCTCCTGGACAAGCTGGAGGAAGGGCCCTCAGGAGGGAGGCCGGTGTGTGGCGGGGGCAGGGAGGGTAGTGGGGAGGGTAGGCAGGGTGGGAAGTGCGACTGGGTAGTGCAAGAGGAGGTCGGTGATCCTAGAGAACATAGGCAGTAACCTCTTCGATATCAGCCACAGCAACTTCTTTCAGGACATGTCTCCAAAGGCAAAGGAAACAAAAGGGAAAATGAACTTTTGGAACTTCATCAAGATAAAAAGCTTCTGTACAGCAAAGGAAACAGTCAACAAAACAAACAGGCAACCCACGGAATGGGAGAAGATATTCGCAAATGACAC
>CM052886.1:8113029-8137384 GCA_028534135.1 Potos flavus | reverse complement strand
CAATGGCCACAATTACCAAACTGTGGAAAGAGCCAAGATGCCCTTCAACAGATGAATGGGTAAAGAAGATATGGTCCATATATACAACGGAATATTATGCCTCCATCAGAAAGGATGAATACCCAACTTTTGTATCAACATGGACGGGACTGGAAGAGATTATGCTGAGTGAAATAAGTCAAGCAGGGAGAGTCAATTATCATATGGTTTCAATTACGTGTGGAGTATAAGGAAAAACATGGAGGACATTGAGAGACGGAAAGGAAGGGTGAATTGGGGGAAATCAGAGGGGGAGATGAACCATGAGAGACTGTGGACTCTGAGCAACAGACTGAGGGTTTTGGACGGGTGGGGATGAGGGGTTGGGCGAGCCTGGTGGTGGGTATGGAGGAGGGCACATATTGCAAGGAGCACTGGGTGTGGTACATGAACAATGAATCTTGGAACACTGAAAAAATAAAAGTAATTGGGAAAAAAAAAAAGAGGAGGTCGGTGGGCAGGTGGGGCTACGTCCCGCGAGACTTCTTCACGGGGAGCCACTGAAGCGTTGTTCAGAGGAGTGACGTCATCTGACACTTTACAAATCTCTCCAGCTGCCGTGCGGAGGGAGAGATCAGGGGAAGTTAGGGAGAGGCCGGAAGACTCTGTGAGGCAAAAGGTGAATGGAGGTGGCGGCAGGTGAAAGGGGCCAGGCCGTGTTTAGCAGCACAGCCAACAAGCAGGACCTGCCCGTGGATGACATGAAGGGAATGAAGGGAAATGAGGGAAGCCGAGATGATGAGTCTCGGCTGGGTTTCGGGCTTGGACAGCTGCGGGGATGGGAGTGACACTGCCTGAAATGGGAATGACGAGAGGTGGTGAGGAAACCGAGAGTTCTGGGTGAGACCCAGGTTGCTGCGTGCCTCTGGGACACACCAGTGCTGATGTACAACACGCAGGTGCGGGGCAAAGCCGACAGCAGATTGCACAGATTGTGTTCGAATGCCGAGGACCATAGCTGAGGGGACTGAAGGACCGAGCACAGAAGAACAGAAGGGTCCCAACATGAAGCCACTGGCTAGCCCTATGCTCAGAGGTCTGCCAGGGAGGAGCCAGCAAAGACGTGCAAAAATGGCCCAGTGAGGTCGAAGGCGTCTCAGAAGCCGAAAGACAGCGTTTCCCGGAGGACAGAATGCTCGACTGTGTCCAGTGCTGCTGAGGTCAAGGAGCGGGGTGATGAAGACAAGACCGGGGTGTGGCAACACGGAGGACGCTGGGGACGCTGACCAGCAGTCTCCCCGGCAGCAGGGAAGGACGCTACGCTGAGGAGAGAAAGGGGAGGAAGTGCAGGCAGTGACCACAGCGGCTCTTTCAGGAAATCTTTTCTAGGGAAGGGAAGGAGACGAACGGGCTGATAGCTGGAGAAAGATGGGGAACATCAAGAGAGAATCTGCAGAGGCGGGAGGAACTGGAAATGTCCATACACACAGCAGCGGAGCAGAAAGTGACAATCAGCAGAGGCTGAGGATAATCCTGGGAGCAAGGTCCTGTGACAGATGGCCGGGTGGACCTTTGGGAGCAGCATGGACCCCTCGCCCATGGTGACATGAAGAAAGGCAGAGTGAGTGGTACAGATGCAGAGAGAAGTCTGGGGAAGATGAAGGCTAGAGCCCTCTCACAAAGTGTGGAGAAAGGACTATGGAGAGGCTGGGTGGGAGGCAGGGAGAACGGAGGTCCATCGTGACAATCTTGGGGCAGGGACAATGGCAGTGGGAGTGTGGGAGAAGCCAAGACTTGCTGAGCGATTAGATACAGGGGTGAGAAAGCATGTGGTCATGAACAGAATCCAGCTTTTCTCTCTGGGCCGCTCTACGGATGACATTGCCATTCGCCATGAGGGATCCAGGAGTAGGATGCTGGATGGGGATGGGGGGTGGGGAGGGCAGTAAATAACATTCAGGTGGGAACACACGTGATGCCTGCAGGACATCCAAGCATCAGTTTCCAAGCAAGTGGGTCTATGGGCAAGGAGCTCAGAGGTCGACTAGAGACGCAGACCTGGCAGCCTTCTGCGTGTGGATGAAGCCGCTGGAGCAGACGGACCCTCAGAGGAGCAAACTTAAGGGCAAAGCAAGGAACCTAGCATAAAGTGTATAAAATAAGGCAGCAGCATTTCAGAAGTAAATGGAGTAGTGGGAAGGAAAAAATAAGAGCCAAACTAGGATTGAGAAAAATTACAAAAGGAATAAAGAACTATAAAAGGCCAGTATCCATTAGCACAAGAAACAAACAATAACTGATATATCTGAGTCATCAAAAATTAGAGAAATTATGTTCAGCACCGTCTACATTGTGGAAAGATACACAGCACATTAAAAAAAAGATTTCTTCTTAAAATTGTTAGAAATTATTTCAGTCAGGAAAATTCACTTTGTGAGACCACTTCATCATCAGATATACTGGTAAATGAATAATAATATATATAAATTTATCAACATATACATATAAAAATGTTTTATAGATTCTTAGGTATTTCTAAGTGACCAAGCAGTAATAGGTACCTTTTACAACAAAGCAGAGGCGGGACGCATAGGCTATCAGGCCTTCACTCCACAGTGCTTTATGTAGAGACATCTGCTCATGTGAGTCCTGTTTTCTATGCTCAGTATTGGAAATAAGGACAAAGAAAAAGAAAACCCAAATGAAATCAAGGATACTTTTCCTCCAGTGGAATAAGGCTGGGAACATTCCTGAGGTGATTAAGCCTGATTTGTGTCAGGCTTTGGAACAAGAAGGCTTTCATGGCAGAGCTTATCTTTTCTAGTAATTGTTGCACATTCCCACTTTATAAAATGCTTGGGGCCCTATTTTACTTATAAAAGGAAACTGGTGGGTTTTTAGAAGAGGTACTTTGGCAATATGCCAAAAAAGCTGATTTTTTTTCCCCCCTGTCTCCCTGGCTTAGGCTAGCCGCCCCCCCCCCCACTCCCCCGTAAAACAAAATACGACGTTGGTCATTATCTCCCATTTTAAACCTGAGCAAGTGCCTGTGATTCGGTCTCTCTGTCACCAAATTGCCTTCCACATTACATCAAGTGCCTCTTACCACTGATGGCCAAGCCCATTAGAGCTGCAGTGAATGGGAAATAAGGGTTATAGAGATGTTCTTGTCACCTCAGACCTAAATTTAAGTGACGCACAGTGCCACTTCCAATTAATTTAAAAATGATTCCAGGAATATATTCCTCAATGCTTATGCTGTTTGAAGGCCCTCAGCTTGACAGACAGAACTATCTGTGCAAGATCATGATGACTCTGTGTTTAGGGCGTTCTAGTAAGATCTATCAGGAAGTGGAAGTGAAGCTGGGTCTGCTGATGTTATGGTAATCAGAGGAAGGAACTGCAGTTTGCTTCTTGGGGACAGAAGCTGGTCAAGATGTTTGGAAGCTCTCAAATTAGATTAGGCAAGGACGCAGAAGGGACATATTTTAGTCACTTTTCAGACTTCCCCTGCAGATACCTCAGAAGTGGCCACCATTAAACAGTTTGCCAGGAAACGGATTTGTTTTTAACCCTTGACCGAAACCAAAGAAAAGTACAAAGCATACAGTCTATTTCCTTCTTAAATATCTTAGACGTTAAAAACCTCTAAGCTTTTTCATAGTTTTATTTACGTATGTGGCTCTAGCATTCACCTACAATGTTGCTTCATTCGAGACGAATAACTTAAAAGTGGTGTCAGAATAAACATATTTAATACAAGATCTACCAGATGTTGAAATTAGCAAAAAGTCAAAAGAAAGAGATGTTACTATAATTAACAAAAGCCCTCAAAGCTGGTCATAAGGTCATTAAGAAATGAGTGTAAACATTGACGTAAAAAGTATACTTAGCAGCAGCTACCAAAAAGAGCTGGAGAAAATACTTTTTATTAGAATGAATCCAATATTGTCCTAGAGGAAAGATACATTACCTGTCTTAAAGAATCTTTCTTAGAATAGGAAAGATGGATGCCAATTTCTGGAGAAATAGTTAAGACATGTTTTATTTACATGTTTTACTTTTTGTTTTTAAGGAAAAGGAAGCCTGGGCTCTTGAGAAAGAAGCAACCTGTATCAGCAGATCAGGAGGCGACACGGGGGGTGGAGAGATGGGTAAGACTTCAATCGCAGATTATTTGCATAAAAGCCTTTAGAGCAGAGGGACTTCAGAGAGATGCAGTAAAGGAATAAAGAGATTATTTTCCATTTATCAGATTGGCAAGCATTTCAAAGTAATAGAAGCCACTAATGGCAAGGGTGCTAGGAAACCTGTATGCACTGTCAATATCTTCTAAATGTATAAACTTTGTACTTAGCAATGGACATCAGAAACATTTTTAAATGCCCCTGGATTCAACAATAACATCACCTGTCTTTAGGACAAATTTCCTGACCAAGAAAAGTACAAAAAGATGCACGCCTACAGAGGTTCACTATGGTGTTTAATAGTGAAAAATTACAATATAAATGCTATTGGCAGGAGACTGATAAAGTAAATTATAATATAATGGAACACCATGTAGCCATTAAAAATGATGGAGATTTATACAGTCTACTGTGCAAAGATGTTCTTGTGGCTATTCAGTGAAAAAAGGTTCCAGAATAGAACAGTAAAACATTTACGTACAAATATGAATAGGCTTATAGAAAGTCTGAAGGGATGTTTTTATGTAATAAGTGATTACAACTCAGTGAGAGTCCTGGCGATTTTTGTTTCCCTTTTTGTACTTTTCTACACTCTTTTTTTTTTTTTTTAAATGGGTACATAATTTTACAAAAGAAATGAGAAACCATCTTTGTTTTAAAAAAGATAGGTCCTAAACATGTTTTTCTTTAAAAATAAGCAATATATGTAAATAAAAACAAATATCTCTTATTACATGGTAAAAACAAACACTAAAAATTCTCTTTATTTACAAGTTAATTTTTAAATTTAAGTCTCTGGACGATTTAAAGTATTTCACAATAACTAAAAATGTTTTCATTCATGGTTTTATTACTATTGAGATTTTAGCTCCTCTTAGGGCAACAACTGTAAATTATCTGTGAATTCTAACTACACCAGGTATCATGAATATATTAAATACAAGACACAGTAAATGTTAGCAATGGTGATTCTGATTGGTACTCAGACAGCCTCACCTCTAACAAATGTTGGATGAGATGAGTCCACAGGCATAAAAAGCCCTAAATTTCCCAGTCATATCAATCAGGAATTATTTATACATCCAACATTTTTCCTTCTAAGGGGAGGGGAAAAAAGGCAAAATAGTCTAACCACAAATATGCTCAATCTTTTCAGAAATCCTTTCAAGTATCAATAATTAATATAAATAAGAAAAGGTGCAAAAGTTAAGTCCTTGTGCTTGAGTCACATGTAAATAATTGTAAGTGGCATGGTGTTTTTTTGTAAGATTTTTTTATTTATTTGAGAGAGGGAGAGAGAGAGAGAGAGAGAGCACAAACAGGGGGGAGGGGCTGAGGGAGAGGAAAAAGCAGACTCCCTGCTCAGCAGAGAGCCCAACACAGGGCTCAGTCCCAGGACCCTGGGATCATGACCTGAGCTGAAGGCAGACGCTTCACCGACTGAGCCCCCCCAGGCGCCCTGGCTTCTTCTTTTGATAACTGGGGAATTACTAGTTGGTATCTCTCGAGATCGCTATTTACTCAATGACAAGCATTTATTTCAACTACTCTAAACCTAAAATACTTGCCCTAATAAAAAGAACCTAATCATATTGCCACAGCGTGAACTTGGCCTGAACACGGCAGTCTCCCAGGATCATTTGGGATCATTGGCTGCATTAGGGGACCACAGACCCACAGTAAATGCTCATTCTCTTCACAATTAAGTTACTGTTATAAAATTAATGCCGCCTCAATCATAATCAGATGATAAAATACCGTAATTCAAAGTAATTGATGAATCCATTCAGAGCAATGAGGCCTTGCTGGCCCACAGTGCTGTCAGCAGGCTGGAACTGGCGAGGGGATCCCAGGCTGAATGTGGACTGGCTGGTACACGGAGGGAGGGAGGCCCCCACCTCAAATCCTGGGCGCACCTACTAGCTTCAGCCCGCTGACAAGACAGCCTCCGCTAGCTCTCCTTTTATGAATTTCTAATGAAATGGTAACACTATTGTGTAAAATATAAACTTCTATCTGATGTATTATACATGTTCTATGTGAAATAAATTACATAAGAACTATGAATAAACGAAGAGTAAATCCAAAATATTTCTAAGAGACTGAAGAGCTTAGCTTCAAGCAGTTCAGCATGCCCTGGTTTAGGCCAGCAGATGGAGCTGTGAATTACAATAGGGAATGTGAACTGCTCTCCTTCGGCCACTAGATGGCACCCTTCTTTTTTTTGAACTGGGTTCAAGGTTTAATAGGATTCAAGGTTGCTACCAACAATTATTTGACACTGGGACTGTTTTTGATCTACCTGAATTTACCTAGAATAATCATATCAATTATTTACTTAAGTGCATAGATCTGGACCATTTCTGTCCAGCATTTTCTAAGATTGTTTTCTTTAGTCATGGAAAGGTAACATTTCCCAGGACTCAGGGCAATCTCTCTAAATGAGAACTGATATGTAATACTGCTCTCCGCAAGACTCAGAGTGGTTCATATAATGAGATTTTGCTTAGAGAGTCTTAAAACCGAAGTCTTCCACAGTAACAGTCTACTGGGGAGCCCTGTCTTGGCACAGTGCCTGGCTCAGGGAAGGTCCACAAATGTCTTTTGAATGAACGAATTCATAAGCACCACTGCTTTTAAAAGGTGTGCCCTTGAAAAACTATCAGTGGTTCATTTCAAACTGATATTCCTAATGACCTACAGGTAAGGGGACAGTACGTTTGTATTCTCACATTTTCGTTAAAGACGTGAAGATTTAAAAGGATTCCAAGAGCCCTTGTATTCAGTAGTGCCAATCAGAAAACAATTTTTCTTGCCCAACTATTTTATTTAGGCCATAATCCTCCTATTGGTGCCATAAAACAAAGAAGTTCACGTTCTAGAAACTAGAATAGCACCGGATACCCCATAAAGCCCAAGTTCTTGAGCATTTACCTTATTCTAAATATCTTAACTTTGTTGGTCTATGAAAATTTAGATGCATTCATTATGACTCTTCTCGTTCAAAGCTTATTTATATTTTAAAATATCTTAAAACCTTATTATTCAGTTTATAACCTACATTACTAAGTTCTGGAAACATCACCTAAAAATTCCGTCAAGTCAATATAAAGTGCTAACAGATCATCATTTTTATAGAAACTGTAAGCTTAATAACCTTATTAGTAAGTATTTCATGCCCTCAAGTGTATTTCACATGTAGTCAAAGAAGTTTTGTGAACTTCTAGGCAGCTGTGCTTCATTTTTAGCATAAATTAATAAAAATAAAACCTAGCACTATTTTTTTAAACGGTAGTATTACTGTTAAAGCGATACATATTTAAGGAACATACAGAAAAGTAAAATAAAAAATTCACTCCCACACCCATAATTCATCCACACATTTCTACTGGACATATTTTCCCCCAGTTTTTCCCACTTGTTTTCAAATAACTGCTCTCATATTATATACACAAATGAATCCTGCTTTACCATTATACCCTAAGCATTCTTCTACTGAAGATGAAGGCTAAAAGGAGGCCTTCTCTTTTATAAAGGAAGAATGGCCTGGTCCTATACCTAACTGACGTTAATTACAAAGCTGGGAGATGAGGCCTACATTGAAGATATCCAGGAAAACCAGTCAAGTTATCAAGAATGTGTGGATCACATCACGATCAAAACCAAATTTATTACCTCCTTCCCCCTCATTCTGGCCCTTCCAACTACTCCTTTATTTCCTATCGTAGCTAAGGGAGGTAATATTGGGAAAAAAATCTAGGTTCTAAAGACTATCAGACTTGGATCCAAATCTTGACTCTGTCAATTACAAGCTGTATAATCTTGAACAAGTGACTTAACCTCTCTGAGTCCCAATTTCCTCATTTATAAAATGGGGGATATTACTATCTGCTTCATAGTTGCTGTGAAGATTAAATAATCTGCTATGTCTAAAATGTCTGGTACAATGCCTGCAATGGAAGGAGAGATTTTATACTGGTCCAAAGAAAACTGAGGTTAACAACAAAAATCATCCCAAATCTTCAGTTATGGGTTTTCTAACTTTTCCAAGTAAACACAACTTTCATGTTTTAAACAATTACTAGCCAGCAAAGTTACTTTAAAAATATAGGTTAGTCAGACTAAAAGAAAAGCAACATCTATCTGTCTCTCAGTATACTTTGAGTGAAAAGTGCAATAATGCCTACGTTCAGTTATGATTAAACCAAATGTGAAAAACTCAATAATGCCTATAATAATAATATTACTTAGCACTCCCCCTCCCTTGCAATTTCTCCCTCTCTACGGAATCACTCCCATCAGCATACTCACATGCTGTTAATTCTCCCAACTTAAAAAAACAAAAACAAAAAAACAAAACACCTCTCTTGATCTCAGTCCCCCTTCCAGCTATGACCGCATATCTTTCTTTACCTGTAAAGCAGAACTCAAGATGTGCCTATACATACAATCTCTCTCCTTCATTCTTTTGGATCCACTCCACCCAGGCTTTACCCACCAAGGACCACCATGCTGCTAACTTGGCGAACTGCTGAGTCTCATCTTACGTGATTTAACCCCACTATGCACCTTCTTCACCTGGTGTCCAAGTCACCATTCTCCTGACTCTCCTGGGTTTTCTCCTTTGGTAGGGAAATCTCCTTTGCTAATTTCCTCCGTATTTCCCAGCCTCTGACTAAACCTTGGGAGTGCCCACAGCTCCTTCCTTGGACCTCTTTTCTCTCCACGTTCAATGCCTTGGTGAGCTCACCTGGTCTCCTGGCTTTGAATACCACCCATACACTGAAGAGTCTCAAATTTACATCTTGACCTTGTACCTCTCCTCTGAATTCCACACTTCTATATCCAACTGCTTGCTTAACTCTCCACTTAGCCACCTAACAGATATTTCAAACTCACAGGCCCCAGATTGAGCTTCTGACATTATCCCTGAACACCTGTCCTCTCACACTGGCCCCCATCCATCTTCCAGCTGCTCAGGCCAAAAGCCTTGGAGATCCTTGACTTCATTTTTCCTCTCACCTCTCACATTCGATGTATAACAAGTCCTTGTTGATTCTACCTTCAAAATATATCCAGAACCTGTTTTCATCAACTCCCTTGCTGCTGCCTATCCCAAACCACCGTCAATTCTCCCCTTTCACACACAGCCTGGTCCACAGAACTTCCTACCAGTAGTTTAAAAAGAGCCAATCAATCCCAGTATGCAGCTTTTTAGCTTGGGGTATACATTACACACACACACACACACACACACACACACACACACACACACCTTGAAAATCAGGCATATTTAGTCACAGAGAGTAGAATAAACATTCCCGATAGCAATTACAGCATTGTAGTTACTCACACTGTGAACTCCTAAAGCTTTCCAGACTGCGAAGCTGATCACACCAACTCCACACCATGCGTAAAGTGAGCCCCAACCCAGGGCTCGCAAGGCAAGGGAAGACCCGCTCTCTGGTAAGGCAGCCGTGGCCATACTTCCCTGCAATGGAGACAGAAAGGAAAAAGCATCAGTTCGGAAAGTGTCAGTATTTCGGGAGTGTTTGAAGCTCACGACTCTCTGATTGTCACTGTAATTTTGGGAAGCCAGACTAACCCAAGTTCAAAAAGCAGCTTTGTTACTTAATAACTGCAGGACTTAGGTCACGACTCCTCTGACTGACAGATATTTGAGTAGGCAGGGCATTGCCAGGAGCTGCGCTAGGTACTAGAGAGAAGAAGGCAAATAGAGCAACTTCTTTCTGACTAAAGATTTCAGCCACTGGGGGGAGGACACAGACACATAAAAGTTCACTGTGATCTAAATGGAATGTGCAACGATAGAACTATACGCACAGGGCACCATGGTCCCAGAGGAGGATAATCTACTGCTGCGATTAGAGGAAGCTTTAAGGAGGGGTTCCTCAAAGAGGTGAACTAATCTAAGTCACTGCAAAGACTTGTGTATATATATATGCAAAATGTGGGGCGCACAGTAGAAACCCAACTTGTGGCAGCTATTCATGAGAAAGCAGGAAATAAACAATGACTCTCCTTTTGGGTTCCAAGGCATCATATTAAGGTAAAAATCTATAACCATACTAACTGAACAACTTTCAGCCTATCAGCATACAAACTTGACTAGAGAAGACTAGGAATGCAATGCATGCTTCAAAAGGATATAACCATCCCATCACTGAAAGCACTGGTTACTGATTATTTTTTTCCAGAACTTTTCTTTGCTCTTTTTGCCTATTAATTCTCCCAGAAAAGCCCTACAACATTCTGTCAAGATTTCTTTGAGTCCTATTGATTGGCATCTTCATTAAAATGCCATCAAACTGATTAGCTAAATATGATAAGATAGCAAATTTATAATGTTTGGTCTTCCTTCTGGAAACAAATTTCCATTTACTTGGGGGAAAAAAAGCTTTTCTTTTTAAGAACAATTTTCTTTATATTGCTCAACCCACTGAATAAAGGTTTGTATCACGTGTGTCGTGATTACAAATGTTATTGGTGGCACATAGAAATGCTTGGCTTACCTGTATCTTCAGGTCTCACACTGTGCCCTGACCCAGAAGATACTCAGTATTTGCTGACTTAACACGTGCTTGTAATACACCTGAGACCCAACCAGATTTTCAAGAGATGTTTCTTTATTTTCTATGATCAAAACAACACCTTCTTCTCCCTTTTCTCATGTTGCTGTAATTTCAAAGTGGTTCACTAGACACCACAGATCTCATATAAATTCACTAACTTCTAACTGGGCTGAATTTTCATCCAGAAGCAGTACCATTAACCAAATATTATTAAAACAGGGTCAATTTAAGTGCCTAACTTTGAAACTTAAGTTAAAAATTCCTTATTTCCTTGGGAAAGACAGAAATTATATATTACGTATGTACATGTGTTTTTAAAAGATGCCTTAGCTTATACCTTCCTCTCTTTATTCAGTGAAGGACAAAGAAAAATGAATGTTCATTCATTCAGCATTTACTACTGCCTTTCCACGTCCAGCCTTCCAGTGTGAGACTCAGCTAAGACACTGCGGTTAAGACTTTAAAGAAATGATGACCATCCTCCTGAAATAATAGCAGTGTAGGCAGTCCCCAACTAAAAGCTGATCATTTTTAAAGTCCTGAGTTGTAATCTGACTCTGTATAATAATGAATGCCTAGATTCCAGGCTAGTGGACGGAAGTCTATTTAAATAAAAAATTGCTAAAAATAGTATAATTTCCTCACCAAGAATAATCAAAGATGGAAAGAGTGCCATGGTGAGCAAGTTGTTTAATCCATCCGTGCCTTGGTTTAATGGGGACAACACAGTAACAGTATCTCATGGGGCTGTGATGGGGGTTCAAGGAAGAGCAGCAGCTAGCACATGGTAAGCATTCAAATGCTAGATATTATCTTCACTATTAACGTCAGAGAAAACTGCCAGGCAGCGACTCTGAAGTACACTGCCTAAGTGGTATTCTTAAACTGGCGCTTGCTAAGTGTAAATGCATTAACTGCTCCAGAACCTCTGAGCCTCTCAAACACACTCTGGATCGATGATAATGCTCTAATTCAGATGCTTCCCTAGAGGAGAGGCAGAACTTTACGCAACATATTTAACCATCCAGAATGGTGGTTCTCAAACTGTCTGGTCTCAGGATCCATTTATGCTTGGATGCCAAAGACTTCTGATTATGTGGATTAAGCTTACTAATATTTAATATATTAAAAATTAACACTAAGAAATTCTTAAATTTTGAGTATTAATTCACTTAAAAATAAACCCAGTATAGATTAATAGAAACCTATTCTTATGAAAACAACTACCTTACAAAACAAAAGAATTTAGTGCCAAGAAGCAATGTTTTACATTTTGATTAATCTTTTAAATGTTTGGCTTAACAAAGGACAGATGAATTTTCATAAATGCTTCTGTATTCAATCTGTTGCAATATGTTTTTTGATTGAAGAATCTGAATAAAATCCAGCCTTACAGAGATCTGTGGTTGGAAAAGGGACAAGTATTTTAATAGCCTTCCTTCTTTGACGCTGCACCAAAACTTCCCAAATGGCTGCATGTACTCTGGAATCGGAAGTTAGACCGATGAGTTTTTTGTACTTTGTTACATTAAAATCCATTAGTCTCTTTTGTATTTCGAATGGGCCTTTTATTCATGCATTAGAATCATTCAGAAAATACTGATTTACCAAGTGATGCCGATCTTTCCAAGGTTGACACCATTTATTAAATATTTAAAATTTCACATCATTAATATTACCAGCAATCTCATCAGAAAAGCCTTTACGTTTCGAGCACCTATCAAGCTCCCAATGGCAGATACAAGTTTCCTAAGATCTAATTTTCACTTGCAAGCTTCAGTTTTTTCATTGGCAACAAATACCGACAAGTGCTTGCTTGAGAGGCAACAGCTTCATTTTGTTCATTTTGAAGATAATATCTGCCAAATACCCACTTCTGCATAACTATAGTCTGTCACTTGCTCTTTCAAATAAAATATGATATTACATGAAAAAAAGCAGCTGGTTCAGCATGCAACTTAATTGTACAATTGCTTTTCCTGGAGAAAAACGTCTTTTTTGGTATAGATCAAAAGGGCTTTAAGCGTACTTCCCATCTCTTCACATGGAACAGTAAAGAGGTGCAATCAAGGTTTGTTTTTTTTTTTCTTAATTTTTAAAATTTTTATTTTTTTAAGATTTTATTTATTTATTTGAGAGGTAGAATGAGAGTGAGCGAGCATGAGAGGGGGAAGGTCAGAGGGAGAAGCAGACCCCCTGCTGAGCAGGGAGCCAGATGTGGGACACGATCCCGGGACTCCAGGATCATGACCTGAGCCGAAGGCAGTCGCTCAACCAACTGAGCCACCCAGGCGCCCCAAGGGTTAAGATTTAATAAAATCAATACTTTTACTGTTATAACAAGGACATTCTTATGCAATGAGGGTTTTTTTTTGAAACTACAGATGCATGGTAACGAAGAACACGATGACGGCTAGTACAGTTTGGTGCCACTGCCTTGATTACACTAAGGCACCAGCAGTTTTACCCCCACGTGCTTCTATACCATTGGCATAAATGCCTTAGTATTATTATGAAAATCGTTTTGACTTTACAGACCCCCAAGAGTCTCAAGGCTCCCTAGAGTTCTATGGACCACAGCTTGACAACCACCATGTTTGATAGGGCATGTGTGATAATCAAATCTTAGAACCACAAAATAGAATGTCAAGTTGTAAATGTATGTGGTTTTTTTTTTTTCCTAAGAATCCCTAGCTTTCATCAGATTCTCACAAAGGTCTGTGACCCAAAGGTTAACCTGGTAATTTAGGTTTAGAAATCAATGCAAATTGTACTGTTAAAACGTCACTATCAGTTATGCCTTACTGATTTCTTCTACAAAATGTATTTCTGCACCGAAAATATTCTATGATACAGGGGGAAAATGACCACAAGTTTCATCACAGTGGTCTGGGTAGCTCCATTTAAGCCTCGAGTATGCAGATGGGCACCAAAAGCACCTTAAATGTGGTCTTTTTCCTTTACGGTATTTATAATGCTTAAGTATAATATCCAGTTATTAAATATATAAGTGGAGAGGGAACTCTTCTGGTTTATGATTTTTTGCATAACACTGTTCTTCTAAGCAAACATCAAATTATAATTATATAGTCAATTGTGTCAGTATTTAATATCTGTCTCCTGCACCGGATGCTAGCTTACTGAATGGCAGATGTTTTGTTCATTTTTCTATCTCCTGTACCTAGCTAGCACAGTGCCTGACATATAAAAGATCCCAAGTTAAGATCTGAAGCAATGAAATGAATAAATAAATCATACGGGACGAAGAGGGCAGAGATAGGACACATGCAAACAAGTAACTACAAGTCAATGAGAAGAAAAATCCTCATCAACTGGGGTATGGCCACATGAGTGATTACTTAGTCTTGCTCATAGAGTAAGAATTTTCTGGTAGCTTATGGTCATTCAACCCAAACTGATTGAGCCCTTATGTGTCAGTCACTTTTCTGGGGAGCGGGGCTGCAGCAGCACAAAGCATGTGTGATCTCTGGGCTCAAGGAGCTGACCCATGTTTTTCATCAATGGTAAGATGCACTTTACTTCAACAATTGGAACGTTTTTGAAACAGAAATGCCGCTGGTGGGGCACCTGGCTGGCTCGGTCAGTAGAGGATGAGACTCTTGATCTTGGGGTCATTCAAGCCCCAGGCCGGGTGTAGGGAGGGAGGGAGGGAGGGAAGGAAGGAAGGGAGGGAGGGAGGGAGGGAAGGAAGGAAGGAAGGAAGGAAGGAAGGAAGGAAGGAAGGAAGGAAGGAAGGAAGGAAGAAAGGATAGATAGAAAGATAGAAATGCCGCAGGGAATCAGTATTGTGTCAAGAATTTAACTGGCATCGTTTTTTGTTTTTTTTTTTTTTTCGTAGTAGTACATAAAATACTGGGGCCTCTTACAACTGACAGGGAATTACCCAGATTTAGATTCAGTCATGTTGTGAATAGGAAATGTACTGGATGAGCTTTCAAAGTCTTGTTCTGCCAAAATTTAAGAAAAAGAAAGCTCATAACTAAATACTTTTTTTTTTTTTAAGATTTTATTTATTTATTTGAGAGAGAGAGTGCACAGAGGGAGAGGGAGAAGCAGGCTCTCCACTGGGAAGAGAGCCCCACATGGGGTTTGATCCCAGGACCCTGAGATCATAACCCAAGTTGAAGGCAGACACTTAACCAACTGAGCCACCCAGGCCTCCCTAAATACTTCTTTCTAAATGAAAATAAAGGCCATTGATTAATTTGTACACTTCTTGAATCTATGTATATAGGTTTACTTCTTAAAACAATATGAAAGGCCAACAACATCGTCTTTACTTCTCCTATGCAAAAGAGCTGCCAATTATCTGTAAACAATAACAATGCTATGAATAGATTTCCGTGTCACAAACCTTATTGAACCATTCAGGGCTTTTCTTTTTAGCCAATGATAATGTTGTAACAAATCCCGCTAGCATTCCTGCTGCAGCCACAGTACCAAGGAAAACTCCACCTGCCAAGAGTTTTGGGGGTAGGGCGTGGAAGGTGAGGAAAGAGATATGAGAGAGAGAGAGAGAGAGAGAGAGAGAGAGAGAGAGAGAGAGAGAGAAATACCTTAAGAAGACGTACCCAAGTAAGTTCAGACACTATTTAAATTACACTTTAAGTCACTTTTGAAATTTGAGAACAAAAGCTAGGCAGCTCTGGCCAAAGGTACACGACAGGAGTGCGAAACCCGGGTGATCTCACGACCTCTGGTTCCTGAGATCCTTCTGCAGGATCGTTCCCCAAATGCTGAGAATCGGCCCAGGGTCCCTTCCCCTCTTCCCGGGGACAGTTTGAAGTTTCTCCCGGGGAGGAAAACAAGCTAGTGGAAGGTAGGGGAAGGAACGGGAGAAACTGTAGAGGGGATGGGGGAAATGCAGCACACAGGACACCTCACGGCACCTGCCTCCCCCCCCCCCCCCCAGCCCAGGGGAGACTCCACCCTGCACCCCGCACGACCCCTGACGGGCCGATCCCCACCAGCTAAACTCAGGGGCAACCCAAGGTTAGGTCTCCCAGGGCGGGGTGTGTGTGGGAATGGCGGCTCCAGCGCAGGCCCCGGAAGAGCTCGCCCCGACACCAGCACCTCACCCCACCACACCTTTCACCAGGAAAAGCCGATCGTCTGTGGATCCCGGAGCCTCCAGACCTGAGGACGGAGGCCCAGGTTCAGCACCTGCTGTCCCCATGTTTATAAGCCTCCACTACTGGGTCCGACGCCAACTGGGTTCGGGGGGAAGCGAGAGCGAAGCGGAGGAGAAAGGTTCCGCTACCACCTCTCCCTGTGCGTTCTGAATACTGGTCCGGGGACCGGCCGCTGACCCCAAACCCTCTCTCCTCCCTCGCCGACAGGCAAGGAAGGCGTGGTGGATGCACCTGGTGTCCCCACCCCAGCCCCGGGGTGGGGGGCGCGGTGGTGTCCTCCCAGGCAGCCTCCAGCTTGGGCCATTCGCCTGATGGCGGCACTTGAATACAATAATGTCTTCTCTGCAACAGTGCTCGGCTGGGACTCTAGGCGGCAGTGAGCGGTCGCAGATTGCGCCGCGAGCCCAGGGCCTGCCCGGTTCGAGACCCTGGAGCTCCGTTTCGCCCATCGGCCTTCCGTTCCATCCAGGGATTTAACCAGCGCTAGTATTTCACGATTCTGAAAAGCAGGTCTGCGTCTTCTCTCTGTACCTTTCTGGGAAATTTCGTAGCAGTGCTCACTCGAAGTGTAAGGGACAGGTTTTACCCTGGAAGAGAGCCAGCCCCGCTGTGATCCACCTCCTTCCCCGTACTTTGATTGATGACCTACCCAGAGGGGCGGATGGCCGTCCCGCGGAACTGGCGCGAGACAACCCAGCGGGGACAGCCGAGGACCACCCCGAGGGCTGGCTAACACGGACGGCAAGGCTGCACTCGAGCCCTTCTTGCGAGGAGACGCTGTGCTGGCGGCCCCCAGACGGGCCTGGGCTTCAGTCTGGGAGGCTGATTTGCCAACGTGGTGGATTCTCTAAACGGGCACCAAGAGGAAGAGGCTGGAAGTCATAGAAAATCTTTTCAGCCTCTCAAACACCGACACGTGACATCATCTTTTAAAATGAGACAATCTGTCATTTGTTCATTCTGAACACACGGCCATGAACTTCTTGAGGATGGGGGTGGAGATTTTTATTCAATTTTAGATTCCCTGGCTCTCAATTCCTTACCTGGTCACACAATAAATTTTGGACGAATGAGTAAATGAATGCATTAGTTAATTGCAATTAGTAGCTCAAATCTGGGCTCAGGTCCTAGTCACTTCTCTGCTATGTGAACTTGGCTGGGTTATTTAGGCTCTTTGCCTCAGTTTCCTCATATATAAAAGAAACTGACATTACCTGCCTTAGAAGTTGCTGTGAGAATTAAAGGAAGCAATAGAAATAAAGAAGTTAGCATAGTGCCTGGCACAGATAGATACTCAATACATGTTAGCTCTAGCTAGCGTATCTTTCAATTCCAATAGCTGTTTTACAGCGTTGCCTATGGGAAATTTTAAATTATAGATGTCCAGGGCCTACCGCTGAAGATGACTGTTCTGAAGGTCCAGGCAGGGCAGTTTAAAAGCTCCATGGAGGGCTCTCTCTCTCTCCCACTCTAAAAAAAAGTAAAAATAAAAATAAATAAGTAAATAAAATATTTTTAAAAATTAGGGGTGCCTGGGTGGCTCAGTCAGTTAAGGATCTGACTCTTGATTTCTACTCAGGTCATGATCTCAGGGTCCTGAGATTGAGCCCCACCTAGTGCAGAGCCCTCTTCCTCTGACCCTCACCCCCCCCCCCAAAAATAACAAATATTTTTTTGAAAAGCCCACTGGGGTTTTAGATGATCAGTCGGGTTGAGAACTACTGCTCTGTTGGTTCCTTGGAAACACAAGACCAGAGTCTGAAAGGGCCCTTTAAACCGGTAAATGCTGGGCTAACTTGTTGAAGGTCTTTAGGACTCATCCGTTCTCCTTTCCCTCTTACAAAAAGGTGATCACAGCAGCTAACATTTATTGAGTGCTTTCTTTCTGTCCGGCATTGTGCTAAGTGCTTCAAATATGTTATCTTGGTTAATTTTCTTCATAAACTCGGACTAATTAACTTGCTCAACTCACGCAGCTGTTAAAAAGCAGAGCCAGGATAAAAAAGCGGCTCTATTTTTAAAAGCAACAAAAGCGAAAAGAAATAAGTGGGGTTACCACAGGCCAAAAGCTTCTGCACGGCGGAGACACCGTCAGCAAAATGAAAAGGCAACCTACGCATGGGAGTAAATATTTGCAAATCGTATACCTGATACGGGGCTAATATCCAATGTATAAGGAACCCATGCAACTCAATAGCAAAAAGAAAAATAAACACACATACATGGGCAGAGGATCTGAATAGATATTTTTTCCGAAGAAGACATTTGGTTGGCCAACAGAGCCATTGAAAGACACCCTGCATTATGAACCATCAGGGAAATACAAATCAAAACCACAGTAAGGAGCACCTCACACTTGTTAGAATGGCTCTTATTAAAAAGACAAGAGATAACAAGTGTCACGGAGGATGTGAAGAAAAGAGAACCCTCCGGCACTGTTGGTGGGAATGTAGATTGATGCAGCTACAATGAAAAACAGTACAGATGCTCCTCAAAAAATTAAAAATAGACCCACCATATGATCTAGCAATTCCACTCTGAATATTTATCTGAAGAAAGTAAAAACACTATCTTTTTTTCTAAATTAACATATAATGTATTATTTGCCCCAGGTGTATGGGTCTGTGAATCATCAGGCTTACACATATCGCAGCACTCACCATAGCACATACCCTCCCCAATGTCCATCACCCAGCCACCCTATCCTTTCCCCCCACCCACCAGCAACCCTCAGTTTATTTCGTGAGATTAAGCATCTCTTATGGTTTGTCTCCTTCCCGATCCCATCTTGTTTCATTTTTTCCCTCCCTAGACCCCACAACCCCCTGCCCTGCCTCTCAAATTCCTCATATCAGAGAGATCATATGATAATTGTCTTTCTCTGATTGACTTTGTTTGCTTAGCATAATACCCTCTAGTTCCATCCACGTTGTTGCAAATGGCAAGATTTTGGTTTTTTGATGGCTACATAGTATTCCATTGTGTATATAAATACCACATCTTCTTTATCCATTCATCTGTTGATGGACATCTAGGTTCTTTCCATAGTTTGGTTATTGTGGACATTGCTGCTATAAACATTCGGGTACATGTGCCCCTTCGGATCACTACATTTGTATCTTTAGGGTAAATACCCAGTAGTGCGATTGCTGGGTCTAGGGAAGCTCTATTTCCAACTTGAAAACACTATCTTGAAAAGCTATACCCATGTTCATTGTAGCATTATGTGCAATAGCCAAGACATGGAAACGACCTAAACGTCCATCAATGGATGAAAGGATAAAGAAATTGCAATATACATATTTAATGGAATATTCAGCCATAAAGCAAATGAAACCTTTCCATTTGCAACAACATGGATGAACCTTGAGGGCATTATGAAATAAGTGAAATAAGTCACACAAAGAAAGACAAATACCGTATGATCTCTCCTGTGTGTGGAATGTAAAAGAACAAACAAACAAAATAAAAATGAAAAAAAAGAACAAACAAACAAAAAATAAACTCATAGATACAGAGAACAGATTGGTGGTTGCCAGAGGCAAGGGGTAGAGGGTAGGAGAAATGGGTGAAGGGGGTCAAAAAGTAAGTAGAAAATAAATAAATAAATAAATAAATAAATAAATAAATAAACGAACAAATAAATAAAAGCAGTTCTGTCCAAGTCCTTATCCACCACCCAGTGGTCCCTAAGCTTGAGCTTGATAACTGGGATTCCCCCGAAGGGCCTCACTCCCAGAGTTTTTGATTCAGTGGGTCTGTGTGGGGCCTGAGAACTTTCATGTCTAACAAGTTCACAGGCGCTGCTGCTGCTGGTTAGAGACGTCCTCTCTCTGCTTTACTCTTCCAGTTTGCACCTCTTAAAGCCACACCGTCCACTTTAACACTTGGAATTCTCTTCTCCCAAGACCACTCAGGGAGGAAATGTCCAGGCTCCCTAACTCCCCGTCCTTGCCGGTCTCCCCCACCCCTCCCTACCAAACCACAGATATTTTTTATTTTAATAATTATATTACTATTTACTGCAAGGAACAGAAGAGAGAGAATACATGTTTAAATTTAGGGATGTTACAGCATCCTGTAGTCTAGAGCCTGTTTTCCTTCTTTTTTTTTTTTTTAAGATTTCATTTATTTATTTGACAGAGAGAGATCATAAGTAGGCAGAGAGAGAGGGGGAGGCAGGCTCCCCGCCGAGCAGAGAGCCCGATGTGTGGCTCGATCCCAGGACCCTGAGATCACGACCCGAGCTGAAGGCAGAGGCTTTAACCCACTGAGCCACCCAGGTGCCCCGAGCCTGTTTTCATTCTGAGGCAATAACGACAATCTCTGCTGCACCCCTGTCTGCTTCTGTTCCAAGGGCAGCAGCTCACGAGCGTCTACCTTCATTCTAATTCCCCAAAGCAAAGGACAGCGTTCCTCCTTCCTACATTTAAGCTCAATTTCCCAGGATGCAGAGGGTGAAGAGGCAATGAAAGCGAACCAACGGGTAATCTTTGCCGTGGTGAGCAATTTGCACGTTGAGGATCCTTGTCAGATACACGCCCTAAGTGGAGAGACTTGGAGCCCCCTGGACGAGGTGACCTTATTGTGTGGGGAGCTCCCAACCTCACTCCTCACTGGCCCTAGGCTCCTGTCCTTTGCTCTGTTCCAGATTCGGGAAGATGGTGATTCCAAGGCCTAGGAAGCCTGCATGAAACCAGGATGGGGAGTCCCTGGCCTTGAGATTAGAACCACATTCCAGGCATCCCCAATAAGGACACTTAAGGAAAATGCAGGGTTTTTTGGTTTTTGTTTTGTTTTGTTCTGTTTTTTAAGATTTTGTTTATTTATTTGACAGAGAGTGACACAGTGAGAGAGGGAACACAACCAGAGGGAGTGGAAGAGGGAGAAGCAGGCTTCCTGCAGAGCAGGGAGCCCGATGCAGGGCTCAATCCCAGGACCCCGGGATCATGACCTGAGCCGAAGGCAGACGCCTAACGACTGAGCCACCCAGGTGCCCCAAGAAAATGCGTTTTAAAGACAATGTTAACCAAGATCTCCAATTTCTGCAATTCACACAGTTAGGTACTTCTGGTGCCATCGAATTAACTGACCTGCTCTCAGGACCCTCCAATCCTACCTAGACTGCTTTCTACAAGAATGAGTAATGCAATCTCCAAACAGGTGACTTGCAGATATTTGGAACATGGTGTCTCTGCAAGATAGGGATTGTTCGCTCTGAAACAGCAAGACAGGGCATATGCTGAACATGGGTCCCCGTGGTCAGAAATTTACAGAAGTTTGGTGCTCCACGCGATGGGAGCAGGACTGGTGTTCCAATGGAAGCATGATTCCCTTTTAGGACAATGTAATAGAAATGTCTTGCAAGCAAAGAGGCTGCTGGGAAAGCAAGCTCATCTGAGACCGACTCCCTTGCTATTCTGGTGTTTGTTTTAGTCAGCTGTAAATCCATACCATCTATGCATCTGACTACGTTCTTATTTCAAACCTTTGGGCCCCTATAGATTCTATTTCAAGTTTTGACAGCTAGAAAACCTGTTAGCATTACAGTTTCCCAGAATGTGGGTACCCTCGCTCTCTCTAGTTCCAAACACTGACAGGCTTTTTTTCCCCCATCTATTTTTAAAACATTTCTTTTGGAGCTTCAATTTCTCCCTGTTTAAAATATGAGGCTGAATTCTTTTTTTTAAAATCTGATAAGCATCACATATTGGTCATTCTTCTCACTGCTACTTGATATAAGATAGTTGTCAAAAATAGAGTGCAGAGATCTTTAAAAGTTATTGCCTAATTAAGTGTGTACAGTGGAAAATGGATCTGCTGGAATCCAGAATTATTAACAGAGGTTACCTTGAGGGAAGGGGGGAGGTGAAACTTTCTAATCGTATTTCATCTTTCTGTCCTAATAAGCAAAATGCTGGCCAAAGCAACAGTTTTACACATTTCTCTAATGTTTGAAAAAAAAAAAATTAGCAAGAAACTTATATTACTTTTATGAAAAGGAAGGGAAAAGGAAGAAAAACAATAAAAATACTTTAAAAATGTATTGCATCATTTAAAGAGATAGATTTTTTTTTTCTGTGTAAGAAGAAATATTATGTAGGTTTCCAGAGTAACTCACCAAACTCTTCAGCAGGATATCCAGCGACAACACTTGGATATTGAGGAAGTAAGAGTGAGAAGCATATGTCCCCCGGAGACACTTTAGGTTGGCCAAGAGCCGTTGCCAAATGTGTATACCCCAGTTTGATGTTATCAGAGCCTCTTGAATTCTTCCCAGTATCTGATCCGGACTCCCAGAGTTATAGCTGCCTTGAAATGCCCTACAATCAATACCGTGCAATAGAAGTGCTAAGTATGGTAATAATTCCTCTGCAGTGAGCTGAAACTTGACTTTCAAAGGTTGCATCTCATTACTCACTTCCGGCATCTCATTACTTAACTCTTAGAATAGTATTCTCTAACTGCCCCAGGTTGAATAATAGAAGTCTTCATCACAGTAAATGGAAGTTGCCATTATAGGTACCCTGCTTTCAATTTTTCTTCATAGTAGAGAGTATCTTTCCTTTCTTCTTCTATGCTTGCAGTTGGATTGTTACCGTTAATGAGAGACCAGAAATCTTTTTGAAAGCTGTTCTGTTTCACGAGCCACAGATATTTTCTTATAAAAGAGTGATGCATATAATTTCCTTTAACAACATTCCTGTATCTTGTGAGGATCAAATATGCTCACATGTGTTCAAGCATTTTGTAAATTGTCAAGTATTCTGGCAATAAAAGGCGTTCTTATTTTTAGTCCCATGTGTGTCCCAGTCAGAGAAAAACCCTTTAACACTGCCAAAAGTAAAATGTATTTCCATCTATGCATTTCATTTTGCCAGGATTTTGTACACAGGCACATGTATTTCCTTAATGCTTATTGTGTTTTTGTTTTGTTATTTGTTTTGTGAATTATTCTCTCCTGCTGTATTAAAGATGATAAACTACAAAGTGACTAAAAACAGGTTCTATGACATGTGCGATGAGGAGTGATAAATTACTGAAGCCTTTTTGATCAAATACTGTGGTTAGATTGATTTTAATTCTCATTCATTCAGCAAGATTTAACTAAATACCTGTCACGGTCTCTGGTGCTGGATTTACTCTAGCGAAGGAAAGAGGCATAGCCCTTGGCTCATTGGAGCTTAGAGTTCCAGGACCCTCCATTTTCTAAGTCAGTGACAATTTCATCAAAGCACCTTTCCATTTCCACCTTCGGGGGCGATGTTCTTCCTAACTGCATTTCTTCTACTTGCTGCCTTAACGAATTAAATATGGACTAAAGCAACAATTTTATTTCCTGCTTGAGACCCCTGCGGTGCTTCAGGTCAACTGTTTGTTGCACAATGTGGATCTAGAAAGCCTAGGAGATCGGGCTGCGTCTGTGCTGAGCCTGGACGGTCCTGGTCTTGGAACTTAGAGGGAAGGAGCTATTTCCCAAAAGTAGGCTCAGCAGCTGAAGCCCCACAAATGATTCAGAAGCAAGTATCATGTCCTGGGGGACAAAGCACATGCCTATGGGGTGCTGGTAAGAGAGATCTGCAGTCCTGGTGGTCTGGTTGTGGAATGAAGTAGGCTGTCTAAGCAGTTAACATGGTATTCCAGAATCCAGGACAGAGGAGGGAGTTCAGAACTTCAGGCGGGAAGGCTAGCGCCATCAAGAGACTTGCCCACGGATAACAGCGTCCTGACTCTCCGCAGAACCAAAGACCTAGAGATGGTAACTGCTAAATGCAAAGGCACAACCCAGTCAAAACGAAGAGCCCATGATCAGTAGCCCAGCCGTGATAGAGTCAGTGGGCTTCTCGTGTTGAGTCAGCAGGGAGAGCTGAGAGGTCCGCAGTCCATAAATAGTGTCCATGAAGTCAGGTCAAGGTGAAGGCTGGGTCTCTAGGTGGGTCTAGAAGTGGGTCTAGAGGTGGAGGACTGCCGGAGAGGGAGGGAAGCAGACAGGGCCCCTGCCTTTAGTTGTGTGACTTGTTCATGTGCACACAGGCCTCCAACCCAGAGGACACGGGCTGGAAACCAACTTGTGTTCCGCTCTCCAAGCCCAGTGCCCTGGTGCAGGGCACCCACTGCCTCTGGAAAGGGCCACCATTTCTGGTTCACAAAATGGTACCACCCGGGCCAGTATTGGATTTGCACACGTGATGTTCAGAGGCTAGGAGCCAATTTAAAAAATATCCCAACTAATGGTAGTCTACCTTGTATTAAGACAGAAAAAAAATATGAGAAAGATTCCAAAATGTCCAGGGCTGGAGTGTCAGAAAGACCTGTGTAGTGCTAAATGCACAGAGATTCGAAGTGCCTCTGGAATTCAGAAAATAAGTCAGAATAATGTCGCTTCTAAAGAGTGCTAGCGTGCTTAAACTCCTTGAATTTAAAAAATTTATTTAAATTTTAT
>CM052886.1:8027803-8112929 GCA_028534135.1 Potos flavus | reverse complement strand
CTTGATGGCTGCATAATATTCCATTGTATATATATACCACATCTTCTTTATCCATTTATCTGTGGATGGACATCTAGGTTCTTTCCATAGTTTGGCTATTGTGGACATTGCTGCTATAAACATTGGGGTGCACGTGCCCCTTCGGATCACTACATTTGTATCTTTAGGGTAAATACCCAGTAGTGCAATTGCTGGGTCGAAGGGTAGCTCTATTTTCAACTTTTTGAGGACCTTCCACACTGTTTTCCAGAGTGGGTGCACCAGCTTGCATTCCCACCAACAGTGTAGGAGGGTTCCCCTTTCTCCGCATCCTCGCCAACATCTGTCGTTTCCTGACCTGCTTATTTTAGCCACTCTGACTGGTGTGAGGTGGTATCTCACTGTGGTTTTGATTTGTATTTCTCTGATGCTGAGTGATTGAACATTTTTTTTTTTGTAATTTTGACTCACAGACTATTGGTCTCTCTGTGTTACAAAAGAAATGTGTACAGTTACTTCTCACTGGACAGTATACTTTCATTTTAGTAACATATTTTACCAAGATTTGACCTCTTTGATTTACTCTTGCATATCAAAGTAATAACCTCTTAGAATGTGATTATATAGTGTGATAAAATATTTCACCATATAGTAAATTACATGCCATTTAAAAGATGATGTCTTATTTAGGTCAACTGTACCAGGACCCAATGCCCTTTTTAAAACATTCAAAGCATTTGAGGGATTCATTCCAGAATGCACTATAAATAAATACAACCTCAAACTCCAGACAATGAAAATGTGCTAGGGGATACATCAAAGCTACAACCAAGGTAGAAAGATAGAAAGAGCCTGGACTAGTTGTCTGGGAACCAACATTACCGGTAAGGGGACATCATTTTCTCCCTATCTCTTAATATGGGCTTCATTTGCCTTCTCCATAAAAGGGACGATTGCATAGATCAGCACTAAGAAAGTAGCTTTTATAGCATGCCAGTTCCAGAAGCTGTTAGCTGTTACCTGGGGGGAAAAAGGCTTTGTGATCAAATAAGTTTGGCAAACAAAATATAACAGGTAGAATTCTTTGCTTTGGGGCTTCTCAGAGTTCTCGAGAGGACATAGTAAGTAGTGATTTTCTAACTGATTTGGCCAAAGAACCCTCTATTTAGGAGTATCTTGTGTACCTTAGACTATAGTTTGAGGAAGACTAACCTCATTGGTCGCTAGGATTGTTTCTGCTCCCCCGAATTCTGATTCTAGTTCAGTTTGGGGAAACGAGGTTATTCTGTTTAGAGGGTAGAAAGCAATGGCTCGCCTTTCTCTTTCAGCTCAAGGGCAGACCTGAAATTTAGTGTCTCCACTCCGCAGTTCATCTGAGCCTTCTGGGTGGTCGGAAGAGTGAAGACCAGATCTCACCGAGGGGTCGAAGCTTCCATTCTACTCAAGCCAAAAATAATGTCTCACTTCCCCATGTCAAATTTAAAGCTGTTCTTCACATTCTAAGGGAGAAGAAAGAGAGCTATGTGTTGGGGGTGGGGGGCGGGGAAGCCAAAATGGTCATGAATAATCTACTTCATTCCAGTCAATTAGGAAGAAAAATGCAGTCCCCGAAGCACATTTCTGAATTGGTATAGTGGAGAAACCAAAATAGACTGACTTACAGTAGAATTAGATTTACTATTTCAAGCCCTGCTATATATTTATCCTTATTTGGTTGCTTTTCTCAGAGTTGCATGACTTTATGGAAATGGGAGTGACCTTTTGAAGTCACGGAGCACATCCTCTTGCGTCCAGGAAGGATTTCACTCAAATGCTCCTAAGACAGATCCAGCAGGGGGTCTCCTCTGGACTTCTGATCATAGACCAACCAGTTGGCTTAGGCACCTCCTACGTCCCACATGATTTCTCTTAAAGGAGCTCGGCTTGCTGTGGTCCTGGGCGCCACTGGTACCGGAGGACTTCAGACCGCCGATCACATCCTCAGCTTCTCAGAACACTGGCTCTAGGTGGTTCCACTTGCAGAGGTTTCTGTGTTCCGTGTCACGTGGCCCAGTGGTGCTGGCCAAACCCAAGTGGACCTAGGATCACGATCAGACCCAAAGACGGTCATCTGGGGGCCAGCCACTCTGCCCGGGAGGAGCCCCATCACTGCCTGCTTCAGCCAATCTGCAGCACACGTTTTAGCTACTCTCTCTCTCTCTCTCTCTCTCTCTCAACTCTGCTCCTCCCTCCGTGTCCTGAAGCCGTCCTCTAGGGTGTCCTTCTCAGCCCTGCTTTGCTCTGGCTGCCACACTGTCCCTGGAGGGGTCTTTCACGGCGCGGGCGCTACCTCTTAGGCCTCTTTGCCCGAAGTGGAAAAACGCACCCTCTCTCACATAAAATTGCCCCCCATGAGTAGACCACGGAATATTTGCCCCTACGGCGCCACATGCTTTCCCGTTCACACAGCCTCTGGAAGCCAAGGCCCTCGTGTTTGCCAGGAGCCGAGCAGCTGCCTATACTTCCCATTTAAAAAATATATGTATATTTATTTATTTTAGAGAGGGAAAGAGAGAGCATGAGCGTGGGGAGGGAGAGAAGCAGACTCTCCCCTGAGCCTGGAGCGGGACGCGGGGCTCGATCTCACCACCCTGAGATCACAACCTGAGCTGCAATCAAGAGGCGGACACCTAACCGACTGCACCCCCCGGGCTCCCCTATTATTCCCATTTTTACTTGCGGTGAATTCTGATGCTCCCACCCCGACCCCCAGCCTGTCATGCAGGTCACTCCAGGGGCCATAACCTAGTCTAGGTCCGGGCTTCTCCCTGCCTGCCCTGCTCCCCTGCAGCACTGTGCTCCTAACCCACCACATCCCTGGCGGGTCAACCAGAACTCTGGGCACCACTGTACTCGTATTTCAGAAGACTTTTGACAGAATCCCTCGTTTTGTAACTTTATTAATAAGGTTCGTTGTTTTTGAGGCTGGCTGAGCAACTGGGGCCCGAAGAGTCTTGATTTACGTACCACCTGGAAGGAAACCGCCGAGGCCTTGCTGCAGGTGTCTCTCCTCAGCCCTGGCCATTTCAACGTATTTGTAAGTGACTGGAACCTAGACCCTGGAAGGCATGCCTATCACATTTTACAGATGGCACAAAACAGGAAGCTTTAATTATTGAATAAGTGAGATAAAAGAGAAATGTTTTAAGATGGCTTAGGCAGACTCCACAACAGTCTAAAACAAATAAAATGGGTTTTAACAAAGACAAATCAAATTTGCAGAAAATAACCAAGTGCAGGGGGACATTTGGCCCAGAGGGCTTCCTGTGAAAAAGGCACGGACCATTTAGTTGGCCTGGGTGAGGACTGGCCGTTCAGCATCCTCAGAGAGCAGGGCAGGTATAAGGGACGGTGACTAGGAGACAGGAAGAACTTCTCAAACTCGATACCCAAAAAACAAATCATCAAGTCAAAAAATGGGCAGAAGACATGAACAGACACTTCTCCAAAGAAGACATACGAATGGCTAACAGACACGTGAAAAAATGTTCAACATCATTAGCCATCAGGGAAATTCAAATCAAAATCACATTGAGATACCACTTTACACCAGCTTAGAATGGCAAAAATTGACAAGGCAGGAAACAAATGTTGGAGAGGATGTGGAGAAAGGGGAACCCTCTCACTCTGTTGGTGGGAATACAAGTCAGTACAGCCACTTTGGAAAACAGTGTGGGGGTTCCTCAAAAAGTTAAAAATAGAGCTACCCTATGACCCAGCAATTGCACTACTGGGTATTTACCCCAAAGATACAGATGTAGTGAAAAGAAGAGGCACCTGCACCCCAATGTTCACAGCAGCAATGTCCACAATATCCAAACTGTGGAAGGAACTGAGATGCCCTTCAACAGACGAATGGATAAAGATGAGGTTCATATATACAATGGAGTATTACTCAGCAATGAGAAAGGATGAATACCCACCATTTGCATCGACAGGGATGGAACTGGAGGAGATTATGCTAAGTGAAATAAGTCAAACAGAGAAACAATTACCATATGGTTTCACTTATATGTGGAACATAAAGAGTAGCGTGGAGGACATTAGGAGAAGGAAGGGAAAAATGAAAAGGGGTGGAAATCAGAGCGGGAAACAAACCATGAGAGACTGTGGACTCCAAGAAACATACTGAGGGTTTTAGAGGGGAGGCGGGTAGGGGGTTGGCTTAGCCTGGTGATGGGTATTAAGGAGGGCACAGATTGCATGGAGCGCTGGGTGTTATACGCAAACAATGAATCCTGGAACACGACATCAAAAACTAATGACGTACTGTAAGGTGACTAACATAACATAAAAATAATAATTAAAAAAGGAAATCTTAACCGTGTTGTCTCAGAAAAAAAGAGTTGAGGGTAAGTGCTAGAGAAAGAAGTAGAGTCTCTCAGGAACCATGGGGGAAAGATAGACTAGGTAGATTTTGTTTCAAATAAAAACATTTTAAAAATTTGAAATGTCCCCCGAATGGAATGAGGAACTTGAATTATATTGTTTTCTATCACTGGAACTTTCTGAGCAGAAGTTGGATTAACATCTAATGGAGATGATGTAGAAGAAGTTCATGCCCCGGCGACGAGGTAGAAATTCCAAGAAGGCTTTTGTCGCAGCTCTGCTAACTCAGCTCTGCTGTTTCCGAAACTCGGTTTTGTCAGCAGGGCGAGAGCAGATTTATCTCTCCCGGAAGAATCACATTAATCAGGCTCATGAGTCCAAACGCCAGTTAAATACTGTGTAATGAAAAATACGGTAAGAACTATAACCGGAAGCCAGGTAACTGTCAGAAAGCTGCATGTGACACCCCCCTTTCAGGCTCTGGCAGGTAAAGTAGATAAATAACAAGTAAGGAAAACTTCTAGAAAGAACTGAGGGTTCTGTACGTTGGTCAGCTGTAAAATGAATCTTATAAAAATCATTAGCTTTCCTATATATTAGCTATAACTGATTAAAATTCAAAACAGAGGGGAAAAAAAGATACCACTATGTGATAATCACAAAACTTTACTGACACACATGAAAGAAGGGATGGCATACCTCTGGGTCCTCCAAACTTATCTGTCCAGTTGTCAGTTCTTCTCAACTTACAAATTTCATGCAATTCCTGCTGAAATAAAAATAGAATCATTTAAAAAAACTTGACAGAATGAGGGGCGCCTGGGTGGCTCAGTTGATTAAGCATCAACTCTTGATTTCGGTTTGGGTCATGATCACAGGGTCAGAGGATCGAGCCCCAGGTCAGGTGCCATGGTCAGCAAGGAGTCTGCTTGTCCCTTTCCCTCTGCTCTTTCCTTGTGCCCTCTCTCTCTCAAATAAATAAGTAAATAAACAAACAAATAAATAAAGTCTTAAAAAAACTTGACAGAACGATGAAAAATTCACCCGAATAATAAACCTTCAAAAAAAGTCAAGAAATTTTGGAAAAGCCTTGTGGGAGGGATTGCCCTGCAATGTTAAATGCATGATGTTACCTTAACTGAAGTACTAGCCATAGACAGGAATAGCTCACTGCATCCATGGATGGTGAACAAGCATATTTCAAATTAGTAGAGAAAGCCCCCAAAATGATATGGGGACAACTAACTGGTTATTTGGAAAAAAATGTCTTTGATTTCTATCTCCTACTACAATGAAAACACACAAGGGAGGTAAGAAAGTATAGATAACTGTCTAGTGAGAAAACTCCTTGAGTGGAGGAACAACTTTCTAAGCATGAACCGAAGAAATAAATACAGATATTCGTCAACTTACGATGGGGTTATGTCCCGGTAACTCATTGTAAGTCGAAAATGCATTCAATACACCTAGGCTACCAATCACAGCTTTGCTCATCTTCAACGTGCTCAGAACACTTATAAAATCACTGAACACGAAGACTGTTTTATAACAGTGTTGAATATCTCATATAATGTATTGAATTACTATACTGAAAGTGAAAAGCAGAAGTCTGTACGATGCAGAATGGTTGTCAGTGTGTCCCCACGTCTCAAGCTGACTGGAGCTGAGGCTGCTGCCCAGCATCATGAAAGAGTTCGCCTGCATATCTCTAGCCCTGGAAAAGATCCGACGTAAAAATTCGACGTATGTTTTCTACTGAGTGCTCATCACTTTCACACCACTGCAAAGTTGAAAAATCTTGAGTTGAACCATGGTAAGTCAGGATGGTCTATGTAGACCAATTGGACTATATAAATCTGAAAACCACTCTGTGAAAGACAGTGTAAATTTGTTCACAGATTCCCACCTCCAGTTCTTTGGTTGCCTGCCCCTCACTTGCTGGTGGAAGTGGCCATGTGACCAGTTCTGGCCAATGGGCATAAGCAAGTGTCAGCTGGCATTGTCTCTTCCTCTACCCTTCCTCCTGCCTGGAACACAGATCTGATGGCTAGTGCTGCAGCAGCCATTTAGTGTCCATAAGATAACAAGCAGAAGGAGGCTAAGAGAGGGCAGGAGTGTTAGCCAGATTCATTCCAAAGTCAAATTCATTCCTAACTGAGTCTGAGCTTAAGGCAAAACACCGTATTGCAATAAAAGGCAAATAAAAAGCTGGGGAAAAGATTTGCAATATATATCACAAAAGTTAATATCCCTATTAATACAAAGACCTCTAAAATAAGAGATATCTCAATAAAAATGGGCAATGAGATGAATAGGAAGATACAAAACTCAAATGCCTAATAAATCCATGAAAAAAATTTTAGCTTCACTAGTAATCAGAAAAATACAAATTAAAATAGTGACCTAATGATTTATCAGCTATAAAAATTGGCAAACACTGGAACAATTATAATATTTTCTGGAAAGCAATCTGGCAAAATGTATCAGAAGTCTGAGAATGCCCATGCCCTTTGGGAGTCTGTGCAGAGAAATGGTTAATGAGGTGCAAATATTTGCGGCAAGTCTGTCTCCTGTAGTGCTTTTGGTAATTGAAAAATGATGGAAATGGCAGAAATGTGCAATAATAGAGCTCTGGCTAAATAAAAAATAGGATTGCCCACCTAAAAAAATATGTATTCATTAATCTGCTGTAGAGGTATATTTGTCAACACACGAAGATGTTCATTATTTTTCGGTGAAGTCAGAAAACACACCAGTAAGGATGAAATATTTCTATTTTTGTTACTATGCATGTTTGTGTATTTGTGTGTGTGAAAAATGGCATGGGAGAAAATAAATCAAGGCATTAACATCATCGCTGGGCTTGGTCCACATTTTCTGATTATTTTTGTGATAAATGTATTGTGGGGCTGGGTGGCTCAGTCGGTTAAGCATCTGCCTTCAGCTCAGGTCATGATCCTGGGGTCCTGGGGTCGAGCCCCGCATCAGTCTCTGCTCTGCGGGGAGCCTGCTTCTCCCTCTGCCTGCCTCTGTGTTTTTCTGACAAATAAATAAAATCTTTAAAAAACACATGTATTGAAATAAGAAATAAGAAAATCATTACTCTAAAAACATTTCTTGGTGAGCACAGAGTTGAAATATAGGGAATGAGACGAATTGACGATTTAATGGCATCCGCCTGAGATAAGCTGAAGAGTTTGTCTCACTAGAAGGATATCAGCACATTCTGAGTTATTCGAGCTTGTTCTTCTGTAAGCAAATTCATGGAGCACAGCTGACGTCTGTTTCTGTGATTCTCCTTTTCCTGGCTTCTTCTGACTGATACATTTTTGCTTTAGGTAGTTTAATATATTCAGTTCTGCTAAAGCCAAGCCTTCCAGTTCTAAGGGTCCTTCAACTTGTAAAGTGACTTTGCATTTCTCTGTTCTGATCCAGGACACGTGATTTAAAGTTGAACCCTCTGAGATGACTCTTAGTTTCCTGATTTCCAAGATCTGGGGAGGGGGAGCGATAGGGGTACCCCTCATGGTAATTCCTAAATGTTGGCTGAGGGGTAGATGCTGGATTCCTCTTGAAAGACAATTAGTACTTTGCCTCAAAGGGAGGGAGCTCTGAGAAGGCAGAAGGACCCATGACAGCAGATCTTCTGACAGCTTGACTCTGAACTCCTGTGCTGACTTCTAACTTCTCATTTTTCATATTTCTTAATACATCAGCCATGAATTGGACCGGCAAGGATTGTATTCCCTTTACTGTATTCCTCCACTTCACTTCCAAGTAATACTAAAAATGGCTGTTTCCCTCAAGGCAATTATCATCATGACCTTGCAAAAGCTACATGTGCCAATTGGAAATTCTTTAGAAGTTCTTTTTTAATGACAACAAGTACTTTATGAAACTAAGAGCATGACTGGGAGGGAAGTAGGCTGCATGGAAAAATATTGAAATTTATTATAATTACGTCTCTCAACCAGGTTCCCAGCAGGAGATGAGGAAACCTCTCAGGTAGGTCAATAGAAGATTCTTTAATGAAGGGGCTCTTTGCACGGGAATGGGCAGGGTTACTGAACCACCAAGAGAGGTCGAGGCACCAAGAAACTACAGCAGTAGGGAGCTGTGACGAACCCTAGGCCTGAAGGGAAATAGGGGTCCTGGTGAGATTTGGAGCCAGGCAGAAGGTGCCCTCTCTGACAGGAGGTGCGGTTGTGGAAGCGTGTTGCCGCTCCCAGAATCAGGCACCAAATCATGAAGGGAACAGGGAAACACGGCCCTCCTTCCTGCCCTCCAACGTCCTCTGGTGTCATCTGTTGGCCACATCCTAACAGAAATCCGCTGAAAGGGACCCCACACAAACTCTCTGGAGCACAGAGAAGACAGGAAGGGTGAGAAATGTATCTGTGGGCACACGTGGAGAATGACTGGCTCATTCCCTGAGGGAATGTTTTGTTCCTTGAAAGGAGATAACACAACCAGGACAATTTTGGCAATGCTTAGTTATGGTTCCTCAAGGTTCAGCTGCTCATGGTTTCAGGAATGTATCATTTTCAAGAGATTAAAACAACGACAACAACAACAAAAAAACCCAAACAAAACCCCCCCCCAACTCAAGCTCAGTGGAGTCTCAGAGAAATATATTGTTAAGGATTGAATGTGTCCCCTTGAAATTTGTATGTGAAACCCTAACCCCCAGGGTGAGGGTATTTGGAGGTGATTAGGTGGAGAGGAAATCATGAGGGTGGGGCCCTCAGATGGGATCAGTGTCCTTATAAGAGGATGAAGAGAACAGAGCTCTCTCTCTCTCTCTCTGTCACGCAGACACAGTGAGAGGGTAGCTATCGGCAAGCCAGGAAGAGAATCCTCACCGGAACCCGACCATGCTGGCACCCTAATCTTGGAAGTCCAGCCTCCAGAACTGTGAGAAATAAATTGCTGTTGTTTCATCCACTCCATCTGTGGTATTCAATGATGGCAGCCTGAGCTGACTAAGACACATACCTAAAATTAAATATGCATATATTGAAGACAGTACTAGCTATCATTCATCAAGCCCACGCTCTGTGCCAGGCTTTGTACCGAGTGCTTTACCTGAATGAGTTTATCTAATCCCCACACCTGTGGGGGTAGGTGCTGTTATCTCTGTTGGCATAGGAGGAAACCGTTGTCCAAGGAATTGTTCATCTCTTGCTCCGGGTCACTTAGACAGCTAGGGCAGAAGCCTTCTATTTCTGGAGGGTAGACTGTTGGAGCAGTAGGTGCTGCCACAAAGTGGGACCCAGTGCGTAAATGCCCAGGGTGCAGAGGGTAGATGTTGGGGTTCTCAGCTATAGGGGGGCTGTGTGGATGTTGGAGATGTTTGGGGCTCCAGTAGTGTGCTTACGTATTTGCTGGTTTTCTCTCACAGGGATGAGCGTAGGAACCTGGTGTTTCTTATTCGTCACTATGTCCGTACTTCCTGGTACACGGTAAGTGCTCCATGATATTTGAGAAGTGAATACAGGACTGGCACCTGATAGAATCAGTGTTTATAACTCACACTCAGTTTATTTATCTCTCCATTTTTACTTTTTTAGTAGGCGCCACACCCAGTGTGGAGCCCAACTTGGGGCTCGAACTCCCGACCCTGAGATCAAGACCTGAGCTGAGATCAAGAGTCGGATAGCTTAACTGACTGAGCCACTAGGCACCCCGAAGCCTACCTGTTTTTAGATCAGTGGTTTACAGGGCTATTTGAAAGAGAGAAAGTTTGCCACTTCCGGTCTGGATTAGCAAGGCCCGCTGGTGAAGGCACCGTGAAGGGACACTGGCATCATCAGCATGATCACAGAACCAGAAGTAGACACATGCGTAGAACCATAGAACAATCAGATGTCCGTTAAATGTCCATAAGCGTTGTGGCCTGGCCTCTGGGGAAGATGAAAAGAATCCAAATTCAAACAGACAGTGAGGGACTAGACAAGGCTCATTGAAATCTAAATGGGGATGCAGGTTCCCATTAGGCCCCATCAGGCAGTAATGTTGAAAGAAGTTTTGGAAAATTATGCTATCTCTTGAACCCAGATGGCAAGGGCTTTAAGATTAACGCCCTAGGCAAGATGAGGACTACAAGAAAGACTCACGAGTCCACCATGGACACAGGTAGGACTGCCTGGGACAAATGAACTCTTCTCTGGGACTCAGCTCCCTGGCCAGTAGTGATTCCAACATCTTGAGAAGACGACTCAAGTTGTTTTGGGGTGATGAAATTGTTCCCTCAATGGGCGGACTGTATTTCTAGCTCTAGGAATGTTTAGAATTAGATGTTGAGGTATATCAAACCATAATATTCATACTTTTGTGTAGTTCAGGAATACATTTGAAATCATTGAGAAAATCTGGGTGTACTTGGATTTCACTGTAATAAGAGAGTTGGATGTATTGGAACAAAGATAGACCAGCCTTGTGATCCCAATTTAAAACGTGTGATTAAGTAATTGATTTTAGACTTGTGATTTATACAAAGTACAAAAATTTTATTAAGTTTATAAACAGTATTTGAATGTTTAAGTGAACTGGAGAGTTACAGTATTTATAGGTTTAATTTATTAGATTTATTACAGTTGTATAAGTACTTGGAAAGGCTTTGCTGCTTAGGGTAGGCATTTGAAGTAGTTCAAAAGAAAATTGAGTATGTTCAATTTGTACCTGCAGTTTAACATATTTGAGGGGATTTAATTAACCAAGATGTAAATGGGCATGATTGTTTAAGGGAATTTAGTCTGTTCAACTTGATATAATTGGTCATTAATGAAAGAAAATGTGAACTTGTTCTGGTTTTACTAGATGTATAAGTAGACTTAAGTGTTGTAATTTGAACTTGAAGGCCCAAGGAACACTCAGCTTGAAAATCCAGCATGCCTTTCTCCTTTTCATTCCCTAAAGCCTTTGTGTAGGAGGCTCTGGGGTCCCTGTGGCTTTATGAGATCAGTGGAAGGGCTGCCCACATAGCCTTGGGGATGAGCAGTGAGATGTGCTCCTGCCTCTCTAGAAGGGACCAGGGACTTAGCCTGCTTCAAGGATCAAAAGGAGATCTGGTTCTGCCTCTGGGGCAGGTGCACTGCCAGAAAGCCACGTGGGCTCTTCTGAAAAAAAAAGGGCCTCGGAGACAGGGGCCAGTACGGGATAAAACCAGACCACGCTTGACAGCCCGCAATACCACCCCCTCACCCCCAAAGTTTTTCTAACTTAAATTTGCCTTTAGCTACTAAGACTCATGAGTTAGTTCTTGCACAAGATTTTTATTAAGATGGAATGGAAGATCTATTTCAGAGAGAGGAACTGATGGTATCAAAGACTCAGAAATATGGTTGAGCCTCTTCCAGGAAAGCTTCCCTATTCCTCCAAGTTGAGATAGAGGCATCTTTTCCATATTCTCCAAGTGCAGCTGCCCAACCTTCACACATCCCTTCCCCGCTCTGTCTTGTGATCATTGGTTGCTAGGTTTCCATTCTTTGCTAGACCAAGAGCTCCCCAAGGGCAGGAACTATGTCTTTCTTTGGTAGTCCCAGCACCTAGTCCATTCCCAGATACTCAGCAGACACTGGGTAGATGCCTGTTGTATGACTAAAGGAATAGTCCAGGTGTAAGAGATATGGGCTTGAATGTGCAACGGGCATGGTGGATGGACCCTCAGTACCTATTCAATTTCCTTCCAGTGGCCTTCCTGTACTGCAGAGGCCAGAAAGCCAAAGCTACATTCCCAGACTCCTATGCAACCGGTGCTCTGCATGTAGATTACATTCTACCAAATTAATGGAGTCCAATGAAGTGGGAAAAGAGATGAGGACCATTCTTCACTGGAGATCCACCTGAATATTCTTGCTCTGGTAGTGTAAATCTTCCAACTCCCTTTTCTTTACCAAATTTGTTTTTGTTTTTGTTTTTGTTTTGGTCCTTGCATTTCCATGTAAATTTTAAAATCAATTTGTCAATTTCCAATTTGTTAGCCACCTTCGGGCATTTTTTAAAATGGAGATTGCTTTGAGCATTGAGTCTATTCATTAGTTTGAGTAGAATTAACCATTAAAATATCGGGTCTTCTAATCCATGAACTTGGTATATTCTTTCATTTATTAAGATCTATTTAAAATTCTTTCAGGAATGTTTTGTAGTGTTTAGAAAAGAGAGTTCACACATCTTCTGTTGGATTTATTCCTATCTATTTGACAAGTTTTGCTGTTATTGTAAGTGGTATTGTTTTTTAAATTTCATCTTCATTTTTTTTTTTTTGGCTAGCACACAAAAAATACAGTGTTTGCCTCCAAGATTTTTTTTTTTAAGTTTTTTTTGGTAAGATTTTATTTATTTATTTGACAGAGAGAGAGAGAGATCACAAGTAGGCAGAGAGGCAGGGAGAGAGAGAGGGGGAAGCAGGCTCCCCGCTGAGCAGAGAGCCCGATGCGGGGCTCGATCTCAGGACCCTGGGATCATGACCTGAGCCGAAGGCAGAGGCTTTAACCCACTAAGCCACACAGGTGCCCCGCCTCCAAGATGTCTTATTGTTGCCGTTTTGAATTTTTTTTTAGATTTTATTTATTTATTTGAGGGAGAGAGAGTGAGTGAGAGAGAACATGAGCAGGGGGAATGGAAGGAGCTGAGGGAGATGCAGACTCCCCAGTGAGCAGGGAGCCTGATGCAAGGCTCCGTCCCGGAATCCTGGATCATGACCTGAGCTGAAGACAGACACTTAACTTACTGAGCCACCCAGGTGCCCCTATTGTTGCCCTTTTGAGCGTAATATGTCTTTTTTCTCTATTTACTATATGAGTTTTCCCCCTTAGCTCTTGTTTTCTGCAGTCTTACTATGATATGTCTTGGTGTGGTTTATTTGTATTTATCTTGCTTCGAGGTCATAGAACTTCTTGAATCTGTGGCTTCATGTCTTCAGTCAGTTTTGGGAAATAGTTTCTGCCCCATTCTTTCTCATCTCCAGGGGCTTTAATTACACATGTATTCAAGTTTTCCACTATCTACCGTATATCTCTTTCACTCTTTTCAGGCTTTGCTTCTCTGTGCTTCAATCTGAGGTTTTTTTTGTTTTTTTAATGAATCTTTCAGTTTGCTGACTTTCCTGCTTATAATCCATCATTAAATCTGGTTCTAGAGTTCTCAATTCAGTCACGGCACTTTTCAGTTCTAGAATTGCCATTTAATGCTTTTTAAAAATAAATTGCCCTTCTTGGTGAAATCCTCCATATACTTATCTATTTCCATGACCCTTTCAATCACAGTTATTTTAAAGTCAGGATCTGAGAACCTTAATATCTAGATCACATGTATTTCTCTTTCTATTGTCTTGGCTCCCCCCCCTTAAATCTTAGTCATTGGTCATATTCTCTGATATGCCTGGTAATTCGGATTGAATGATGGGAATTTTGTATAACAAATCATAGAGACTCTAGATGATGACCACCTTCCTACAGAGAGGATTTAATTTGATTTCGGCAAGCAGATCCCCATGACCCAATCAGGAATTGAGCTGAGTGGAGATGAGTTTCAGTATTTGTAAGGGCTCTTCTATCCTGAATTATTGCACCTTTTCCCAGGGTATCATCCTTCAGGGGTCTCAGCTGAAAGTTTGGAACGTGTGCCAGGAGTCCTGAACTCCAAGTTTTGTCTTCCTAGCATCATAGACCACCGAAGTCCCTCATGACCTTCTAGTCCAAGGAGTTGTCTATTGCATGGTTGCTTGGTTTCTTCCTCCAGGATTGTATCTAATTAGTTTAGGGAGTGGTCGATGCCTTGAGGGGAAATTGCACAGGGAATGTGGGATTCACTTATCTAGGATCCTGGATCCCCACATCCTTTCAGTTTGATAGCCCTGAATTCTGCTGCTTTTCATCTCCCTAGCCCAGTGAGGCTCCTACAACACTTGATCACTTGTGCATGTATGCACGTATGCATGCTTGTGTGTGTGTGTGTGTGTGTCTTTCTGGCCTTTATTCCGCAGCAAATTCCCTAGAGAATAACGGTGGTAACTATCTGGCTCACTTTTGTGTATTTAATTTCTCTTCAGCATCTTGACCACTTAAGTACCGGCTGATTTGGTTATTCTCCATTGTTTTAATAGCTGTTCAACTTAGAGGCAGTGTTTTTATGGCTGTTTTTCTGGGAGAGTTAGTCTGATACAAGCTACTCATTCATAGATGCAAATAGAATTTTCCCATTCTTTAATGTTTAACGAAGAATAATACATTGTCAGAAATACGTATTAGGTGAAGGGAACGTTCTTCCTCTCCTGTGCAAGCATGGAAGTCTTCTTGGGATTCTTATGTACTTCCTGAGTATCACTGCTGTATTTGACATTTGACCTCACACAGATTTGGACAGTTCTCATCACAGCTGCTGTAACTTTCCATTAGTCCCCGAGGACTTGAAGTTCCTCAAACTGATCTCTGGGGAACAGAATGGTTCTCCTTGGCTGCTTCGCAGCTGGGAGTGTGGCTGTGGCAGCATTCAATGATTCTCCAAGAGCATGCAGGGATTAATCTTGAAGGGTCCGCTGGGATAAAATATGGGTTTCTGTCATCCAAAGTGCAACAAGAAAAACCAGCTTAAATAAATAATTCTGTTAAGACATGGATGTTGCCATGCCTAGGGAAATGGTTTCCATAGGGAACAATAATAAAAATAGCATTATTTTTAAACTGGAGGAAGAATGACACTTTAGGTATCCAGATTTTAAAATAATATAACAGAGGAAATGTTGGAAGATTCAGCTATTTTGGTTTTACAGAGTTCTTGCTACATTCTTTAGATTATATTACCTGGAACTACAAAGTGGATCATACCTCTGGTGTCCGCTGAATGCATTCTGGGAGGGTCGAAAGTAAGAACTGTCAGTGGGTGATGATCTATCCTACTCTTAGGAACAATTAAAGCCACAATCATTTTAGTATCTTATTTTGTTGTCATTCTAGATATAAGTTCCCCCCAATTATATCATCTAAAGTGTTCTTAAAACTAAACTCCTCAAGAGATGGGGAAAGGGGACCCCTGAGTGGTGCAGTCGGTTAAATGTCTGACTCTTGCTTTTGGATCAGGTCATGATCACAGGGTCGTGAGATCGAGCCCTGCGTTGGCCTCTGCGCTCAGCATCAAGTCTGCTTGAGATTCTGTCTCTCTCCCTCTCCCTCTTCACTCCCACTTGTGCACTGTCTCTCTCGAATAAAGAAATAAATCTTAAGAAAGAGATGGAGAAGATCTAGTTCTTCATACTCTGCATGTGCCCGAAAGAGGTATTGAAGCATCTTCAGCTTTTTCTTTGGGTCAAAAATATGAAACTCTGGCATTGTGATCAAATCTATGTTTTCTTCTTCTTTTCTTCCTTTTTTTTTTTTCCCCGAGTCTAATGAAAGCTTTTTTTCTTCAGTTGTTGAGGTATCTTTCAGCAGACTGAGTTACCAACGGTCATAAACTTTTCTTCTCATGAGAGATAGTTTGCTTTTAATAAGAGCAAATGACCCTTTCCCATTCTTTCTCAATATCTTTGGCTTATTTTCTATAGGTATCCAGAAATTATTCTGTGCTTAAGAAACCCTTCCTAAAAAGCATGTCCTCTCTGTTCTGATTATGATACTACACTTGATCTTAGCCAAAAGGCCGAGAAGCGATCTCTTCTGATTATGAAAAGGGAGACATCTGATTGTGAGCAATGTGAAAAGTGCTATTAATATTTTAAAAACTGATTTATTTTAACAATCACTTTCTGCTTTCTGGTGGAGCAGCTCAGCCAGTTAGAGACAGATTCTGCGGTTAGATGTGGGTGCTAGAGAGTTCTGGGAGAACGTCCAAAGGGACTTTCCCATCAATGCCCTGGCTCACGATGATGTGAACTGGACCGCTCAATTCCTTTATCCTCCAACTTTCGGGACATAAAGAATTTTAGAATTTTATTTACCAGGTGACAATTAAAGGTGAATTCAGCTACATAGGACAGAGCTGTACTCAGAAAGGCCTCCAGGGATGTCTGGCTGGCTCCTTCAGAAGAGCATCCGACTCTTGATCTCGGGGTCATGAGTTCGATCCCCACACTGGGTGCAGAAAACATTTTAACGATGCTTGCCCTAGGGCCAGTTCACACAGCACTCAGAGATACTGACCCAAATGCAAGAGGCTACGGTCCTTTACTGAAGTCCCCATCGGCAGGTTATCCTTGTCGCAGCTGGCTAGCAATGACAACCTGCTCGGGGACCTCGGCGGGCGGCTTCTACGGAAGGCTGGTGTTTGGAAGGAAGTGAAGATGACGGCAATCAACAGATGGTGGTACCAGTGAAGCCTGGCCAGTTAGAGCCGGCTTGAAAAGAGCTGGGAAGGACGAACACAAACAAAGAAAGGTAGAAAAGACAGATGTTGCTTATATTTTATGGTAAAGGGAAGCTCCGCTTGTGAACTCTCTCTTCTCAGAAGTCCTCTGGTCGCCCAGTCGCGAGTGGACACCCAGCCTCTCTCCTGCAGGATCTATATTCCGCTTTTTTTTTTTTCTTAAGATTTTATTTATTTATTTGACAGAGAGAGAGATCACAAGTAGGCAGAGAGGCAGGCAGAGAGAGACGGGGAAGCAGGCTCCCCACCGAGCAGAGAGCCTGATGCAGGGCTCGATCCCAGGACTCTGAGATCAGGACCTGAGCTGAAGGCAGAGGCTTTAACCCACTGAGCCACCCAGGCGCACCTCTATATTCTGCTTTTAAGTGTTGTTCAGTCTGTATGTGCCTGATGGTGGGAGCCGGGTGCAGGGTCCTCAGTGGGAGACGTAGTGTCTAAGGTCACTTTGTGGCCAAGAATGAGTAATGGCCAAGAAATGATGTTAAATCAAGCAGTTTGTGTGATCTCAAGCAAATAACAGAACTTTTCTCAGCCTCAGTCTCCTCATCTATAGACAGGAGATAATAATAGCAGCTACCTAATTGGGATTGTGTAAAAATGAAATTAAATATTTCAGGTAAGGTATGTAGTATGCTGCTTAGCCCATGACATTCAAATACATATATTGGTAAATGTAATATAATGGAATGTAAATATAATATATATTATACAGAAATTTAAAAATATATTTAATAACACTGACGATATGTCACCCCAGAGCTACCTGGCTAAGACGAAGGAAGAAACATCAGTGCCTAGCACACTTTCTAAACACAGACCCTCTCCCTGCCTCTCTCCTTCTGTCTTTACTTAGTTTTTATTGTGCCCTCATCCCAAGGCAACCTGGCTAAGGAAACTAGACAAGAAAGCATGTTCCTCAAAGTCATAACAGTTTTAGAAACGCTTTCTTGTCACATTATGGGGCCTTTCTAATAACAAAGTGCTGGTTGTTGCCAGCACCTTTGTTATTTTAGAGATGCTACTAAGTGATCTCATTGTCAAGGCCTTTAGTTTATAGAAGCATCTTTCCCATTAAGCAAAGACTCTGGGCTAATTGACAGATTACACTGGAGTGTCCAGAAACATCTTTAGGTACCGCGCAGAATACAGCAGCTTGGTACACGTTGCTAAGGTACTCCTCTCCAGGTTTCTAGGGTAACTGGCATTTCAGCATCTCCGGGTTTGTATTCAGGCTATTCCTGGTATGATAATGACAGTGTGCTTCTATACCTGAAGGTCTGTAATTCTTCTCACTATTCATGGCTTTGCCGCCTGCCTTCCTCACTGCCAATTTTTTTGCACAAACCCTTTCAAACTGGCCTCACCACTCCTGCAAACAGCTCTCTGAGGACAGCGTGACTTTCTGGCTTCCAAATGCAATGTCGGCCTGCCAGGCCCCATGCGGCTCTTTGCTGCCTTGAACCCTGGTTAACAGCCCGTTCCTTCTAAAACCTTGCCCTCCATTGGCTTCTCTGGAAAATACTCTGGGTTTTTCTCCTCTCTGAGCAATCTTTTTTTGTTGCCTCTGCTTGCTTCCACCTTCTGTCCCTTAAATATCAGCATTCCCCAAGGTTCTGCCCTGAGCTACATTTTTTTCTTGCTCTATATATTTATTCCCACTCGAATTCATCCACTCACATACTTATTAAAATAATGGACCAATGCGGAAAAGCCTGAGAAAGCTTTTTAAAAAATCACACAAAACATCAGAGAGAACATTTGTCATCTTTCTATCTATATTTATGCATTTAGTTGCACAGTTTCTATAAAAATTGGATCATTCTATACACGTGTCTGCTTTTTTTAACTAGACATTATGTTTTGAATATTATAGGTCAATACGGGATTTTTACTGTCATTTTAAGTGTACTTACTATATGTTGTATTAGTTTGCTAGTTCTGCCATAACAAAGTACCACAGACTGGGTGGTTTAAACAATAGAAATTTATTTTCTCTCAAGTGTGGAGGCAAGAAGTTTGAGGTCAAGGTGTCAGCAGGGTTGGTTTCTTCTGAGGTCTCTCTCCTTGGCTTGTAGGTGGCTGTCTCTCTGTGTTCTCACGTGATCTTCACCTTTGTATGATCTTCACCTTTGTATGACAGTCAAAGCCCACTGTCTTTGAAAGCGCTCCCTCCAAATACAGTCACATTCTCAGGTACTGGAAATTTAGGACTTCAACAAATGAATTTTGGGGCTAGGGGGACACACTTCAGTCCATAACACATGTATTTAAACAATAATTTTTCATTTGTGCCATTTTTTTCAAATATTTAAACGATGCCATGATAGTTGTCTTTCATCTTGGTTTTGGAATTTTCTTTATATCCCGTTGGTCGAGAATGAGTAGAGTTTCCATAAAGGTCCAGACCAAATGTCAGCTTGCCCATGAAACTGTCCACAATTAGTTACTCCTTTATCTGTGGCCGTATGCTCTGCTGGGGGCACCATCATTGTGGCGAATGTTCTCCCGTGGAGGTGTCCTTAGTTACCTTTTGGTTACTATACTTAACATCCAGGACTAGATATTGTGCATTTCCGCTTCCCCATCATCTATGGCACATGCCTGGGACTCTCAGAATGATGGATGAGATATAGTTCACCAACAATCCTGAAATTCTTGGCTACCTAACGTTTTTAAGGTTCAAACCTTATGTTTTTCATATCATTTACATTCCTTTTGTCTTTTTTTCTTCTCAGTTCTCCTTTCCATCTTTTTTTTTTTCAGCCAACAAGAAATTTTTTAACTCTGCCTTGAGCTCACTGAACATCTGTGTTGATCTAGATAGTTAGATTGGTTTCACTGTTAAGATACCCAAGCTAAGAAAATGGACTTTTTTTTTTTAACCCACTTTTCCTTTTGCTAAGGGGATAGTAAATATTTATCAGATAAGAGCTGGTTGAGATCACGTACAATGTTAAATTTTTCTTGTGGTAATGATTTTATGTGTAGACAGAGCTGGTCATGGGGCCTGACAACATTAATGTGTAACTTACACTGGACCTTGTTTACATTGTTCTAGTAAACAAACATGTCTTTCTTCTTTTTCAAGTATTTCTTTTAACCTGTATTTGGCAGCTCCCATTTTTTGCCTAGACCTCAATTATTAACCTGTGAATGAAATGCTCTTCTCTATCTCAGTATGTGGATGCTGACTTTCCTCATCAAAGAGGACAAGGCCAGAAAGAGACTATTTGGTGGTTTCTGGAAGATATATTTTTACCTGAGAAAATATCTTGTTTGGAAATTCTTCTCTGTATTTCTAAATAAGCTTGGGTATGGAAGTAAAAAGGCAATCCTGTTATTCCAAAAAATAATTAAGAAATATTGCATGGATACAAAAAAGCTTAGATAATAATATAATAAAAATATAACAATCTCCTCTGTATCAACTATACAGCTTAAACTCTTGATCCTCTTTTTTTTTTCTTCACTCCTTCCCTTGCTTAAAAAAAAATACACTGAATTTTGTGTTTACCATCCCTTTGGATTTCTTGGGAATTTTAGTATCCGTGTATATAACCATAAACAAAATATCTTGTTATAATTCATATAAAAGATACTGTATATATGTAAACTTCAGCAACTTTCTTTTTAATTTAATATCACTTAAAATTTATGTTTATCCTTATACTTTTAATTATTCCATTTCATATTGTATAATATGCTATTGTATGAATAGCCCACTGTTTTTTTTTGAGAGAGAGAGAGTGTGTGTGCATGTGTGTGTGCATGTGCGAGCGGGGGGAAGGGAGGAAGGAGGGGCAGAGGGAGAGGGAAACAGAGAATCTTAAGCAGACTCCACACCCAGCTCAGAGCCCAAGGTGGGACTATATCTCAGGATCCCAAGTTCACAGCCTGAGCTGAAATCAAGGGTCGGAGGCTTAACTGACTGAGCCACCCAGGTGCCCCTAGTCCACTGTTTTTTAATCTAGTCTCCTACTAATAGCCATATAGGTTGCTTCAAGTTTTCCTTCTTTTTACTATGAAAGAAACCCAGTGTTTTAGTGAGTGCTCTTGTACCTGCCTTCTTCCAAATAGTACTAAAGACAGTTTGGGGTGGTGTATGTGAGTTCTGTTGTCCCACCTCCTCACCAGTATTTATTTGGTATAGTTTCACCTGGGGTTTTTCATCATCATTGACATTTACTACTTAATGTTGTACTGGAAAAGGGGAAGGGACGGGAGAACACTAATCTAAACCCCAGGCTGCTCAAATTTCATCTTTAAATAGACATATTAAAAGATTCAAATGTTGAATCATAGGTTTACCTAAGAAAAGATATCTTGGCAGGCACCTGGGTGGTTCAGTCGGTTAAGAGTCTACCTTCTGCTCAGGTCATGATCCTGGGGTGCTGGGATCGAGCCCCACACTGAGCCCCACATCGGGCTCCCTGCTCAGCAGGGAGTCAGCTTCTCCCTCTGTCCCTCCTCCCTGCTTGTGCTCTTTCTCTCTCTCTCCCTCACAAAAATAAATAAATAAAATCTTAAAAAAAAAAAAAAAGGTGTCTTGGCCAGGGACTTATTTGAATGGGCATTAAATAACAAATATAAATTCATTTTTCTGTAATAAAGGGTGCACAACAAACTTTCCTGTCTTATTCATCCATAGGGAAATTGTAATCAAGTTGAGTTTGATAGAAAAATGGCAATTTGAGTAAGTCCACATTGTTCCCTCCCAATTTCAATTTAACTACTAACTTCTACTCCTAAGCTGAGGATAGTAAACTGCTGAGAGTTAAAGGGTGACCTAGCTTCCAACCCTGCCGTGTCCAGACACAGAGCCAGTGCAAGGCTCTTCTGTTCCAGGTGAAACAGTCTCTTCTGTTCCAGGTGAAACAGTCTGAAGCCCAGAGCTGGAGAATCTGGATGAGCCTCAGGAAGGTCCTCCTGGAAGGAGCATGGGCTGAGGAAATCCACTGATCCATGGGAGAAATGGCAGCACTGTACTGCATCAGTGTCCCTCATTGGACACAATTGAACAGGTATCCACAGAACACTTACAAAAATCTGACATGAGATTTCCAGCATAAGCCGTGATAGAGTAACTGGTATCTAACTAACCCTTTCTCTGGAAACTGATCAAAATATACAAGGACAAGGGGCCTGCCTGACTTCAAAATTGATAAAAATATATGAGTTTTTGTCTTTGGATGTTGGGCAATAGGCAGAAGACGAGATGAGCCCCACAATGATCTTGGCTCTTTGCCTGAGGGTATTCTCTGGACCATGGTGCAGTGAGAAGGAGCCCACACTCCTTTAGCCCACTGATTGATGGAAGCAGAGAACAGAGTTCAGAGCTGTTAATGCAGCTGGAGTTTGTAGGGCAGAGTATCAGAATAAATGAAGTTATGCATAAAAGGAGCTCCAAAGTTCTGCTTAGGGATCCTCTTACCTCTTTGGCCACGTACGAGCTGTGAGTGCAAGGGCAAGACTCCCCTAGGCCTGGATGTTTTACAGTACTGAGAGATATAGGAGTTCCACCAATCCAGTGGAAAGACCACACTGAACATCCTGGGCACTCAACCTGCCGAAATGTCAACACTCTAAGGATAGGGTTACTCTAGCCCTAGTGTAAAGATTGCTTAGGATCCACATTACGAACCTTGAAAGGTTCAAGCTGCTATGTCAGTAAATTAGCCATCCAAAAGAAAAAAAAATCTAAAGTAAGATTAAAAAAACTTATACTCCCAACAATGTAGCATTTATAACATGCAGCAAAAATAAAAAAATTATTAGACATTTGAAGAAGCAAGAAAATGTGACCCATGTACAAGAGAAAAACCAATGAATAGGAAACCAACCATGTGATAACTCAGATGTTGGAATTAGCAAACGAGGACTTTAAAAGAGTGCTTGTAAATATGTTCAAGAACTTAAAAGAAAATACGATCATGATAAATCAACAGATGGACAAAGCTCAGCAGGAAAGAAAAACTCTAAAAAAGGACCAGACAGAAATTCGAGGGCTGAAAATAAAATATCTGAAACAAGAATTTCATTGGATAGGTTTAATTACAAATTGCAGATAGCAGCAGAAAGGGTCAGTGAACTTGAAGTCAGATCAATAGAAGTTATCTGATCTGAAGAACACACAGAAGAAAGACTTTTTAAAAACGAAATACACAGAACCTCATTAATCTGTGGGATAATGTTGAGCAGGTTAACATATGTGGAATTAGACTCTCAGAATGCGAGTAGACAGAGAGAAAGGGGCCATATGCAAATGTTTGAAAAAATAATGACCAAAATTTTCCCAAATTGTGTGAAGAATATAAACTTACAGACCTAAGATGTTCCACATCTTAAACAAGATAAATAAAAAAGAAAATACCAGGGCACATCACAGTCAAACTGAAAAACAGTCTTGAGAGTAGCGCTTTTTATGATGGATCACAAATTGGGGAACAATAGCACAAACAACAACTTGCTTCTCATCAAAAGCAATGAATTCCAGAAGCCAGTGGAATCACGTCTTTAAAGGTCTGAGGATAAAACACCCATCAGCCCAGAATTCTAAATCCAATCAAAATAGCCTTAAAAAGTGAAAATAAACTAAAATAATATCAGATAAAGAAAAGTTTTCTTTAGCATTTCTTTAGGCTGAAATAAATTGACATCATGTGGAAGTTTGTTTCTACAGAGAGGAATAAAGAGAATCAGAAATGTTAAGTATGTGGCTAAATATAAAAGTGTTTTTTTCTTCTCTTAATGTCTTTAAGTGCCATACGGTTACTTAAAGCAAAAATTAGGTCACCATATATTTGGTGGCTTGTAAAGCATATAATTATAATAAATGACATCAAATTTACAAAACATAGGTAAAGAGCATTATACTACTTCAAGATTTTAAAATGTACATTATAAAAAAAATAAAATGTACATTATACTAACTCTAAAGACTGTGACAAGTATATGTATTTTAATCCCTAGAGAAACCACTAATAAATAAGACAAAGAGGTATAGCTGAAAAGCCCATAGAGGAACAAAAATGGAATGTTATGAAGTTTTTTTTTGACAAAACCAAAAGGAGGCAGGAAGAGAGTAGCAAAGAAGCAAAAGATCAGCTCAGAAAAATATAAAACAAATAAAATGGTAGAACCAAATCCAAGCATATCAATAATTACATTAAATGTAAATGTACTAAACACTCCCATTAAAAACAGGGATTGCCAAACTAGATAACAAAGCAAAACCTAACTACATGCTGTTTAAAAAAATTATGCTTTCATAAAGTATCACAGGGGTTGAAAGCCAAATAATGGGAAAAGATTTACCATACAAATAGTACACATAAGAAAGGTGGCCTGGTTAAATTAATACTAGACAATATTGACTTCAACAGGAATATAACTAGAGAAAAGAATTATATTTGTAACAATAAAGTGGCCAATTTATTGGGGATACATAACAATTAAATAATCATAGTACTTATGCTCCTAATAATAGGGTTTCCAAAGACATGAAGCAAAAACCAAGAACTAAGGGGGAAATACACAAATCCACAATCATAGTTGGAGATTTTAACACCTTTCCCTCAACAAACAGAGCAATTGGAGTAAAAATTACTAAGGATGTAAAAGACCTGACAAAATTATCAACTACCTTGACCTAATTGACATTTCGAGGACACCGCAACCAAGAACTGCAGAAACACATTCTTTCTCAGCGTACCTGGGATCATGACATACTGACCATATGCTGGAAAATAAAACTGGTTGTAATAAATTTTAAAAAGCTCAAATCTTACAGAGTATGTTTTCTGACCCCAAAAATATTAGGAATCAATAACAATAAGATATGTAGAAATTGAACAACTCACTTCTTAATAAAACATGGAGAGCCCAAAAAACAAAAAAATCACCAGGAAAATTAGAAAACCCTTAGAGCTCTGATAATGAAAATATAACATATTAAAATTTGCGGGATACAGTTAAGGTGGTTTTTAGGGGGGAACGCATGGTTTTAAATGCTTATATTAGAAAAAAGATGTAAAATTAATCTAAGATTCTGACTTAAGAATCTAGAAACAAATAAGCATATTAAACCTAAAGTAAACAAATGGAAGATAATTATAAAGATAACAGCAGATACAAATGAAATAAACAAACACTAGCTTAAATAAATTAACAAGGCAAAAATTCAGTTTTCTGAAAAAATTAGTAAAATTGATAAACACTTCACAAGGCTGATTGAGAAAATTGCCAATATTTACAATAAATGATCTTATAGACATTAAATGGGTAACAGGAGACTAATCATGAGCAACTCTATGCCACGGTATCCAAAAACTTAAATGAAAGAGAAAAATTCCTTGAAGAGCATAATTTGCCCAAATGGAAACAAGATAAAATAGAAACTAAAGAGTCATTTCATATCTTTTGAAGACATTGAATTTGCCGTCATAACCTTTCCCTCAAATAGAATCCCAGGACCAAAAGAATTGACTGAAGAGTCTGTTGAACATTTATTTTTATTTTTTTAAAGAGATTTTGTTTCTTTTATTTCTTTTTTCTTTTTATTTTTTAGAGAGAGAGAGAGTGAGGGAGAGCGTTGTGGGGGGGGGGGGACAGGAGGAGGGGGTGGAGGGAGAGGGAGCGTCTCCAGCAGACTCCTCGTTCAGTGCAGAGCCCAACACAGGGCTCGATCCCATGACCCGGAGATCATGACCTGAGCTGAAATCAAGAGTCAGATGCTTAACTGACTGAGCCATCCAGGCACCCCACTATCAAACATTGAACCGAGAAATAATAGCAGCTTTACAAAACCCTTTTGGGAAAAAAATACAGATGAGTGGACAATTGCTATCTTGTTTGACGAGGCCAGGAGAAGAATCTGGAAACAAAACTTGACAAAGACATAACAGAATAAACAAAAAAATGAAAATCACTAGCCAATAATCCTCATAACATAGATGCAATTTATTTTCCACAAAATATTGTTAATTCAAATCCAGCAATACAGGAAAAAGATAATACATTTTGAACAAGTGAGGATTATCTCAGAAATGTATATACATTTTTTAGCAGTTATCAGTCAATGTAATTATCATCATATTAACAGAATCAAGGAGAAAACTATCTCAATAGGTACAGAAAGAACATCTTACAAAATTCAATGTCTCTGTATATATAAACTCATTAAGCCAGAAATAGAAGGAAACCCCCTCAATGAAATATTTGATGCTCTCTCCTAAGGTTAAAAACAATGCAAGGATGTCCAATCTTTATTTATTTGTTTGCCTATTTATTTTGTCTAAAATAAAAGAGAAAGAACTGTGAACAATTATTCAATTCTAGTTTGTTGGTTTGTTTTTCTTGGTGGCATGGGCTAGCAGTTCTGAAATCTTTTTTGTACTCTAGGCTTGAGGAAATGAATAAATATATTGAGGATAATGGTGCAGGTCTTCAAATATGGAAAGTAGAAAAGCATGCAATATAACCCATAGTTCTCAATTAGAATTGCATGTATCAGTTTAAAAACATGGTTTTTAACATTGAGAAAAATAAATGTACATGTCTATGCCTGCCTATGTTTTTATAGAGATGGCAATAGATAGAGGTATAGAAGCACATATATATTTTCCATTAAAATGAAGTAGGACCCCTTGGAGAACCGACTGGCAGGACTAAGACAGTGGAAGGACAAGATAAGCCTGAATAGCAGATTAAGTCAGTTAGTGGGGAAGCCGGAATGATCGGTTCACATCACATTATTCAGGACTTAGCTTGAATTGGCCAAATCTGGAACAATCTGAATATCAAAATAACTATTGATAATAACCCATTGAATAATATAAACATCTATGAGGCCATTCTGATAGAAATAAATGAATGAACAGATACATAAATGGGGCAGAAGGGGAAGTCCTTCCTTACTGTGAAAATCCAAGAAAGGGGGCAGGGGTGGGGAGAGGGAGAAAAAAGGGAGAGAGGGGAGACAGTTGGGGAGGGAGAAGGAGAGGAAGAGAGGGAGAATGGGAGAGAGAGAAGGAAGGAAGAAAGGTAGGAAGAAGAATAAAATTAAGAAATCATCAGTTGGTTTACTAATTTTAATTAGTGTGAGATATTTACATTCTTTGTAATTGTTAATTACAAAGGAAAAATAACAACTTTATTTTCTTTTTTAAAAAGATTTTATTTCTTTATCTGTTAGAGAGAAAGAGCACAAGCAGGGGGAACAGCAGGCAGAGGGAGAAGCAGGCTCCCCGCTGAGCAAGGAGACTGATGCAGGACTTGAACTCAGGACCCAGGGATCATGACTTGAGCCGAAGGCAGACGCTTAACCAGCTGAGCCACCGACGCATCCCAAAAATAATAACTTTATATGGAAAAAATCTGGTGGAACTATCTTACCCTAATGATTAAAATGAACATCACCAATATTGGGACAAACCAACATCATTTGACCTGATGTTGAAAAGGGCACAAGATCACTTCACTGATACTTCTACCGAAATGCATAATCTGATTTTTTTCAACATATCTAAATAGGCTAAATAGAAAGTTGAAATAATGTTGCTTATTAAAAAAAAGCACAACCAATAACTTAGGGGTGCCCGGGTGGCTCAGTAGGTTAAGCATCTGCCTTGGGCTCAGGTCATGATCCCAGGGTCCTGTGATGGAGACCTGTGTAGGGCTCCCTGCTAAGCAGGGCGTCTTGCTTCTCCCTCTGCCCCTCCCCCTGCTCCTGCTCTCTCCCTCTCCCTCACTCTCTCTCAAGTAAATAAAATAAAAAAAAGAAAAAAACAAACAAAAAATAACCAATAACTTATATCTATGTCATTCGAGAAAAGATGTAAAAGGGCTAAAATATAACTTACTATGTTATGTTGTGAAATGATTTTAAACCTAGAAATAAGTCTGTACTAGAACAAATTAAAATGCCCCTTAAGGTGAAATATTATTACAGGAACAATAGAAAGTTATAAAAATGAAAATTTCTGGAAATATATTTGCACTCTTTATCTCATTGAGTTATCTATAACTAAGAATATCCCTGATATTTTTACACCCCAAACAGCAATAAATTTCAGATTTTACAAATGTATTGTTATGCGGATGTTTTGGGGAGGACAAAGACATACATTTTTTTTCCCCTTCCGAATTAGGAGTTAGGCTACTGACCAGAGAAATCCAAATGAATAGAAGTAGACACTTTCATAAAGGTCTCCATTGCCTTTTGAAAGAAAACAATACAAATAGTAAAAACATTGGAGAAAAGGGAAAATAATAAAAATACAATTAATACTTGCATATACATTCACTATTTACAAGGCACTTCTGTGTATATATATATATTTTTGACCTCGCAACCAAACCTTCGAGGGAGGTAGATTTCAGTTTTTCATTCCAACGAGATTTTTATTTCCCAGAAATGCGAAGAATGCCAAGAAGAGATTCCGGACTCGCTTTCCACGTATTCAGAGAATAAATAAAAGTCCCTCGCGCTGTTGTACTGACCAGCTTTAATTCAGAAATAGCATTAGACAGTCCTCAAAACCCCTTCCTGACAGAGGAGACAAATTTCCGAAACCCACTTTGGATTCTTTCGGAATTCTTTCCGACGACGCTGCATTTTCTGTCGAGAGGAGTGTTTCTCGCCCTGCCGCCCCCCGAGGAGCGGATGGGCGGCGGCTGCAGGTGCTGTGAGCACCAGGGCTGGCCTCTCGCGCTGGGACCGCCGGCGGAACTCCGAGCTTTGCTCTCCCGCGTCCTCCGTCCTCCAGCAGGTGCGTCGTCGTCTTGGGGGCGGGAGAACTCCTCTTTCTCATCGCCGGTAGGAAGCTGCTTCTTTCGCCATCATGCTTACTGTTCGGTTGCATGTTTTATGAGTAATCAGCAAAGGAGTTTTGGAGACTTTGTCCCTCTTCCTGACTCTTGCTGCTTTAAAACGGAGTGCATACGCTTCGGCTTCTCGGTTAACTAAGCGTCTATATTTGGGGGGTCAGTTTTGGTTGGGCTTGCGGCACGTTCCAGCTTTATCCAGCACCTGTAGCTGGAAGCCCTATGAACGTGCTTCTTCAAAACTGTGCGAGGAGCGGTGCCTGGCTGCTCAGTTGGTGCCGCATTCGACTCTTGATCTCAGGGTGGTGAGTTCAAGCCCCACCTTGGGCCTGGAGCCTACTTACTTAAAAAAAAAAAAAAAGAAGAAGAAGCTGCGGGCCTGAACAAGGCAGGTTCAGCCATGTTGCCTGTGTGCATAAGCCAAGAGCTGGTGAGGGTCCTCAGCTGGATTTTATTGTGAAGAAACACCAGATAAACCCAAACTGAATGACACTGCACAGAAATAAATGCCCTATACTTTTCTGAAATGTCAAGATCAAGAAACAAAAGGCAGGAAGTAATGCGGCTCTTTCAGAAGAAGACTCTAGAGACTGGATACAAAGTGCCATGTATGAGCCTGGGCAGGGACAAATTAACTGTAAAGAACATTATTAGGGCAATCGATGAAAGTGGAATGTGGACGGATCGTATCTGTGTGTTTGCCTATAAGGATATGAGCCTGGAGAAGGATAGATATTGTTAACAATGGTTACTTGAGGAAGAGTGGGGGTTGGCATTGAAGGGGAAAACATACCACAATTAAAAAAAAAAGCATTCAGGATGCAAATAGCATGCATGACATGATTCCATTTTTGTTAAATGATATGGGTGTATGTGTATAAATGAATTATATAAGGATGGTCAACAAAATGTTAAAGACTCTCTTAAGGTGGTGGGAATTCGAACAACTTTTACATTTTTCGTATTTATGTGCAATATAATTTTTCTTTTTTTGTAATATAATTTTTTCAATGCACATGTGTTATTTGTATAAAAGTACCAAAAAGTAATTTTTTTTAGTGTTAAAAGGCAAGAAAAACTCACTTGGGGACAATTACAAGAAAATTTTTTTTTAAATCAATGTATAATGTATTACTTGTTTCAAGGGTACAGGTCTGTGATTCATCAATCTCACACAATTCACAGTGCTCACCATAGCACATACCCTCCCCAATGTCCATCACCCAGCCACCCCATCCCTCCCACTCCCCTCCCCTCGAGCAACCCTCAGTTTGTTTCCTGAGATTAAGAGTCTTTTATGGTTTGTCTCCCTTTCTGGTTTTGTCTATTACAAGAACATTTTGGATTAAGGTTTTTCTGCTTCATCCACTTTTTTTCCTATAGCCCTGAGTTTATTACTTTAAACATCTTACGTGTTTTGACCCATGATGCTCCCAGAGGCGCTGAGGACATGTAAAAAATGTGAACCAACTCTCTGGGTTGGAAGGAATTAGGGTGTCTGATTTTCTGGAGAATTCTGTTTGATATAGGAGTTTCAGCAGTTACTTCCTGCCATCCTAGATAGAGCTCTCAGGAGAAACCCCTTTCTGGGTGACTTCAAAGTTCTTCTTAGAGGACTGCATCCCTTCGACCTCTATGTCCTTTGACCACCCCAGAAGCAATTTCATCCTGACCTCAAAAGGTATATAAATTATATAACGTCCTGGATCTGAATGTCTTCCCCTTTCACCATACATAAGACCATTCTTCCTCTTGGCTGTCTGGAGCTAAATTCTGAGAATTACTGAGGTGGGTCTGTGGAATGCTTTGAGCTGCTCGGATGAAAGGAACAAACCTCTGATCTTGTTAATAACAGAACCTTGTCGGTGGGCCCACCGAGTCAGGTGAAAACAGGGAAAGACCCGCTGGAATCAAAGATAACCCCAACAATCCAGGGAGGCCCAGCTTGGCGCTCTGAGTGCCCACGGCGGTGCTGACTACGTCAGCTTTAAGAGGGTGGCTGGATGTTAAAAAGGTAGAAGGCTCCCAGAAGGAGCTCTCAACTAGCAGCGGCTGGATTGGTGGATAAAGGGCAGCTTCCTCACCCCACTGGTGGGGACCTGTGAGGTGGGTTCTGCACCACTGCCCAGTGCTCCCTGGAGGGTTTGAGCCTCAGTCACCTGGGCTGGCAACTTGCTTCATAACGCATGCTCTAGACGCTTCTTTCCCTCTGTTTCACTTCACTGTCCCCAGTGTTTTCTGGAATCCCTTCCCAAGTAAACTACTTGCTTTTGAATCTTGTGAAGATTCAAGTCCAACAAGATTCTAGTCTAAGTAGAATCGCCACTCCCATTGCCCCAAGATCCTAGCCCTCTTGGTTCTGCCTGTCCAAATTGCCACAGCCCCCAGCCCCACTTTGAGCAAAGTCTACTCTGTTGGCCGCTAGTCAGACATAGTATACTCTTTTCACTGTGTAATGGGCTGGAGTAGAAAGGGCTGGAATCCTACACACATGCTTGGCTGAAGAATCCTGATTCAGTTACTTACTGGCTATGAGCCCCTGGGCACATCACCCCACTTCTCTGAGCTTGTTTACTCCCCTGTGAAATACCGGTAAGAATCCTTGCCTTCTTGGGTTGTCCTCTGGATCTAGTGAGCTAAATGTCTCAAGAACGAGGATACTGCCTAATACAAGAAGATACTCCAGAAAAAACAGTTATTTTTATTGCATCACGAAGAAATTCATTATCTACTTTCTACGTGTCTCTATCTTGTTTCTTAAAACCATAGCTTCTCTGCCACATTCAACTTATTCATCACACTGTCTTGCACATGAAAGCCACTAAATAATTGTTTGTTGTCAGTTTTCTAAAGTTTTAAATCAGAGAATGCACTCTTTCAAGATTCGCTTATGGATTATTTGCAATTGTGAGGCATTCCTTTTCTTAGCCTCAGTTTTCTCGAATGCGAAACAAATGATCAGGTCTATAATTCTAGATGCACTGAGGTCCTTGTAGCATTACAGCGTGGAATCTATGTATTCCTCGAAGGCCAAGTACTCTAGATTTCTTCTTTCTGACCTGTCACCACTTAATACAATGGTGGTCACAGATTAAGTGCCTTCCCAGTGCAAGTGAAGTCAATTGCAGTCACCTCACTGATCCCGTATCCTCCTGGCCTTTCCTCTTACCACTCACCTGTCTCTCACTCTATTCCAGTCAGACTGGCTTTTCTTTGTACCCCCAGAATTTTCCAGGCTTGATCTGCCTTGAGGCCTTTGCACTTGCTGTCACATCACTTGGTTCTCTGCTCAAGTGTCTCCTCTCCCAATTCTCTCTATTCCAAGACCCTGCTCTTTTTCCTTGTCATTGCTCTCTGAAATTGTCTTATCATTTAGTATTTATTTGCTTCTATTGTTTGCATTTTATTTGCATTTCTTGTTTGTTTTCCCCACCCCTCCTTCTAGTCCTCAAATATAAGTATCTGTTTTGGATCCTTTTATATGCCTATCGCTAAAATAGTACTTAAAACAGATCTGGCACAAACTAGGCTCCTAACTGAACAATTGTGAAATGAATGAACAAGTAAATGCTACCATACCTTACAGAGTAGTTTTTAGATGGTGAGCTAAAATCTGTGGCCATCATGTCAGGTTCTAATGAACTTCTTCAGGTATGTGTCCTAAGTGAATCTACTATCAAAGGTCTAAGTAAACATGCAGTGGGAAGAAACAAGGAATAACATTTCTTTTTATTATAGAAAATTTCAAACACAAACATAAGTAGATGTAGATAAGACTAGCATAATGGATCCTTTTGTACACTGTAGTGGACAGACCCTAGCGTGGCCCCCTCATCCTGGTGTCCATACCCATAATCCTCTCCTCTGAGTGTGTGCAAAAACTGTGACTTGCTTTCTAACCAACAGAATATGTCAGTTTGATGTCCCCTCTGTGTGATTATTTATGTTGTATAAGATTCTATCTTGCTAACAAACTTACTCTGGGGATTCTCCATGCTGGCTTGATGAAGTCAGTGGCCAGGTTGGGAAAGGGCACGTGACAATGACCTCCAGGTGCCTTCTAGGAGCTGAGGGCAGTCTCCAGTTGACAGCTAGCAAAAAGCTAGGGTGTTCTGTCCTGCAGCTGCAAGGAAATGAAATCTGCCAGTGACCTGAGTGAGCAAGGAAGCTGACACTTTTCCAGTTGAGCCCCCAGTTAAAACACAGCCTTGCCAACAATTGATGGTAGGTTAAGACCCTAAGCAGAGGACCCTAGGTGCCTGGACACCTGACCCATAAAAAGTGTGAGATATTAAACTGGTGCTATTTTGAGCTGTTAAATTTGTGATAATTTGCAGCAATATATAACTAATTCAGACATATCACCCACTCTAAACAATTTTCCATTGTTTGCCAGTATGGTTTCATCAATATGGTCATGGTTTTGGGGATGGGTGGGCTGGAGTATTTTAGAGCACTTGCAAATATTTTAGTGTCTCTAACAGAGAAGGACTTTTTAAAAGTATAACGGTGATGCCAGAAAAACTAAGACTTCACTGAGAACCAAAATAGAAGTCTTTTTAAAGCCAGGAAGTTGATAGAGCTAGTATATTAATCGGACACAGGGAGAAAAGGTATGTTCTATAAATTGAGTAAGAATAACATCCTCTTGATCCCATGAGCTAAAGAACAGGTAAGCCATGTCTAAGCCATGCCGGTTGTTATTATCGTTGTTTTTAAATAGTGCAGTCACAAAGTACTTAATTGTTCCTATCACGTGCTCATGGGTCATACAAAATCTAAAATCATTGAAACCTGATTCCGATTGTAGATTTATGATTCAACCCATGCCCCTAACCTGCTCTGGAATGGACCCTTGTGAATTCCACTTTTTTCATAACTCCTTATAATTTCATGTCCTACTATAATTGCCATCCCTACCCCTTTTCCCTTACTGCAGGAAGCTCTTTCACTGGCCCCAGTTCTTTTTCTCTCTTGGATAAACCAGTCTCATCTACCTTTGACACAGCTCACCGAGGCAGCGCTTTCTAAGGGAAATTCTCAGGGCTCTGGGTTCAATCTCATCTCCACCACCGGCGCACTTTGAGATCTCTGGCAAGTAGAGCGTTCTCTAAACTGGATACAATAGTGTCTCGCAGGGTTGCAGGAAAGATTAGATAGAGAACGTGTGTAATGTGTAAAGTGCCCAGCACGGGGAAGGTACAGCAGCCCCCCACCATTCCCTTTGTTAGTTCGCATCTCGGGTCTCCGAGCACCAGAACGCCCAGCACCACGCCTCTCCCGCTTTCGTCGCGGGGGATGCAGGGATTTGTAGTTTTTTGGTCCCCAAGTCGTATTTCCTCTCGGAGCCAGTCGGCGAGAGGAAGAACTACATATCCCAGTGGGCGGCGAAAGGAAAGTCGGGCTCGGAAAACCGAGCGTCCCCGCCCGGATGCCTTTGCTTTCCGCTGCCCACTGGTTGTTCCCACCACGCGGGGGCTGCGACCCCGCGGCAAAGCCAGGGAGGGCGCGAGCGCATCTGCCCGGACGGTGGGGCGGGGCGGGCAGGGGAGGCGCCGGCTGGAGAGAAGAGCGGTGGGTCCCTCCGTAGCCGTGGGCGCTCGCAGGGCAAGGGGGAGCAATAAAGCAAGTAAATCGTGAGCGCCGGTGTCGAAGAAGTGAGAAAGGGCTGGGGAGGCAGCAACCCCCGCAGAGCCTAGCCGCCACGGGCTTGTCCTCCGGGACGGAGGCAGGGATTCGGGGCCGGAGGGGACCCAGACCGCTCCGCTCTCCCCCGCGGGAAACCTGGAAGCCGGCCGGGCCCCGAGACCCCGGCCCGCAGCCCTCCTCCCGGAGTCAGGCCTGCCTCGTACCCCCTCTCCCCATCCCGTCGCCGGGCACCCCCGCCCACTCCCGGGCAGCAGTAGAGCTCCCCGCAAGTCGACCACGCGCCCCGCTGTGGGGAGGAAGAGGACGAGCCGGGGCAGGCCCGGGGAGGGTCACCTCTCCGAGCGGGTTCCTCAAGTCCCCGGGAGTGGCAAGAATGGCTTTGCGTGTTGCTGCGTGAGTGTGTGTGTGTGTGTGTGTGTGTGTGTGTGTGTGTGCGCGCGCGCGCGCCGAAGCGGTAGCTGCGGCCAGGAATAAACCCGGAGGAGAAGCCGGGAGGCGGACCGAGTCTGCGAGCGAGTGTGCGCCGCGGCCGGCCCGCGGGCACCAACCCGAGCCGTCCGGAGCGATGCCAGCGGGGAGCCCGGCGCCTTCCCGGGAGGCCCGGCCGGCCCGAGGGGTGTGGGGCGGGGACCCCGCGGGGCCGGTGCAGGGCTCGGCGGGCAAGAAGGAGGAGCCGGAGGAGGAGCCGGGCTGGCTCGCCGACGGCCGCCGCCCACCCGGCAGGGAGGAGGTGGACCCGCTCCGAGCGCCGCGCGCGCGCCGGGGCTGAGCCTTGCAAACAAGTGTCTGTGGCGCTCGCCCCGCGGCCCCGAGACGCGCTCCGCCGCTCCCCGCCCCCCTCCCCCCAACCGCCCCGGCGGCCCTCCTCGCGCCCGGCCCGGCCCCTATGGGGCAGGAGGGAGCCAGGGAGCCCCTGGCCGTGCAGCCCACCAGCCGCCGCCGCGACCCTCGGCCCGGGCGGCCCCGGCAGCCCCGCGCGGGGGCCGCGGACTGGGCTCCGCTGCCAGGCGCGCCGGCGCGGGGTCGCCGCGCGAGCAGCGCCCGGGCTGTCGCCGAGCCCGCTCCTGACAGAAGAACGTGCTCGGTTTCCCCACCCACCCCTGGGAGGGGTTGCCGGTGCCGCGAGCTGCCTCCCAGTTTCCATCGCTCTCTCCTGGGGAGGATCCGCCGCTGGGAGGAAGGATTAGAATAAACCTGGCCGCGGCGCCGAAGTGCCTCCCGAGGAAACCGGCGCCGGGGCCGCGGCCTCGTGTCCCCTCGGGGCGCCGCGCTCGGGGGTCGGCGTTCCGGAGCCGAGGCGCGGCCGGCGGGCAGGGGGCGGCGAGCCCGAGCGAGCGGCAGTGCGAGGGGGCGGGCGCGCGGCGAGCCGGGGGCCAGCCGGGCGGCCCCTCGCGCCCCGCGGGGCCCGGGAGCCCCGGGTCGCGGGCTGGAAGCGACTGAGGACCGCCGCCGCGGGCTGCGGGCGAGCACCGTCCCTCCCGGAGCGGGACCCGGCTATGACAGCTGGGCTCCCGCAAGGGTTAACCTGGGTGTCCTCGGCAAAGTTGTCGCCGAGCCGGGAGCCGGCGTAGGGGCCGCGGCGCCGCGGCTCGGGGGGCGGCCGGGCGGCCGGCGGCGGTCGTGGCTCGGCGGGGCCCGCGCGGCCGGGGGGCTTCTGGGGGCGTGCGCCCCCAGCCGGCTGCCCTCGTGGATGCCTCCCGGCGGCGGCGGGCCCATGAAAGACTGCGAGTACAGTCAGATCAGCACCCACAGCTCCTCCCCCATGGAGTCGCCCCACAAGAAGAAGAAAATCGCGGCCCGGAGGAAATGGGAGGTTTTCCCGGGAAGAAACAAGTTCTTCTGCAACGGCAGGATCATGATGGCCCGGCAGACGGGAGTCTTCTACCTGACGCTCGTCCTCATCCTGGTCACTAGCGGGCTCTTCTTCGCCTTCGAGTAAGTAGCTGCGAAAGCTCCGCGACGCCCTGCTCCCCTCGCCTCCCCCGACCCCTGCCCCTCCTTCCGCTACTTTCGTTTCCTAGAAGCCTTATTTGCTGTACATTGTTATATAATGCAAACCCACTTCTCCCTCTTTTTCTTTGGGAGGTCTGTTTGCTCTTTGGTCCCCAGAGATCATGCAGCCCTGGGTCGGGCTCTGGGAGTGGAGAGGGGAGAGGGCACACCTGGAAGGTGTGCCGGCCTTGTTGCTCCCAAGGGTTGGGTGGCACCTCGCAGGTGACTGATTCTTGGTGCTGTCTCTACTGAGTTTGGAGACTAGCAAGCCAGCCCAGATGTAGCCTTGTGTGCGAAGGGAGGACGAGGCTGATTCTTCTGTCAGGGATAAATACACTTGACTTCCTTCCTTGCTCACCAGCTATAGGGCATCTTGTTAAGCTCATTTACTGAGTATTCTAGGTGCCTTCGCCGAATAGTGAAGAATCTTGGTTACTTCAGGTTTCCAAGTGTAGGCCACCCGATGTGGCCTGGAAGGATAATTTCATTTTTCATTCTCCTCAGATGGTCACTCTTGATTAACAATTTCTGATTTACCATGAGCTTTCCAAACTCTTCGGTTTTAAAAAAGTTTCACTAAAAAATGTTGAAAATACACATTTTCTCCTCCCCCCACCCCCAGTGTTGGGGGAACAGGTGAAAGGAGATTTTCTCAGCCTGTTCAGGAAAGTATGACACTGCGTGGTAACTTCTGTTTGCAGAAACAGTACTTTGGGACTTTAGGGCTTTTATTTGAAAAAAGTGCATGCAAGTCTTTGCCGTTTTCAGGAAAATCAAGTTGGACAGTAGCAACTGTCCTCCTGCCAACTAATGAAAGATCTTCTTATTTATTAATAGATTAGATAAAGTACTTTAACCACATTCCAGAATCAATTTCAATTGCTTTTATTGGGTCCAACATTTGCAATGCAGCTTCTTATGTAATTCCTGGTATCCTGTGCACAATAAAAGTTGTAGCTACTCCCCCACTACACTCCCCCCTCTTCCAAAAACAATACATTTATTGGGAGTTCTTTGCCTTTCCTGTATCCTGCTTCTGGGGCATGGTATCCATTCAGTCTCCATCTTCTGTTGCATAGGGTTAATTAAACCTTTATGTTTATTTACTTTTGTCTCTGATAAGTCTTAATAGGCTCTGCTTTTGTGCCCAGGGTTTGATATTCCAAATGCCATCTCAGTCAGAAATGAATGATCTCTTGACAATGTCATACTTTTCATGTAAAGCCCTCTGACTCCGAGGGGGAACATTTTGTGTCTGAACATTGTGCTGTGATTAACAGTTTTAGCAGGATTGACTTAGACCAGGTGAGCAGAGAGATCTCAGAGGTAAGCCACACAGTGCCCCCAGGCCTCACACACAACCCCTTCGTTTCTGACTATGTACATTTCCCAGGTCTCTTCCAGAAGTTTAACTTTGGAGCACATTTGCAACTAGGGTGAAGCCTGTTGGGGGCCTTGGGGGTGGAAGGGGGAGGGTGTGAAACAGCTTTGGCAATGACAGGAGAAATGCTCTTTCCCTCCTCTGTTGCTCCCCTCGTCCCCTTCCAGAGGCAGCCACTCGTCCTTACAGACCCTGGTCTGAGTCCTAATAGATTCAGGCCCTGGAGTGATGATGCCATGTGATTGAACACAAACGACATGCTTCTACTGGTGGCTTTCATTACAGGTGGCCTTCTAGATAGATAGGATTCACTATGTTCCTAATGTTAAACAAGTTTTGAACTGATCTATATTGGCATTTTTGCTCTTTTTAGCAATTTTAAGAGTGGGGGGAAAATGGGTTAATTTTGTGAGCTTCAGCCCCCGGTGTGTTTCATGCAGGATGATGAATGTTTCATTTTCGGTGTACACCCAGACCCCCACTGTATGGTTAGAGATCCCCTCTAGTCGTACTTACTGTCTTTCATTTTCTTTATTCAAATACTGCTTTGAAGCAAACCATCATAAATTCATTTGTGCCTCTCAAGCTCTGTGTGTGTTTCTCCCAAGAGTTCCCCAAAGTCCTCACTAGTAGGTTGTTAGGGATCTTTCTCTGCATCAGCATTGTGTTAACCAGTGGCTGTAGGAATAAACATGTGTGCTGGGATTTTATTAGCTACTATTGGTAGCTTCATTTTTAGATAAGCTCTTTGTGTGTGCATGTGTGTGTTTGTATTCAGTCTCCATGAGTGTTGCTTCAATTAGGCAATTTGAAATTTCAAGAAAATAGGCCAGTCCTGGTCTGACGCCTCAGTTGGGAAAAATCATAAGGCCGTTCAAACTATAGAATATAATGGTTTGGCTAAGAATATTGTCACTGTGTTGCTTTTAAGTTTTTTATCATTGCTAATGACAAAGTGAAATTAAATGACTTCGGCCAAATTAATTTGATAGACTCAGAGAAGCAATTAGTTCCATGCATAGGCTATGAAATGCCAGCAGCCTAAAAGAGATCAAGAGAAAATGCCAGTTTTGCCTGCTCACTGCTTGCCTGCCTTCTGCCCTTTCTTTAGTTATTTATTGAGCACATACTATGTATTTGCCTACTTGGATTAATTTCATGTCTAGATAACTTTAATATTAGTAGAATTAGTCAGAAGCCCTGCCACCAGTTCAAATATTAGAGTTCAATATTAGAGTCCATGTTTCCCCATACAGTTAACAAAAAAGGCAAGTACAACATTTGAAAAGAAGTCACAGGGCTTAGCTTCGGACCTCCTTTTCCTGCAACTCTTCGCCTACCCTACCTGTCATTCCCAACGTTGAACAGAGGACAAGGAAGTTCGTCCAAGAGAAAGGGACGTATTAGAGCAGAGCAACAGGTGTTGATACTGCCTCTGGCCCTGGGAAAAAGGCAAGATGATTATTCCCCCATTGCAGATGAAGTGACAGAGGCATAGAGAAGTGAAATCACCAAGGGTCACACACTAACTGGTGGCAGGGCTTCTGACCGCAAAGCCAGTGCCCTTCCTGACCCACAGTGCTGCCCTCCCTCCAAGTATAGAATGGTGCTTAAAGGTATGGACTTTGGAAGGACAGATCCCAAGATTCTAACCAGAAGTATGACCCTGGGCCAATAATTTGACTTTTCTAAGCCTCGGTTTCCCAATCTGTTAAATGGGATTAATAATATCTACCTTAAAATGTTACAAAGATTAGATAAAAAAGTATAGTTAGTACAGTGTCTCATACATAGTCAGTACTCAATAAACAGCACATATTGTTAGAGCAAACCTTAGGAGTAGCCTGCCCAGGACTCCCTTTTCTGAGAGCCTTTGAAGGAGGGAGTAAGTGGGTTAATAAGCAAGTATAACAGTGATAGCACATTGGGCTGAAAAAAAAAATGCAGAACTGTGTAGTTTTCAGTTGAAATAAAGACCTTTGTATGAGTCTGAGGAGTGGCTTCACTCTTGCCCCTTCAGTGGGAGTCCTGCAGAGAGCTCTGGGAACCCCCCTCTTGTCCAGACCTGAGCAGGAGCGTTGAGGAAGCCCCCAAGAAGCAAGAACTGGATTTCATTTCCATTTTCAGAGCTACCATTTTAGCACCATGAAGACAGGAAAAAAAGCTACTAGAAGCTACCCGATGCAACTCTGCTCGTTTGCAAGTAGGGCTGGCCTCTGTATTTTGGGGCACCTTGTACTCAGCATATGTACTGATAGAGAGTGCTAGCATTTTGTTAGCTGTATTCAAGACGGAAGGAAGTTGCTCACAGCGCTGCCGAGACTTGTCACCACTCCTTGCAGTTACTGAGGCCCCGGTTCATCCCAGCCTCACAGTGACGTCCTCTTTCTTGCATCCCCAGACGCACAATTAGAAAAGATCAACGAACTTTACCAATTTCTGTGTCTCTTCTTCTCTGACATACACATACTTACAGCCTGCCCTTATTTCGAGTTGAAATTTTGAAAAGAAAAGTCTTTGGTCCTAAACTATTGACATCTTGGTTATAGCCTCCAATCGAAGAAGATGAGCCAGGCGGCCTGGTGAGGCTGGTGTTTCCAGGAGCCTCTGTGAGGTGAGGGGAAGCCCGTCCCGATCGTGAACTTGACGGTCTCCCAGGTCCATGCTGTGGTCACAGTTCAAAGGTGTGACTGGGGCTGAGACACTTGGGAATGTGGACGCTTTAAATTGCTCATCACTGAAGTTCATTAATGATTTTTTTTTTTAAACCATATGTTTTCTTCTCCCCTCTCCCTCCCTTTTCTCCTGCCCTTTGTTTCTTCTTCTTCCTCCTCCTTCCCCTTCTTTCTTGGGCTAATCGCCTCTGAAATACTTGATGACTAATTGGTAGTCAGTGGGACTGGGGTGACGTTTGCTTTGAAGATGGAACAAGGGCCTGGCCCCCATAAACAAAGGTGCTATTTCCAATAATAATTTCTCCCTTATAGATTGGAAGTCGTTTATTATTTAGTAGAAGATGTTACCCTTATAACATAGAAGGACCCTCTCTTTTCTCAACTTTCCCATTCAGAACTGCATCAAGTTTTCCACCGTCTCAGAAAACCTGTGGGAAGTGCCCTGTCTTCTGGGCAGATGCTGGTCGAGTTGTGCCTCATAGAACACCGAGGGGTTGATGGTTGATGGTAGTGGGTGACCATCAGGATGTTACCCTCAACATTTCCTAGTAACCAAGTAACCTTATCATTGACCTCTTGACTTGAGGGCACTAACCCATTCATTTGTGTGCAAGATCAATATGTGTAAGTTCCATGAGGTTAGGGAATCCGTTTCGTTCACTGTTGTGCTCCAGTACTTAAAACAGTATCTGGTGCATAGCAGGCTCTCAGTGAATATTTGTTGTTTATGGAATAATGGCAATATGGAAACACTCTAAAAAATAACTTCCCTGCGCTTTAGCTTTTCGTCTTGGAAAGCTGTCAACATTAATAAAATTTATAATTAATAATGCCATCTAGAACACATTTGCCTTAAAAGCTTTGATTCTTAGGTGTAATTCTTCTGATTTTAGCATCAGGTCTCATTCCTTTTCAAGTGCGTTAACTGAAGCAGAGGAAATAAAAGGTTTTCTTAGTTACTTAGAAAATTAGTGACAGAGTTGGGATGTTTACTTGGGTAACTAAGACTTCTTTCGAGTTTTTCTTTATTTTTTAACCAAATGCTTTAAGCAAATAAAGCACTCTTTGATGTGTAAGAATGTTACCCAACTACCACCAGTATCTGGAATAATAATTTCACAATTTTATGGGTTCTTGACTTTGGATACTTGAATTTATTTAATAAAACTCTTAAAGATGCTGTTGACTCTCAGCTAGTCAGGGAAGTGAAACCAAGTTATACAGAAAGGATGCCTGTAGGTTCCTATAATAGGTAATGATGGTCAATTATTTAATGGGCCATATCTATATAACCTGAAGATTTTTCCTTTGCAGAGCAATGTTGCACGTAATTTATTCATTGCAGAGTTACTATCTGAGCAAGAGAATTTAAATTAAGTGTTTCAACGAAGTGTGTTCACATCTTTGCAGCTGAGGTGGTTGGGAAAGGGAAAACATTGGTGGTCAGTAGATACTTCTAATTAGTTACATTTGGGAATTTGGATCTGATAAAAAAGTTGGCTCAGGTAAGGGCTGGGGACCATCTTAGTGCTTTTGTTTAGTTCTTTACTAAATATAAAAGTCGGTCCCAACTCAAACTAATTTTTATAAACTAGATGATCTTCTACCTCCTCAATTTCTGCCCTTCAAAAAATGTATTATTAGACTTACGCAGAAGACTCTGGGTAACAGACTTGCAAGTTTTGAAATAAAATGCTGTAAAGAGTACCTGTGGAACTACCACTCAACTCAAGAACTACACCAATACGGGGGCTTTTGAATCTACTCACACCCAGAGGAGTGCTATCTTCCTGCCCCTCCCTGAGGTCTTCACCACCGGAGCTCAGTCATTATTAATGCCTTGCCTCTTTTGCCTCTAGATTTCTTAATGTATGCATTCCCAAACAATAGATTGTTTCTATATAAAAAATATAAAGAAAAATTTCTTATATATATAAAAAAGTAAAGAAATCTTTTATAGATACAAAAAAAAACCCCCCAAAAACCCCACAAAAAACCCTCCATCTCTGTCCTTTTCCCTCCCTCTCTCTGGACCATTAAAGAGTGAATTGCAGACACCGTGTGTCTTTTTATATCCAAATTTTTCAGCATTTAATTTTTTTTTAAATTTTATTTATTTATTTATTTATTTTTTATTTTTAGCATTTAATTTTTTTTTAAGAGCATGTGACTCTTTTTTTTTTTAAAGATTTTATTTATTTATTTGACACAGAGAGAGAGAGAGATCACAAGTAGGCAGAGAGGCAAGCAGAGAGAGAGGGGGAAGCAGGCTCCCTGCTGAGCAGAGAGCCCGACGTGGGGCTCGATCCCAGGACCCTGAGATCATGACCTGAGCCAAAGACAGAGGCCTCAACCACTGAGCCACCCAGGCGCCCTTAGCATTTAATTTTTAAGAAAAAAACATTTTCTTATGTAAGCACAGTATTGTTAACCCTCGAACAACACAAGTGTGAGCTGTGTGGGTCCACTTAAGTATGGATGTTTTTCACAGTACAGTACTGTGAACTTATTTGCTCTTCCTTATGGTTTTCTTAATAACATTTTCTTTTCTCTAGCTTACTCTATTGTACGAATACAGTGTATGATACATATAACATACAAAATATGTGTTTGGACTGTTTATGTTATCTGTAAGGCTGCTGGTCAGCAGTAGGCTATTAGTAGTTAAATTTTGAAGGTGTTGAAAGTTATACACCAATTTTCAACTGTGTGGGGTGGAGTGGGGCTGGCGTCCAACCCCTGTTTTGTTCAAGAGTTCAAGAGTTCAAGAGTATCAATTTCAGTAAATTTAATGTGGCCACAACAGTCCACATTTAAATTTTATTGTCAGGTTTAAGTTTATGATCTTGGTATTTGTTTTGTGCTTATCTAATATGTATTATTTCTCATTTCTCCTTCTAGCCTTCATTTAGGTGAACTGCATGTTTTTAATATGCCATTTTGTTTCCTTTAAAAAATTTAAGCTATATTTCTTTGTATTTTTTTAGTAGTTATGTAAGAGATCAGACTATGCTTCTTTACCCTGTTATAGTGTACCTCCAAATAGTAATACTGTATTTCACAAATAACATAGAAAAACTAAAACATTATAATTCTACTTACTTCTCCCACCCTTTGTAACTCTGTTGTCATTTATTATTTATCTGTGTGTGCTATAAACCCAGTAATGTTACTACTTTAAAGCTGTCAATAATATGTAAGAGAAACATAAATACATATATCTATATGAAACAAAAATAATTTAAAGTAAAACATATGCCCATATATAAAAGCTAAAAAAATATACATTTATACATATATAAAATAGAGATAATTTTAAATGGGATTTTATATTTATCTTTCCATATTTACCTTTCTAGTACTATTTATTTCTTACATCTATATCATTTCCTTTTGGCTTAAAGTACTTCTTTTAGCATTTCTTGATGCAGGTCTGCTGGTGACAAGTTCTTTTAGATTGTGATTTTTCTGGAAATGGTTGCCTTCATTTTTAAAGGATAGAAGATATTTTCACTGGATGTGGATATTGGCCCATTGTCTTCTGGTCTCTTGTTTCTGATGAGAAGTTAATTTTTATTTTTTATTTTTTTAGCATTTTCCCCTGTGGCATATAATGGGTGAGTTTTTTCCCCAGTTGATTTTCTCTTTATCTTTTGTGTTTAACAACTGAACCATGACATGCCAGGTGTAGTTTTCTTTCTACTTATATGACTTCTGGGATCTGTAGATTGATATCTTTCATCAGTTTTAGAAATTTTTCATCCATTCTTTCTTAAGATATTTCTTTTGTCCCTCTCTTATCCCTTTTTTTTTTTTTTTTAATACTCTATGTGTGTGTGTGTGTGTGTACACACTTCAGTTTGAATAATTCCTCTTGGTCCGACTTTATGTTTGCTGAGCCTTTCCTTTGCTGTGTTAAAACATCTGTGATGTCTTTTCTTTTTTTATTTTGAACATTTCTGCATTTAAAAAATAGTTTTTGTTTTTTTTTTTAAGATTTTATTTATTTATTTAACAGAGAGAGAGACATCACAAGTAGGCAGAGAGGCAGGCAGAGAGAGAGGGGGAAGCAGGCTCCCCGCTGAGCAGAAAGCCCGATGTGGGACTCTATCTCAGGACCCTGAGATCATGGCCTGAGCCGAAGGCAGAGGCTTTAACCCACTGAGCCACCCAGGTGCCCCTAAAAAATAGTTTTTTATATAATTAAAAAAATAATTTCTATTCTTCTCCTGAAATTCTCCATGCATTCATGTCCATATTTTTCACTGGATCCTTCAACATATTTTTTTGTAGTTATTTTATTATTTTGTTTTATTTTTTAAAGATTTTATTTATTTGACGGAGAGAGACATCGAGAGAGGGAACATAAGCAGGGGAAGTGGGAGAGGGAGAAGCAGGCTTCACGCTGAGCAGGGAGCCCGATCCGGGGTTGATCCCAGGACTCTGGGACCATGACCTGAGCTGAAGGCAGACACTTAATGACTGAGTCACACAGGCACCCCTGTAGTTATTTTAAACTCCTAGCCTAATGATTCCAAAAGCTGTATCATCTCTGGGTCTACTTCTTTTGGCTATTTCTTCTCTTGCCTATGGGTTATATTTTCTCCCTTCTTTGTGTGTTTCATAATTTTTGATTGCATGTCAGATATTGTGTGTAAAAGAATTGTAGAGGATGCAGCAATTTAAAAGGGCATGCCTTTTACCAGGCCACTGGTGTGTGTGCTGAATCAATTTAATCTGTTGTTGAAATGAGTCTGGTCTTTTCTGAAGCTTTAGTTAGATCCGTTTCATCATTGAGTTCAAATATTTCAAGGGCAGAGACTTTCCCTTTAACAGGAATTGGGATCTGAATTCTTAAGATTTCTTTATGCTTCATAGCCCAGCACCAGCTTAGCCAACTGTGGAAGATTTCTCAGCCAGTCCATTAGCATTTTGGGTTACTGGGGAGTTTTCTTTGCTTTTAGCCCTGTCTCAGCCTTCTTGATCTCAGCCCATCTCTCTTGGTCTAGATGGCTGGCCTCAGCTTTTGGAGGGCTGCTGCAGTGCCTAGGGTGAAGACCTGAAGTGCATAAGGGAGATTTTCTCAGTTTGCCTGCTCTGACCCTTGCCTTACCCTTGGGAAGGTCTTATAGCTCCAGGGCAGTTTCCTCTCAACTCTCCTGCCCTCCCCCCAGCCTTTGGTGTATTCTTGCTGTGTTCTTGGTGAGGACCTATGAGAAAGAGTTGGCTGGTGGTGCAGACTTACTCTGTGGCTCAGGCTCTTTGTATTCTTATCCATGCAGCCATCCATATAGCCATTAAACTTGCTTAAAAATTTACCTGTTTTCTCCCTACTCCTGGATTTGGTAAATTCCTGTTCTTCCTGATACTATGCTAGGAATGAGAGCAGCTGTTGGCCTTTTATCTCTTGGGGAGGGCTCAGCGCATTTAAGCTTCTTTGCATCCTCAGCTCCCCGATATATTTAAAAAAATTGCTTTGTAGCTCATCTGGCTTGTTCTCGTTGTCAGAGTGGGAGTGATTGCTCTTACAACTTTCAACTTGTGATTTTTCTAACTTAACGTGGTTTCTCAGATCCATGTATGTTGTTGCATATATATGTAATTAACTTTTATTGCTATAATATTTGGTTTGTAAAAATATACTCAATTTATTCTTCATACTATTTCTGATCTTTCTTTTTTGGACTTCTTGCTGATTCTTGGCATTTACTATCATTTTAAGGGGTAGAATATGCAAGGCTGCCTCTTCATAGGTTTTGATTTCTTAAGTGTGTCCTGGCAATGACTACGACATCTAGGTTCAAATGCTTAGGCCTGGGTAACAGAATTTAGCATAGGATTCAATCTTTTATGCTTTTATATGATGGTAAAGTAGTTTTCAAAAGATAAATCATAACTATCATCTAATCATTGAAGTTACATACAATTAAGAACAAAGTTTATAGCACTATTTGTCCTTATGATAAGTGAGATACTTTATCACAAATCTTAATCTGCCAGTTTAATTTGATGCTGGTTTTTCATTGATTTAAAAAAAAGCTTAACTTTTTATCCCCCACTTATAATACTTTGAGTGTGGAGGCTCTTCTCTGATCCCATGTCTAGTTTAGATCCTCGGGTACTTGTAATGAAGGTTCTGGTACTGACCTCTTCTCATGTAGCTGGCTTTAGTTAAAGTCCTGATAGAAGGGATTTGGGATTGAACCAGCCAGCCCTCAGCTCTTGCAGACTCTTCAGACTCTGGTGCTCTACATGAGAGAGAAAATCTCTTCCTCTGCCATGAGCAGAGGAAAGACATGAAGAGAAGACATGACAACTCTGTGTGTGTGTGTATCCTTTTCCCCTGACCCCATTCTTCTAATCTGTAGAAGCTGTGCTATCCTTAATTTAGGCCTCTTTTTGCCTCTACCTCCTTGGCCCCTCACAGCTGCGAGCTAACACACCATTGGAGTAGGCTTCCCTGTCTCCCTCTAGAGATTTTTGAGGTAGACTTTCTCTCAACTGTAATGAGACCTTTTCATTTTAGAATATTTTAAGCACATTTGAACAGAACACACTGATTTTAAAAATAGGAATGCAATAATTTCCATCTTCAAACTGAGTTTTAAAAATCACTGACCTCAGAGTCCATGGGAACCTGGTCTTGCTGTTGAGAGCCATCAAATATGATAAGGCTGGTGGCTGATAGAGAAGTGTGTAGCCAATGGCCGTCTGGGGCTGTATGTGGTTTGGCTTGAGGTAGTCTTATCAGCGGAGGAATGGCTGTCTAACTCACTTGGGAAAGGATTTAAGCTCCCTAAGTCCGGTATCTTTTCAGGTACTTCTCAATAATACAGAGAAGCAGCTTATTTTAACACAAAACACTGAAGTCTATTAGCGGTGTTAGTTCTACTTGCTGAGATGAGAAATTATTGCCTCCCCTGTACAGATAGTAAAAATAAAATGGATCCCCAAAATGTGTGTTCCTGATGACTTTCTTGACAAAATCTGATGTCCTTCTTTCTTGTTTCTGTTTTTCCTTTCTCTCAATGGTGTAGGAAATTGTGACTACTTTCTCTTTACCTTTTATTTTATTTTATTTTATTTTATTTTATTTTATTTTATTTATTTGACAGAGAGAGAGAGAGCGTGCTCAAGAGAGCACAAGCAGGGGGAGCAGCAGAGGGAGAGGGAGAAACAGGCTCCCCCACAGAGGGAGCCTGATGTGGGGCTCCATCCCAGGGCCCTGAGATCATGACCTGAGCCGAAGGCAGACGCTTAACTGAGCCACCCAGGCATCCCTACTTTCTCTTTACTTGAAACTTTTTCTTCCTTTAGCTTCTAGCTAAAGAAGCTAGACCTGCTTACCATTTTCTTTTCTCCTGTATTATATCTCTTATTTCCTGCTCGCCCTGAATTCACTTTGCTCATTCCCTTTCTCCCTTTCTTCCTTTCTCGAGCAAGTTTGAATCGTCATGGTGATCACTCTTGCCTCTTCCAATGTGACTTTTCATCTCTTGCCCTCTTGCTCCCCTGCTTAGAGCACCTGTCTTCTAGTCTTGAATTACTCCTGTCTGTGGAGATCTCTTACCCAGGTGTCCTCTGAGGCCCAGGGAGCAAGGCATTGAGCACCACGTGTGTTGTTCCTGGATTCACCATTGTGAGTGAAGAGGACCTCCCTGGTCCCCAGCACTACAGTTTCCCCTTTTCTCACGTACTTCAGTCCTTCATCCTCTACTGATCCTTTCCTTTAATGTCTCTTGGGCTGTATTCTTCTTCTCTTTCAATACTGATGTGGTTTTCAAACATATTCATAAAATCTTTAACTCTCTTTCCATTAAAAAAATGGAGTATAATTCTTCACCCTTTGAATATGGATCACCTTAGTACTCCGTTCTAAAGAGTAGAACGTGGCAGAAGTGACGCTGTGTAATTTCTGAGGCTACGTTAGACACGTGATGAAACTTTCACTTAGCGCACGAGTTCTTTCTCTCTCTCTCTCTCTTACTTGGGACGTGTACTTTTAGAGCTCCGAGCACCCATGCGAAAAGTCTAGCTACATCACATAGAGACTCCCCATAGTACGGAGACCACACAGAGTGAGTCTGGACCATATAGAAAGAGGTGCCCCTGGATCGCCCAGCCCTTCCCACCCAGCTGTTTGAGTCTTCCTGGCATAGCAGCCAGCCTTGCAAGCTAGTGAGCCTTCCTCTGATTCCATTCCCCCTCTTCCCCTGGCCTGTGAGCCACCTGAATGGAAGCCAACGGAGCGGACATGAACTATTCCTGCCATGTTCTCTCCACGGCACAGATTTGTCAACGAACAATGTTGGTGTTTTAAGCTGCTACATTTTGGGGAGGTTTATTACACTGGAAAACTGAACCATCAGAAATTCTCGGATAAGTGTAGAGACTGTTCTGGAATCTGCAGCAATGAATGTGTCACCGATACTAAAGTTATAGTGCTGTAGCTGGAGAAGGAAGACAAGTTTAGGGGGTCACATCAAGGGTAGCTTTTCTCACTCACTGCTTCCATTCCGACGTGTCCTTGAGGAGGAGAGGAAGGAGTTGCAGTTCAATAATACATCCACAGTTGTGCCAAGCCCTGGGTCTCCCTAGGGAGAGGTGTTTGTGTTGGTGAAGTAGTTTGAGCTCAGTGGCATAGGTCCTCCCCAGCCCATGGCTGGACCACAGTCCCAGCCTTCTTTCTCAAATTTTCTTCCGTGCTGTGTTTGTTACGTTCATAGTGATAGACTCACACACCCACTGCCTGGAAAAGTAAATCCACACAAAACTGTTGAAATCAATTGTTCTAGACCTTTCTGTTTCACAGCGTATTAAGCTAGATGACAATCTCTGTATTCTTTGAGATCTCTATGCAGAGCCATCCATCTGTTGAATCTGGAGAGGGTTCAATGTGGAAACGTGACCCTAGTAGGGACGCCTCTTCAATAGTGTGGTGCACTAGGATGCTCATTCATCCTGGGATATGGAGACCAGGAGCCTGGCTCACCCATCTGCCGTACATTTGACCCACTGAGATCTTTCTGGTAACAACCTATGGCTGCCTTGTGTGTGCACAGTTGTGCTGCCCCAGAAGCAGGCAGCTACACTGGGCTAGCGGCTCCCAGGGATCTGATCTTTCTTGCGGGCCTCAGATTTATATAATCGATGCCCTTTATCATCTTGAATGGTACTACTACTTTGGGGTCTTTTAATGCCATGAATTTCCCATTCACACATTCTTGATGACCGATAAGAGCATTTGTGGACATAGAAGCCAAAGTCAAGTTAAATTCTGGAGCTATATATAGCTTATTTGTCTTTCTGACCAAGGAGAAAAATTCTTTGCTTGGATCTCACACTTACTAACTCGGTATAAATTTTCCTGCTCTTCTTTAAGATAGCAATCCATGCAAATCAAATGCCAGAATGGTCATTCTGTGGTGCTTCAAGTGGTGCTTATACCTTATTTAGGAGATGTGCTGGTTTGTGTTCTGTTTCTATTCCATCAGCTTTATGCATATTTTGTGCAGATATTTCAAAAGGTACAGTCTTGTCTTTTATTTTTATGTATTTATTTTTAAAGATGTATTCATTTATTTGAGAGAGAGCGCATGCGCAGAGGGAGGGCAGAGGGAGAGAATCTTCAAGCTGACTCCCTGCTTAGCACAGAGCAGGGAGCCTGACCTGGGGCTCGATCTCAGGACCCGTGAGATCATGACCTGAGTCCAAACCAAGGGTGATCCTCAACCAACTGAGCCACCCAGGTGCCCCAAAATGTATAGTCTTGTCTTTTAAAGGTAAAGATAGACTGAGAGTTAGAGAAGCCTACTCTTTTTCATTAAGTTATTCTTTAGTCATTACTAACATTGAGTAAGATTGTATACAGGAATTATTTCTTCTCTGGCTCACAACAAAAAAATAAAGGTGAAAATTATTATGTTTAAGCTATATGCCTTTACTGAGCTAGAAAACTATTAACATTCTATTTTTTATTTAAAAGTTGAAGTGGCAACAAACGAAGGGTCCCATTCATTCCCTCCCGAACTCTCCTTCCTCTTGGCTGTGGATGGTTATAGTGATACAAGAAATGATGGGTCTGTTCTCTAGAACATGGGCTTAATATTCTTCTCTCCTCTGAAGAGGATGCGAGCTTTTGGGCTTGGTCTGATCGCCCAGAGGTGACCCTCGTTGGTGTTTTCAAGGAAGTTGTCAAGCTTTCCCGAATGCAAGCCCTGATCACGCATGATAGGGAGATTTAAAGTGTAGGAATATATGGAATTGTTCTCCTGTCTCCTCACTCTCTCTTTCCTCTGGATAAGTTTTCTATTGCTGCCATAAGGGATTACCACACACTTCGTGACTTAAAAATCACACATTTATTATCTAATCTACAATTCTGTCGATTAGAAGTTGGACATGGGTCCCCCGGAAGGAGCAGGACCTTGGGCCGGATGTCTTTCTCCAGTTACAGGTGGCTTTCTCAGAGGGACTCGGCTGGAAGCCGACGGATGCCGGGATGCCAGCAGCTGGCTGGGGGAACAAATGCTTCTGTCCTAAAACAATAGACAGCGGGGTGAGGGCAGGAGGGGGTAATCTGCTCGGCCGATGACAGCATCCACCGCAGCTAGTGACAGTTTGTGGCGGGGAGAGGGACTCCAGCCAGGTAGGCCACAGATGGGATCAGGGTGGCCCCAGTGGCCTGAAGGTGTCAGGCAAGTCTCCAGTTCTGGAGGGCCACAGAACAGAGCCTCAAGTGCAGGGACCTGAGGCATCTAGGGTAGGGATGTGCTGCTGGGACTGGACACAGTGTGAAGGCGGAGCAGCAGCCCGCTGCCCGGGGAGAGTCCCTCCCCTACCGTCAGGCTCTGGCTGCTCCGTGCCCTCTGGGTCTGCGTCTTAGGGCCTGCTGAGCCAGCCCGCACTTGTGGGGAGAAAGGGGACGGCAAGGCTGGGATTCAGGCAGAACCTGACCTTTCACTAAATTTCTATCTTGGTGTAAGACAGACCTTTGTCGTCCAAAGAAGATTTTTTAAAATTTAAATTCATTCAGCCAACATATAGTACATCGTTAGTTGCAGATGTAGAGTTCAGTAATTTATCAGTTGGGTATGACACCCAGTGCTCATCACATCACGTGCCCTCCTTCATGCCCATCACCCAGTTACCCCAGCCCCCCATCCACCTCCCCTCCAGCGGCCCTCAGTTTGTTTCCCGGAGTTAAGAGTCTCTTATGGTTTTTCTTCCTCTCTGATGACTTCCCCTTCAGTTTTCTCTCCCCTCCCCCATGATCCTCCGTGCTGTTTCCTATATTCCACATATGAGTGAAACTGTATGATAATTCTTCCTCTGAAGGACTTACATCGCTCAGCATAATACCCTCCAGTTCCATCCATGTCGATGTAAATGGTTAAAGAAGATGTGGGATACACACACACACACACACACACACACTGGAATATTACTCAGCCATCAGAAAGGATGAATACTTACCTAAGAAGATTTTAAAATTGTCATTGTTTTCTTCCCGTCTTCACCAAAGACAGAATATGGGAGTAATTAGTGATGTTCTAGAAAAAAGCTTAAAGAAGAACTCCCTCTTCTGAATCAGGGGGAAAACTGTGGCGAGGTTTTATAGGAACACAGCAGGTTGTATCCAACTGAAGTATTTCTTCTGTGTTTTAGAAGAAATATTGTCATTCTTAATTATTATTATTATTATTATTATTATTATTATTTTTTGGCTAGGGAAAGCGATTCTGTAGTTCTAACCATTCTTCTACCAGAAAGGCTGCTCTTGGCAGCTACGCTGACCAGCACAAGGGAAGGGGAAGAGTCTGACCGCGTGTGTGGTAGACATGAAGGGCGCGTTTGGCAAATAGCTTGCTTCGTTCCAGAATCTCTGAAGTCCGTTAGGTTCATTCAGCCTCCAAAGAAAAGTGGTTTTACTGGAAGCAGCTGGTCTACTACACTGATCAGCGTAAGGAGGACATCTACCGACCAAGGCTGTATTCTGGAGGGACGCTGAGGTGTGTGTTTCCAGACTGTTGGATCAGACCGCACTTTCGCGATTACCGCGCTTAGACTGATGGGAAACGTCATCCTTCTGAACAGGGGGCTCTATCTTGTCCCTTCAGGCCATCTGGTTTTGCCAACACTTTCCCCATATCTCTCTTCCTGAGATTTTCACTCTAACTTTTGCTAATGTTTCTTTACTTGAGGACTGTCTGTCGAGTATTTACCACGTGCCAAACACGAGGGGCCCTGTCTTGAGGATTTTATGCATATCGTGTGGCGTCTCCGTGCTGTGTACATTGAGGGGCTGTGGTCTGCTGTCAGGGCCAGGTCAGTATTTTCTGAGCCTCCGAATAAGCACTGGGCCATGAGATAAGAAATAAAGGTATTTGCAGCATCTGTGAGGAGTAATTGCACGTACATATGTTTTCTTCAGACAGGCAGAGAGCTCTTCGTAACTTGTGCCTTTTTCCCTCTTAAGATTCTTGTTTCAAAGGTACAAAAGCAGTTTTTGTTATTATCATTCCTATGAAGAAAACAGATTCCCCAGAAGGTTAATGGTTTTGTGAAGAAGAAAGATCTAGAACCGGAAACTCTGCCTTCCGTGCTCTTCCTGCTCTGGGAGCCGGGCTTTTCTGCCGGGCGGGAGCCAACCCAGACACTAGCTCTCCCCACGTACATTTCTTTGCTTGGTGCAGCTTTCTTCGAAGCTGTGCCTGATCTTCCCCATGCTCTGTGGACTCCCTCCCGGGGCCCCGGCTGTCGGGACGGCCCTGGTCCCGGTGCCCACACTGTGCCTACCGTAGGCGCAGGCCTCGGGTGGCTCCGAGCAAAGACGGGTTAGACGACTCTGCAAAAGGGCCTGGGGTGAGGCCATCTAGTCTAGGGGGGTTTTGCTCGGAATCAGTTGGGTCGTCACCAGCAGGGCTGGATGAAACCTTTCCTTTGTGGTATGTATCCATAAACACAAAGAAGTTTCCAGGGCCAACCCCTTCCCCCAGCACCACAGGTAACTTATATACAAAAATAAATTGCAAATCACAAAACATACCTTCTAACAATGGCAGAATTCTGAATAAGCTCCCTGAAGTGGGACTCTTCTCTGTCTCCACGGCTGAACTAATGTCCTAAGCCCACGTGTGGTCTGCCCTGGGGGTAATTCCCGGAGGTCTCACCCGAGAGAGGTGTTGGGATAGAGCCTGAGGGCCGGCCCCAGCCCTGAGCCCTTGTCTGGGTCCCACCCAGCCAGCCACGAAACTGCTCTGCTGTCCCCAGTCCTGCTGTCACTGGGCTCCGTGGAGGGCGGCCCTGGGATGGACAGCTGGGTAGCTCCCGACGTCCCCCGCACCCTTAACAGCATTGTTTCTAGAGATTTTATTGATTAAATTATTTGAGAAAAAGGGACAAGCAGATTCCTCACTGAGTGCAGAGCCTGACCCAGGATTTGATCTCACGACCCTGAGATCATGACCCGAGCTGCAATCAGGAGTTGGACCCTTAACTGACTGAGCTACTTGGGCGCCCCTGAACAGCATCTTTTTTTAAACTTTGAGAGCTAGTGGCGCATGGGGGAGATCCAGGACACACACACCCACGTCCACACACACTTGCATACACGCTCTCGCCAACAGAAACGGAAGTTTCACGAAGCAGCACTTCTTGAACCATGTGCCGGGAGCTCTATTCTCGTCAACTCTATTGTTTTATTCTAGAACATTACACTAAAAACGCACTTCTGACCCCCTGAATTGGTTCAGTGACCCACAACCTGCAAACTGGGAACCACTGAGCCAGAGCCTGGCAGCCGGGACACCACTGCTGCCCATGGAGGTCGGGTCCCCACCCCTCTCCCTCCTTCACCCCTGTGTGTCCTCTGCCCACAGTCCTCTCCTCGCTTCCAGCCATGCACCTGTGAGATGTGAAACAACCCATTTTTCCTGGTCTTACTCAAATACATGGTGTCATGCCGCCTTCTTGACACCCGAGGTGGGGATGCAGCTGTGTGACCGCAGCGCCCTTCTTCCCGTGTCGCTGGCGCTGGCTGGGGGCCTTAGCCTGCTGTGCGTGCCTTTCTCCTCTGCCGCCTGTGAGCTCACCAAGCCCATGGCCTGTCCCGCTGCTCTCTGGCTCCTGTGCATTTGGGGCCAGTGCGTGGCACACAGTGGGCACTGAATCAGTGATTCTGGAACCGCATTAAAACAATGATGCGCTCGAGTGGGAGGGCCGAGCCAAACCTGCTCTTCTGGCCGCACGCGTCTTCATCCAGATTCCCTTACATGAGTGTTTGCCAGCCATGTGCGAAAGCCTTTCTGTAAGAGGCAGTGAAATAACCATTCGCAGGAGCCCAGAGTCTAGGCATAGAGGTCAAAGACGAATAGAAACACTGGTGTTTCAAATAATGGACTTCGAAGAACTTTTTTTTTAGAAGCATGAAAATTTGTAAAAAATAGGTGCTTCTCAAAATATGACTTTTTCATGACTAGGGTTGACTCTAGTCAATCTTTTGGCAAAATATGTTCTAGAATTTTGTTAGCTCTCTGCAGGAATCCTTTTCTCTTACTTTTGATCATATAATGGTAGGATGGGTAGACTTTCCCCCATTTGGCAGGTGAGGAAACGGGCCCAGGAGGCTAGGTGACTGACGCTCACACAGAAGCGTCCTGTCAAAGGCAGGGCAAAGATGTACCCCTTCTGATGGCTGGTGTGAGGCTTCCCCTCTGTGTCATCCCTTCTTGACATCAGGAAGGTAAGCCAGGTAGCAAAAGGGAGTGTGATGTTCTGTCTCCATTCTCCTAACCATAATACAACTTGTCTTCAACATGAAATTCTTCTGACCATTTCTTGTTTTAGACTTTTATTTCTTCCTTGAAAAAAGTGATGAGTAGAGTGCTATTTCATCTTTCATTGGAAGATATTCATATTCTCATCTCTCATTGGAGATATTTATTGGAGATATTCATAGGAGATATTAGAGATACTCTCATCTTTCATTGGAGCATATTAATATTCTCATCTTTCATTGGAAGATATTAATAATCTCAAGCTGGTGTTGTGTATACGCTATTGGTTTCTGGGCTGGACTTGTTGCATTGTACAATAAAAAGTCATGCTAGGGGCTCTGGGGTGGCTCAGTCGGTTAAGCATCCCACCCTTGATCCCAGCGCACGTCTTGATCTTGGGATCATGAGTTCAAGCCCAGTGTTAGGCTCCATGCTGGGCGTGGAGCCTACTTACAGAAAGTCATGCTTATTTTCACCGGAGTTCATAGATTTGGCCTTAGATCTTATATCTATAAGGAAACACAAACAGAATTCCCAGTGAGCACCCTTGGATGGGAAAGGGGTTTTAATATAATTTCTTCGGTTTGTGCCTTTCAGCACATACCATTTTGATGTGTCACAAGCCATAGCAAAAGTAAATAACCTTCAAGGTGAGGAACCAGAGAATACACTCGGTAAAACCTGTGGTCATACAGTTGGATTAGAATGAAATTGTCACTGATGTTTATTTTTTTTCTTCCATTTTGACCCTCACCCAACCTGTGCACCGGGGAGAGGGAAAAACCGCCAGTTTCTTTCTTCCCTGTACCACGGACCCACAGCTCCTGGAACCCAGAATTCCTGTGCTATTGTTCCTTTCCTTAAGGAATAAAAAGGGTGTGGGGGCCGGCCTGAGAACTCTGCCTTCTTTTGTCACTTTTCTATGGGGAAACGCATTCCCAATTTCAGATAACTTAGGGGCTGCCTGTTCGCCAGAAGAAGGAAGCTTATTCCTCTGGAGCTGATTAGCTAAGCAGAGCTCATTAGCTTAGCTTAGTTTAGCAAGTATGATCTCATTAGCTAATGTGACACCATAACATACACACTGTCAACCAGCGGCGTCTGGGAGAACAAACAGGGGGCCGAGGAAGGCGGCTTGCCCATCACGGGCGCGCACGTCTCCCTGGTCCCGGGCTCCCACTAGACCAGCACTGCCGTGCGCCCGGACAGGCGCCCTGCACAGATGGCACAGAGCAGCGTTCCGCCTGAGGACATCTCCTGCCTGGGAGGGCCAGGAGCCCGAGAGGGGCTTTCACAGATCATCTTGCTGGATCCGCACGCAGCCTCGGGCGTGCTTACTGCTGTCAGTCCGATCACACGTGAGAAAACAGATCGAGTTATGGATCTTTAGAGCGTGTTCTCCATAAAAGCTGAAAGTGGCCAGTGGGTGTTTTCTAAAAAGAAGTTTTACGTTCTCCTGTCCTAATCAGGAGGGCCATTGTGCCGTGTTTGTTGGCGTCTTAAGGAGACCCCCAGTGCTGGCCGAAACCTTAGTGGAGATTTGTGCAGGGCTTTCTTGAGGGTCCCCCCATTGTTTCCCTCAGAAGTGCAACTGTCTGGTCCTCAGTTTTGTCTGAAAATGGGACGGTAGTAGCTTCTGGCAGTTTCCTGGCAGCGATCCAAGGAGGGGAAGGTACCTGGAGCCATTCGCACTGTGCGAGGCTCACAGTCTCCTCCGGAAGTTGGAGCCTTTTCCTTGGTTAGGTAGCTTGCTTTTAAATACACTTTTTATTTCAGTGTATTTTAGATTTGCAGAAAAATGGTGCAAATGGTATTAAGTAACTTCCTACTTCGCTGGTTCATATTTCACCTTTTCCTCATTTGCTCTTTAGCCCCTTGATGGATTTTCCTGTTGGGAGTTAAGAGTTAATGAATGAACTCCTTAGGCACTACTGACATTTCTGAAAATGAGAAATACAAGCAAATTAGAAGCAGTGGGTACAAAACCGATTCTCCCAAGTCAGTTGGTACAGAGCGTTCATACATCTATGCCTTCGGAAGGGGCAGAGCCCAGCCTTTGTGAGGCCGAATCTCCTGTCTTACTTATTTATTTTCCTGGCTTATTAAAAAATAGGCTCTAAGAGGCTCAGAAATATATTATGTTAGGGTCTGAATCTAGAAATGTGAAACAAGGAGAGACACCCATCTGCAAACATTTTTGCATCATTGATTGTTGATGATGAAGTACAAAACCTTCCCCAAGTATGGGACGCCTGGGTGGCTCAGTTGGTTAAGCATCTGCCTTCAGCTCAGGTCATGATTTTGGGGTCCTGGGATTGAGCCCCACGTTGGCTTCCTGCTCATTGGGGAGTCTGCTTCTCCCTCTTTCTCTGCCCCTTTCTATCCCCCCACAACTTTCTCTCAAATAAATAAAATTAAAAAAAAAAAAACTTCCCCTAGTAGACTCAAAAACAGTTTTTTTTTAATGCTCTTTTCTCTTTGGGACTGTGGGAATTTTGTCTGTAAACTGATAGTCTTGAGGGTGACGAGGAACAGGAGAAGAAGGAAAGTACATTGTGTTGTTAATGACCATAATACATACATATTTGCACAAGGAACTGAATTTTGACCAATGGTTTACTCAAACATAAATGATGATGATGATTAAGTAGGCTCCACACCCAGCATGGAGCCCAGCGCAGGGGGTGAACTCATGATCCCAAGATCAAGACCTGAGCTGAGATCAAGAGTTGGATGCTTAACTGACTGAGCCACCCGGACGTCCCAATGATTGTTTTAATAGCAACCTGGCATTGCTTTCATTTTATAAGTGAGGCCATAGTTCAGTGTTTGGACATGATGATCAGCCTTATAAATAAGACAGTGTACAAGCAAAGACATTGTGCCATGATTCTGTAATAAGGCAGTGTTATAGAGAAGGCCATGCACTGCTCTGTGAGGATGAAGGTTCATCAGTTGAGAATTCTGGATAACTGTTCCCCAGCCCCACCCACCCTGACCACTGCCATCTTTTCCTCTTTGCTTCCCCCTTCTGATTGGGATAATATCACCGTTGGTGTCTTTCGTTGAGCTATGCCTTATCCCTTTGAGGTCACGCTCTTTTAAATATTAATTCCCCATGGGAGAGATAGTGCATTAAGTGTGTATCAAACCAGCTCCAGAGTTTGCATGAGCTTATCACTTTCTCACCAGGCCTGAGCATTTAAACAGGAAGCTGTATTTGGGGACCACGAGGGAAGGTGCAGAGACTGGGATCCAGAGGGAGGAGCGTGGGAAGGAGAAAGAAGGTTGAAGGGGTTCCAAAGTCACAAGGACCCACATGTCTGTTCAGCCCTTCTTGAACCAGTGGTGGTCCATAGGTATTGCTGTAAGTGGGATCATAGTTGTCGTGTTGGGTTTATGAAGGTTGACAGTCTAGGACACTGAATTGATCTGACTTTGGTTGAATGTGATTTCAGAAAAATTTTGCTCCAAGAATTAGATGGAATTTGGCTTGCTGAGTTAGGAGAGGGCATCGTTCCAGACTCAGAAGGGATATCTCTTCCAGCCAGGGATTCCCCAGCAGAGTCCTGATTGCTCCGTCATTGCTTCATATGGCACCTCTGTGTAAATTTGAGAGTATTTCCTTCTTCAAGATGGTTTATCTCCAGCTGTCAGATAATTATCATCATATAAATATTTTTATGAAAACAGAGATATTTCTGCTGGAAAATTATCAAAATAAAGACATAATTCAATGACGTTTATGATGTAAATAGTGCCTCTTACTTGTAATGCCCTTGTTCAGTGCACAAACTGTGCAACTGAACATGTAGCCCTGCTTCCTATTTCTCTAGTCCTTTGCTCTCTCCATCTTTCTGGCAATGCTCAGTGCCCACTGAGTTAACTGCCTGATGTGCAGAAGGGCCTGTGCCTGTCTGCAAGTCACAAAGGGAGGCAGGAGAAAGGAGATAGAGTCCTGCTTGTCCAATATCTGGGTATCAGGCTTTAATATATGCATTGGCTTTTCATTGTAGCAGTGCCATTCTCAACCTTGGATTAGCAGTGCCCTGGATATATAATAGTGTTTCCATAAATGTAATGTGCACTCATTATGGGCCAGGAATTTGGATATCTGTCATTAGTCCTCATTACAAGTGGCCCTATAATGTAGGCAGTTCTGTGACTCAGGGTGGACACCTAGCCTGCAGCCACCTGTCTAGTAAGTGGCAGAATTGAATGTGAACTCAGACCCCGGGGCTGCGGAGCTGTTCTCATCCCCTGCGGACCTCACCTCCCTCGCCCCTCTAGCCAGATCCGCATGTTTGGGCTGCCCTGAGGCTCCCCTCTGGCACTGGGGTGGTGTACAGACAGCAGTCGAGGGGTGGTCTCTGGATAGGGAACCCTTCTGCCTTATAGGCCTCATTTGGATCAAGGTCCAGCCATGTTCTATCCTTCCTAGGATTTGCGGGCCTTCATTAAGCCAGAATTGCCTGGAGGCCAGAAAGCCTCCCAGGAATACACCCTGGGAGGAAAATGAACTTTTAGCGTTCTTCTCATTATGAAATTAAATTCCTCAAATAATTGTAGATCGCCCAGACCAAGTCATTTGTCCTCTGAGAAGACATGCTAGCTGTCTCAGTTCTAGAGGAGAAGGAAGGGTGGGCTCCTTTGAAACTTACTCTTGGCACTTTGGCCACATGATTATGATGAAATTGATGTGCCTTCACCCTGGAGAAAGGCAGAATGGGTGCTTCAGCTTTCATTTAATTACAGTCTGATGGGACAGGCACTTCTTTTTGCCTGTCCCCGTGTCCCTGTTTATTTCAGCTTGATTAGGATGACGTGTGAACCGAGAGCTGAATAAACTTTGGTTGGGTGGGCCATCCTGGCTAAGTAAACTCATCGCTTGCTTCTCAGGAGTCAAGTCATCAGGAAGCAGGTGGTTTTTATGTGTGGCCTCTATGCTCTTGCAAGTACTGTCATGTTGCTAGGAAATAGGAAGGTCTGTTTGAGAAACGCTAAAGGTCAAATGTAGAAATAGGCCCAAGAAGGAGTCAGATGTAGTGACGATGACCAATCTCTAGGAAGTCATGTTGTTCCGTGGATGTGGTGTGTCGGGCGTATCTCTGTTTCGTACATCAGTTTTAGCCAGGATTCGGTCTGCTGTGGATACTAGAAAGCCCCCAAATAACAGTGGGGTAATTAAGATAAGAGTTTGTATTTCCCCCATAGAAAATGTCAGAGGTTGGCAGTGCAGGTGAGCGCAGTGGCCCTGTGCCAGAAGGTCTTCTGAGAGCCGGGCTCCCCCCTGCTCATCCTTCCTTATTCCCTAGGGTGTGACTCCTGTTCTTGGGATCCCGGTGACAGCCAGAGCGCCTGCTATTGCATCCGAGTTCCAGGCACGAGGATGGAAAAGAGAAGGAAAAGGGGCAAAGAGGAACCACTCCTTACCTTCTTTAAGAGCTGCTGTGTGGCATCCCACTTGCATCCCATTTGCCGGGTCAGAGTCCTACCTCACTGCAAAGGCAGTTGGGAAATGAGTCTTGGCTCTGTGCTTCTGCGTGACCCGTCAAACCCTCTCTTATTACGTAAGAGGAGGCTAGCAGTTACTGAGGAGCAGCTGGCACTTTCTGCCTCTGCGTCCCCGGGGAAGTGGGTGTGTTGAATCCACACAGAGGGTGGGGTGCCACCATCGGAGGCTGGGCTGGGTGGCACCTGGTGGGGGGGGGACTCTGTGGCATTGAGGTGACAGCTCATCAGGGATCTGGTTCTGGAAGCTGCGTGGACCGGCCTTCCAGAGGCGAGCAGCAGCCGGTTATCCCACATTGTGGCTCGTGCAGCGAGCCCTGCTCCCTCGGGCTCCTTTCTCTAGAAAGCAGGGCAGGAAGTGTCCTCTGAGGTGACCTGTTCTCTTCTGGGGAGACTAATGCAGGCTTATGGGGAAGCGTTCACATCGGGCTCATCTGGTGCTCTCGGGAGCCCCGTGTGATGTGGCAGAAGCAGCAAGTGATAGCTGTACCGTGTCCTGCTTTTAGCAAGGTGTTGGAATCCCTCTTCAACACCTTTGTCATCCATCTGCCGGAAAAAACGGCCCAGGCCAGTGGCCTGTCCACCACAGGGGACAAGGATTCCCTGGGAAGCTTTGTGAAATGCTATCTTTGGGGTCCCACCTGAGATGTAGCGAATCAGGATGCCAGGCTTGCGTTGGGGGGTGGGAGGGTGGTAAATCTCAGGAGATGCCATTTATGAAAAGCTAGCAAAGAGTGAAAGAAGCCAATCCCCAAAGGTTGCATACTGTACAATGCCATTTCACATGTGGGATTCTTCCAGTGACAACATTGCAGAGATGGAGACCAGGCACCTGGTCGGCAGGGGTTAGGGACCTGGAGGGCAGGTGTGACTGTAACAGTTCTGCAGCAGTTCTGTATCTTGGTTAATCTGTATAAGGGATGAAATGTCATAAAATTATACACAAGATGGATCAAATAAAGGACTGCACGCAAAAAATGGTGCAGCATGAGTAAGGCCTACGGTTGAGCTCATTGCACTGTGCTGGCCGTCTTCTTTTAGTTTTGTGTGGTGTCACTCTTGTGGTGGGTTGAGCGATGGGTACATTCTTACGTAGAAAGTAAGACCTGTGCCAAGAAGATTAAGGTTGGAGAGTAAGAAAGGGAAAGTAGAGAGATGTGGAAAAGTTGAATGCTCTCTGCACTATTTTTCCAGCTTTTTTTTTGGGCCCATAACGATTGCAAAATAAAAAGTTAAAAAGAACTTTCCAGGTGCCTCCGATGGCACAGCCACTGGTCGAGATTGCACAGTCTTTAGACGTGTGCGCACTTGGTGCCTGTCGAGGCTCGTGCGGAATGGGGCAGGGGCGCGCGCGTGGAGATTGGCCTTAGATCTGAATGCGTTGAGTATTTATCAGTGACTGTGATGAAGCACACTTTGGGATGGGAATTCTTTCAGCTGGGAGATTCGAGTGGAAACGCCTGGACAGGTGCCAGGACTCTGGTGAACGGGAGGGGGAGAGCACCACAGCTCATCGGGGGTTGGCGGGCAGAGGGCCCAACGAGATCCACGGTCCAGAGTCAGAGCACAGTGACATGTCCGATTTTAGACGTACCATTCTGCGAGTAACCTTGAAGGAGAGCACAAGCATGCACAAGGACTTGAAAAATAAGATCTATAGGGAAGAAAAAGGGCTACAGATACAACAGCTTTCGAATGTATGGGTTTAAGAGAGCCCGTGAGGTTAGCTATTTGCGACTGTCACCAAAGCGAAAGGTGGTTAGCTCGCACTTCTGAATGACAGATTGAAGTGGGACTTGAGGAATACAGCCTCGGAAGGGAGGGTGACAGTGAATGAGGGAGAGCGATACACCCTCTTGAATGCTGAGAAGGGAGCCTGGTATGGCGTGGGGACACATGACATATTTGCAGAAGCAGTGGGGACTCAGGACCCTAGTGGGAGATCATTCCCCCGTCTCTCTGCCTATCAGGTCAAGACTTCATCTTTATGACCTCACATGTGTGGAGGCCAGCTCTCTAAACCACAGAGGTTTTGCTTATGACATGCCACTAAAGACTGCTATGTTTCGAGAAGGCTGACGAACAGCACCTCTCCGCATCCCATTTGGTGTCTTGCGGGTGCCCACAATTTCTCTGCTTCTGTTTTAACCAGTACTCAGGGGCGTGATGTCACTGCCTTAGACAATTTGCCTCAGGAAGGGGAATTTCTTATTTCATGGATTTAAAATTACCTGAAGCAACAGACAGCATTCTTTCAGAATGATGATTTTTTTCTTCTTTTTTAGGTATCTCTCTTTGAGTGCATTTTTTTAAGTCAGAAGGCAGCCAAAAATTTCTCACATTCAGATACTTAGTGGGAAGGATGTGTGGGTGCTGAAAAGCTTTCTGAACTGCATTTTCTAAAATGTCTTTTTCTGTCTAAAGCAAATCTCCCTGGAACCTCAAAACTCTTCTGTACCCACAGTGTATTCTTTGCTTTCTCCAGGAATTTTGATTGGGGTTCCACCTGTGTCTCATGGGCCCTCCTCCTGCTATGGGTTACAAGTTTTCTGTCTGTTCAGTGCCACTGTATTCCTTCCTCTCCAGAAAGGCAAGCAAGTGCTGGCAGTGTGGAGTGGCCCCACAAAGCGTATCCAATGCATTTCTTTCTGTACTTAATTACTATTCATAGAAGTTAGTGCATCGCTCACGTTGGAGTGTGACAAATGGGTTAGGTTGCACTGTGACTTCCTGCCAGTCACTTGGGAACTTGCCTTAACTCAGTGACTGCCTTGAGAATTTACTCAGTCTTTTATGTTGATGTAGGTGACATTAAGTAAGGGACATAAAATCAATAAGGGATTCTGGATGTGTTTGTCCTCTAGGTTCCTTCAAAAATTATATATTAATTGATTCATTCATTTATTCTGCAAATATGCCTTCAGCATGGCTGCATTAGGTGTTGGAAGCTAACTGGCAACCCAAACAGATAAGGTCCCTGCCCTCGTGGGGCTTATTGTTTGAGGGTTTTGTTACTTTGGGTCGTTGGAGAAGCAGATGCAAAGGGCTCAGATGTGCAAGGATTTTATTAGGGAAATGCCCTAAGAAGGAAGAAGATGAGGAGGAAGTTGGAAGCTTGGGGTGAGCCTTTAGACCATGCAGATCCGACCCCCAGTGAAGGGGAGAGGGAGAGAAGTTTGTGTAGAAGCATTCCGCGTGGTCCAGGGAGGTTTGGCAAAGCTGTTGGGGAGTCCTTGAGTCAAATTCAGAGGACAAAGTCAGAGTGCCTGAGACACAGTCAGAGGAACGGGTCTGTCTGAGTATTTTCGCTGCATTCAGTCATTGACTCGGCAGCCCTCTAGGAGCCGTGGCTTCCAGCATGCACAGGCATGGAGATGGAAATCCATTCATCCGCTGGGGCTTGCCTCCGTCCATTATGCTCCCTGTAGGAGGGGCTGTGGGAAGCACATTCTCCTGTCTGACATAGGAGTAGGGATGGGCGAAGATATTAACCAGAAAATCACATGAGCAACTGTAAAATTAGAGCTATGAAGAACTCTAATAAAAGCCAAGTATACGGGGCAGGCTTCCCCAGGGGGCTGAGGTCTAAGGAGTGTGGAGGAATGAAGTAGGCAAATTCAGGGAGGAGGGGAGGCTCTCCTGGCGGCACTGAAAGAAGGCGGGCACGCAGGCCTTTTAGGTAGGCAGCAGGCAGCCCTCAAATGGGGGACAGAGCACTATCGGGAGTGTGCTTTGCAATGGTGACTCTGGCTTAAGGGTGGGGAGCTGAGTAGAGGGGTCAGGAGTTGGGGGGCAGAATCAGCAGCCTGTTGAGGAAGACCCGGTGGCATATGGGCCCGGCGTGGCAGCACAGATGGTGAGAAGTGGGCAGTGTGAGACACCTTGGAGAAGCCAGAGCTGACCGTGCTTGGGCTGGGTATCAGGGTGGGGGTGAAGGACAGGAGGGCTCATGGATGACTTCCGGGTTCTTGGTTTGCAGAGTTGAATTGGGGGGGGCAGGGGAGGGAGGAGGAGAGAGAGCAAGTGAGGACTTGCTTGGACTTGTTGAGTTTGAGGTGCTTCTCCCGGATCTTGTGAGTTATCTGTGTATTACAGGCAGGCATTGCATCTAAAGAGAGAGTTTATGATGAAGGAGAAGCCTCTGGGGACACATAGAGGCTGGGCAGAGGAGGAGGTCACAGATATGGAGAAGTGGCAGAGAGGGAGGAGGAGGAGCATGGACAGCAGATCAGGGGGGTGGTCGACAGAATTGAATGCCATTGCTAGAAAGGACTGCTGGATTTGGTGACATGGGGGTCATTGGTGACTTTGATGGGGGCCGGAGTGGTGGAACTGTGGCGGGGACACCACCAGATTGGAGTGAGCTGAGGAATGAGTGGCAGGCAGGAAGCTACCAAGTCTTTAGGAGTTTGGCCAGGAAGGAAGGAACAGGTCAGCTGCTGGAAGGGGCTATGAGGCTGGGAGGCCTTTTTCTTTAAAATAGTAGACACCTAAGTAAATTTCCAAGGATCCAGTTGACTCTAAGAGAAAGTCAGTTTATTTGACAGTGCAGGGTTCCTGAGAAGGCAGCAGGGGTGGGTTCTACAGCCCAGGCGGAGGGCTTGGCCTTGGGATGGGGGGACCCTTCTCCGCGTGGCCTTCGGGGGAACCTGGGGGGAAGGCAGGTTCTCAGTATAGAAGTCCAGGATGTAGCCGGTCGTGGTCAAAATGCTTACTTGAAAATTCCCGATGTTCTCATTTGACCTCTCTGGATTTTGTCCTGGGTAGTGATCTCATACCATACTCAGTACCACAGACTCCACTGCTTATGGGGAAACTATCCCGGGCTTTTCTGGGGACTTCCATAAGTAAACAGTATTTCCCGAAGCATTAAACGTTGGTGATGACGTGTTGGACAAAATTAAACACCATAGCTAGAACTTTAAGCAGTGTTTACCAAGGAAGGGGGACATAAGACAAAGGAGAGAAAAGGAATGTTGTCAACCATGTCAGACGATTGAGCAGAGCAGAGAGCGGAAACACTGAGAACGAACATCCATTTTCACCGGTAATTACCCTTCTCCCCACCAGCCTGGTTTCAAGCCGGCAGAGCCCGCAGGTGGGGGTCCCTGTTGAGTTTTCAACGGACCTGGGGTGGAGGCTGAATTTCCTTCACACCTGCTAGAATCTTCTCCTGTGAAGGAATTCAGTGCGGGTGCTGCCCATAATGGCAGCCGGGCCGGATCCGCTGCCTCCGGAGGGGTCTTCGTGGTGGAAGCAGCCTACCCTGGTCGCCTGGGCTGGCTCGACTGCGTGGGGAGCAGGCGTCACAAACCGCCAGCTTCCTCCATCAGCCCAGTGATTCCCAAGAACCGCACACCTGCGTTGCTGTACTTGCCCTTCTTTCACAAGTAAGGGAGAAGGTCTCAAGGTTATTTGGTAAGTCGGCCGGCAGGCTGCTGTGCATGAAACACTGAGCGTCTGGTTTCTCTAATAAAATCCAAAGGGAATTTCGACACTCGGGTGTAGGGAGGCATAACAGATTCATGGAGAGAGCCCTGGGCTCTGGTCCCAGCTCTCACCTGTGTGCCTTCGGCCAGCTCCGCTTCCCTCTCTGGGCTCTCCTTTCTTCACCTGTAACACTGCTGAATGACCTCGAAGCTCTCCTCCAGCCCCGACGATCCGAGAATCTATAAGATGCGGCCGGCCAGCATCTTTGATGACTGGAGCCTGTTCCTCCTGCTGCCAGCCCTTCTTCTCCCACCTTCGAAATGAAACCCAAGGGGGTATTTTGCATTGGTTCGCGTTCTGCCGGGGAGGTGGGGGAATCCTTTGGGAAGTGCCGAGACTGCTAGTTTGACGTTACCGGGAAGACGATTCATGGCAGTGAGAGGCCGAGCATCTCCCCTGGGCTGTGGTTGGAGCCTGAAATTTCCATCCGGGCCGAGAAGCCCGTGGATGATTCCACCCAAGCCGCCTTTACAGACTTCGTGAGGTCAGAGACTCCTCAGCGTCTACACCATTCAGTTGGTGGTATTTCTTTCTGAGTTCAGCTGACAGCCGTATGAAATTCTTCCACAACTTCTTTCCATTTTTAACATCCTGTTTGGGAAGACTCCGTTCATATTTCCGTCCCTCTGGTTCAAGTTTGCAGCTCGTTCACACATCTCTGAACTGCCGGATCGAATCCTGAATTCTTTTCTTTCTGCTTATCAGAGCCACGTGTTTTGTCGATGTCTTGATAACATTCGATTGGCTTCCCATCACTTCTGTACTTGTGTTTGGTTCTCCAGTTACAGCATCCAAATCACTCTTGTGGGGATTCACGGATGTAAGGGCCACACTTCATGGAGAGGATAGTAGGAGGGTGCTGGCGGAGATGGCGGGGTGCTGGGCCGGCCCCACTCACTGTCAAGAGAACGATACCAGTGATGTTTTGGACTCATCAAGATCTTTAATTAATATACCATTCAGTGAATTACTACTTTTATTTTGAAGGCCCTTCTATGTTCTGGTCTCTGCTAGGCTCTAGAGAGCTTTAAGTAAGATTAGTAAGCAACACTGTGTAACAATTCATTGTTACTCTCTTTATGGCCAGTTTGTCAAAGAGCTTTGGGAGGGATAGGGAAGTATTAAAAAAAAACAACAAAAAACAATCACCACGCTCCGATGAATTGACAGAAGCCGGAAGCATAGGGTAGTGTTATGTAAAGAGACGCTTCATGAGAGCAAAGCTTATTAGAAAAGAGCTCAGAAACATGATGTCCATTCTTACAAATCCTGATATGCTTTAAGGTTGATTAAAAGTTGGTGGCACCCTTCCTCAGTGAGGGGAACCCTACTGGGTGATTTCCCCCGCGCAGAGAGATGCGAGCGCGGGGATGGGATCATGCAGACCGACGTAGCTGCTCTTTCCTCTCTTCCTACGTAATTATTCTCAGGTTTTCTGTTCCCCGGTGTTTCTGAAGTTTCTTACGTGGCCTCCAGAGCTCGCCCAGGGCTGTTTTTATCCACAGATCGTTGCGTAATTGTTGCTCTTTGTGGGAGGACAGATGCTGGGGTCTCCTTTTTTTTTTTTTTTTAAAGATTTTATTTATTTGAGAGAGAGAATGTGCAAGTGGGGTAAAGGGCACAGGGAGAAGCAGACTCCCCACAGAGTAAGGAGCCCGATGCGGGGCTCAATCCCGGGACTCTGGGATCATGACCTGAGCCGAAGGCAGCCGCTTAACCGACTGAGCCACCCAGGCATCCCGATGCTGGGGTCTCCTATGTTCCCATTTTGGTGACCTCACTCTGTATGCATATGACTTAAGGTGTCATATTTTTGTTTTTTGGTTCAAAATATTTTCTGTTTTCTATTAAAAAAAAAAGGTGGCAGGAAGAACTCCAAGGGAGGTATCATTTTCTAACCTGAAATATTACCAAGACAACATATTCTCTAGGTCAGCGTTTGAGAGGATGGGCCGGGAGGGGAGGCCCTCCGGGTCCCCAGGGAGCCTGCATGGGGGGGGGGGCGCCATGAAGTCCTAGGGGCAAGAGCTGAAAACCTCAGGTCCTGCCAGAGCGGATGACATCGTGGTTAAAAGGAAGTGCATTTTGCTGTTGCTTTTCACTCTTCCCAATGCTTCTTCCCCTCTTTAACATTAAAAACAGTCTTGTTTCCCTGGGAGAGGTTTTTTTCTTTGTATATATTTAGGCACACGATTTTCAGTTTTTCAAAACTGTTTATTTTTCTTGGCTCACTCAAAGATACTGTGAGGAGTCAGGTCAGTGCTTCGTACAGGGAACCCAGGTAAAGCCTGAAAGGAGGTCACTCTGGTGTATCGGGACTGCGCTGCCTGCCTTTTCTCGTATGGAAATCATTGATCCAGAACGACTCAAGAGTTTTAAGGATTGTTTCTTCTCTTTTCAAAGATCCTGTAAGTTAAATAATTCTGCTAGGATGGGAGATGGAGTGATAGGAGAGGGGAAGGGCTCGCAGGAGGGAGCTTTCAAATGAGCTCCCTGGAGGCTCGTGTCCACTTCTTGGACTGTGGCGAGGGAAGCAGTTCTTGCCTGCTAGGATTTTGGCTCTAAAACCAATGCCAGAAAACCCAAAACCTGTTCTGAGCTACGTGTAAAGTGAGATGCGCGGTCCAGAGAACTTGCCTCTCTGCCTTCTCCTCGCCACCCTCTCTGTACCTCCCTGGAACCTGCCAGAATCCTGCTGCTCCAGAGGGCTGAGCCCAGAGCTCCCCGGGTGGTCCACATTTGAGAGACAGTGTGGCCTGGAGAAGGTTGGACCTTCTGCAGGGGGCGGTGGGGGCGGGGGTAGAGGGGCGCGGATAGCGGGTCATTTGCTTGTCATGTGGCCAGGGCCATTCATTTAAGGAATCTTTGGACGGAAGGATGTATTTCTGGCTGAAGTGAGATGGCGGAGCCCAGCTGTGCCAGGTGACGGGACTATTCAGGCTGATTTATGCATTGAGCATCTTTTATTATCATAATTATGACTTTTACTACCACCGTCTCCACCCGGACAACTGGTAACAGTGCGTGGTTACCTCTGTTGGGTAACTGAGGGCATCCAGGCTCACAGTCCCACAGGAGCTTATCCTAAGTTTCCGCGGCTTGTGAGGGGCAGTATCAGAATCCCCTTATTGATTTCTCTCCCCCCAAAATGTCACACCCGGTGCCGGCTTCCAGGGAACCACAGGGAACAAAACAAGCGCTGGCCGCCAGTGGCCAGGGTCGGGGTAGTGGAGGCCGGTGGAGATGCGGACAGGTGAACACGGCAGCCAGTGAACTAGCGATGGGCGGGGTGGGGCGGGGCGGGGCAATGAAATAGCGATGGGCGGGGCAGGGGCGGGGCAGGGGCGGGGGAGGGGGAGGGGGCAGGGCAGGGGGCGTGGGGCGGCAGCTCCAGGGAGGAGGCCACACACAAGGGAAGGCATGGAATCAAACTCTGGAGACTGGATATAGTCTCAAAGGAGATGAGAATCTCATGATCCAAGAGACTGATCAGAAAGCCTCAGTCAGGAAAGTCCCCTACAAAGTGGGGACTACAGCCTCCCCAAAGCACCGCGTTTCTGGAATGTTATTTCTCATTGAGATGTGACTACCGTTTTGGTAGTGAGTTGAACCACAGGTCTTTCTTTTTAATAACGACACTGGAACGTAATTCAACGTTGGTATCTGTGCTGAGCGAATGTAGTTATAAACGCCCCATATAAAAGCTGGGCTCCAAAAGTGAGTCTAGAAAGATAAATAAAACTGGATTTTCTTAAAGTTATTCTTAAAATATTATTGGCAACTCTGGTTTTGTGGAGATTCACAGAGGTGTGGATCGTGGGGAAGAGTTGTATTCGGCTTTGGGGTATCTATGTGTGCATTCGGACTGTCTGTTTTAAATTCATTTTGCTCAGGCTATATGACAATGAGTTTATAGTTCCCTAATTCGTACTGACAGCTGGTAGCTAGGAAGAGGATAAGGTTTTAGAGGAAATGGAGCAAGAGGGCTAAAAAGCAAACATCTTTTTGGGGCTAACCTTCAAATCATACATAAAGTCTGACTTGGATGAATTTCTAGGCGGTAATTTCTTTATATGTATTTTCCATTTGAATTTCTGTGAATCGTCTAATTGAGGTTTTTTTGCTCTTTTTGAAAGTATCTTTCATCTCAATTTAAGAAATTATAAGAGTAATTCATGCTGTGCTAAAAATTCAAACAGTACAGAGGCTATTAAGTGAAAACTAGCTCACCTCCTATTTGCTGCCCTACCAGCAACTGTAACCATTACCGATTTCACAGTGTCTTCCAGAAACTTCTATGCAAGCGTGTGTGTGCATGCATATATAGGAAAGTATGTATGTGTGTATATATTATGTACATGAGATCATGTCCTATACACTATTCTGTACCTTGTTTTTGTCAACTAATCATATACCTTGGGTATCTTAACATATTACCACATACAGAGCCTGTCTTTCTTTTTAGGGGCTGCATAGTGTTCCGTATTACGATGGGCCATAATTTACTGAGCCAGGATGAACTTTTAGGTGTCCAGGTTTTAGCTGTTACTAACTAGGCAGCAGTAAACATTCTCGTACACACATTGGCACAAACATGTGACTTTATCTGTAGGGTTGTATCAGATGACTTCAGCTGTCAGTTACAGACAATGATGACTTGCATTGGGCTTATATGATAAAGACATTCTCTCTGCAGGTGAAGCCCAAGGTCAGGCAGGGTCCAGGAAGTGCTGGCTCGTGAACCCAGTGAGGTCTCGAGGCAACAGGCCCTTTCCTCCCTTGTACTCACTGTCCCTGTGGTCCCAGGTTGGCCGTACAGATTCCCTGGGGACACATCAGACCTGATGACATCCAGGAGAAGAATGAGACCATTGCTTTCAGCATGTCCTTCCCAGAAGATGCTCTCGCCTGTCCTGTTACTCATTCTGAAACCATTCACGGGCCAGTGATGGGATGTATGTTGAGAGGTCAACTTTCATACTTGCTAAAAGATAAAGCCCCACAAATGGGGTTACTGGGTCAGCAGTTTTAAAGCTGAACTTTAAAATTTGCAGTTCATCCCCAATTGCCTTATGGAGATGTAGCCCCAGGTTATACTTCTGTAGGCACGAATGGGAGAGGAGTGTCGAGCAGTTGTTCCAGAAGTGATTTGTAGGCCGACTGTGTTGCACTTTGCTTTGGGGGCTGTGTTAATGAAGCATAAACGGGTGTGCGTGTGTTTTGTCTAGAAGGGATGATCGAGGCAATGGAGAAAATGGTAAGTTTAAAAAACGTAGGGCTGCAACCGTGGGTGGACAAGACTTGTTTGTATTTTGAGGGCAGAAAGAGGGTTTTAAATGATTAAGTTGCTTTGCGACTTTGAGTGCGCCTTTTTACCCATAGTGAGAAAGAGAGAATTGGGTCTTGCTCTCCACCACCTACCCCACCTTCCAGAAGCATTTTAATGAGTGTGTGTACTGCCAGACTTCTTCAAAGAGATCTATTTCCGAATAATTTAGCAGGTGTGTGTTTCCTTCTCAGTCAGAGGAGACCCATACATGTGGGCCAAGATGGAAGTGCTGGGGGAGACCTTTAGTGACCAGATTATTCCAGCGGACTCTTGAGGAATTTGAGTAATTGGACTATGAACCGCTACAAAGTCATACATAGTGCAGTCCTTGTTCTAAATTTCAAGTGTTCTCATGGGTATGGAGGCCATTTTGTGGAGCAGCAGGCTTGGCACAGGACTGGAAATTCAAGTGTATCTCTGCTTAGGGGCCGAGGGCTCCCCGGGTGGGCAAAAGTAAGGGGCTTTGATTTTCTGGTTCCTTCCTCTTGGGGTTGTCCCTCCAATCTTCGGCCTTGTTGAGAGTGCAGTACGTTTGTTACAACTGGTCAACTAACCAATCTATCTTAATATATTATTTTTAACCAAAGTCTGCCGTGTATTGTAGGGTTCACCTTTGGTGATGCACAGGTCTGCGGGTTGTGACCAATGCACAGTGTCAGACACCCACTGTGATGGAATCCTACTGTAGTTATTGCTGCTCCCACTGTAGAGCCCAGGGTAGAAATTAAGACTTTCTACCAATAACTTGAGTCCAAAAGTGAAATCACGATACAAACAACTGCCTGCTTAGTGAACTGTGAATTATTGGAGTACTGTGTGCTTTGAGAGCCTTGATAGAAAAGCATGAAAAGAATAATGATAAGTAACATTTGAGTTATATGTTTGGCATAATTATCTCATGTGAGAATTCAGCCAGCGTTCACTGAACCCCTTCTAGATTTCAGGGGCCTCATTGAACAATGTGTGGAGGCCGCGAATTTATCTCCACTGCGCAGGTAAGGAAATTGACGAGAACCAGGAGTGACTTGAACCCATGCATCTGGCTCAGTAGAGAGGCCTTTCCAATGGGTCACACCGCAGCCTCGTAGGAAGAGTGTTTTCTGGGCACGTGGAGACTCCCCTCTGGGTACAGTTCCTTCAGCTTTCTTAATCAAAGGGATAGCAATAGCACAGGACGGTAGGATGGGGGTAGAGCTCAGCTAACTCCATATTGTGAAGATAAATGACATCGGTCCAAGTGTTCCGAGCAGGGAAGCAGTGGAAACTCTGTTTCCTCTCTGCCAGAGGTTTCCCATACCTGTCCAATGAGTATTCCAGACTTTTCAAAACCCCATCTTGGTGTCTGGATTCTCTGCCTCCATCCCACCCATCCCAGATTTAAATGAGTTAGAGGGGACCAGTCTGTCCTTGCGGAGCTAAGCTCCCTTATCGTCTGGTGCAGGGTTACCCACACAGGCGGTTAGAGCTCATCATATGGTGGGAAGATGATCAATGGAAGGTTACTAGCCTTTTTTTTTTTTTTTAAAGATTTTATTTATCTATTTGACAGAGAGAGATCACAAGTAGGCAGAGAGGCAGGCAGAGAGAGAGGGGGAAGCAGGCTCCTGGCTGAGCAGAGAGCCCGATGCGGGGCTCGATCCCAGGACCTTGAGATCACAACCCGAGCCGAAGGCAGAGGCCTAACCCACTGAGCCACCCAGGTGCCCCGGTTACTGGCCTTTAAAAAAAAATTTACATTTATTTATAGAGAGTGTGTGAGTAGGGGGAGGGGAGAGGGAGAGGGAGAATCTCAAGCAGACTGCTCACTGAGCCCGACACGGGGCTCGATCTCATGACCCTGAGATCATGACCTGAGCTGAAATCAAGAGTCGGACACTTAACCCACTGAGCCACCCAGGCGCCCCAAAGGTTACTAGTCTTAATAAAACCCAAGTTAACTGAAAATTTCTCATGAGTCATTAATATTTGGGTATAGTATAAATTCCATTTTCATTTCATGATTTTTAAAGATGCCTCGTTTTTAAGGCACACCTCCCTGCCCCCCTTTATCAGACAGGCAGGGTAAGCTCTATTCATCATAACCAGAAGCAGGAAAGGGCAGTATGTGTAAGGCATTTGCATAGAAGTACTCTGTGCTTTTTTTGTATTTTTATTATGTACCTTTTTATTCTGTATTTTGCATATTTCCTTGCAAAACAGAGTAGCTCTTTTCACAATGTGACTACCCTGTGGCCTTTTGTATGCAGGGGCCCAGATCTGTGTAGTTACAGGAAAACCGGCTTAAATGTGTGTACTTTATTTACTTCCCTTCTTTAAAAAAAGCAGTTAATGCACTCTTCTGTATGCATTCGACTTCTCAGTTGATAAGGAAAATGTTTCCCAAGGCCAAACAACTAGACTGTGAGATTGTGTGTTTGTTGAGAGAGACACATACCTTCCCTCAAGGCAGCTGGTACTTGAGTGGGTAGAATTTATGACAATTGACATTCCTTTGTTTAATAAGGTCCTGAAGATGACATTGACCTTGAATTCTACTGACTTTTCCTGTGACTTTAGGCCTTACTTCTTCTACCTCAAAAACGGGCTAACTGATGCCTACTGACGAGCATGGATTTTGAAGGAACTGATAGTGATAGGTTTTAGAGGCTTTTCATTTTAAATGTAGGAGGACTTTTGAAATTCTATTTCCTTTTATTGAGAGTCCGTATAGGACTCTCAATAATTCGTATAGGGTCCTGGAAGACTCAGTGTTTTCTTTTTTCATAAACAGTGTAAATGAAACAGGGTCACCATGATCCATAGGGAAGTATATGAAATATTTAAGAGAGAAAACTATTTTCAAACCCCTGAAGCTTGTTTACCCTTTGAAATTGAAAGTAATAAACCTGATTATGTTTTTAAAATCTCATCGTTAAAGCTTCCCTTTTATTTGATCCAAATTGGTGAGTTTCACTAAGTATTACAGGATTTTCTCGGTATGAATTTTTTTTAAAGATCTTATTTATTTATTTGTCAGAGAGAGAGCACAGCAGGGGGAGTGGGAGAGAGAGGGAGAAGCAGGCTTGATCCCAGGACCCCAGGATCATGACCCGAGCTAAAGGCAGATGCTTAACTCACCGAGCCACGCAGGCACCCCCAAATTTTTTTTAAGCAAAAATAACATCTGGATTAGATTGGGATGGGGTATTCTGACCTCCAGATGTTTGAAGTCTGAAGAGACTCTAAAACATTCACTTGTTATATCTGAGGTTCTCTGACATAAGATAGTGGCAAGGTCTCTGTTCTGTAAATCAGGAGAACGCATCCCAATCTGCAGGTTAACTCTAGAGAAATGTAGCTTGTGAGTTGCTGAGCTCATTGAAACTCTTGCTACCCTTCAGTGCCATCTGTGGAATTGTAGGATGGCGTCACCCGGGAACTCATTAAAAATGCAGACTCTCAGGGCCCCCACCCCGACCCGTAGACTCAGACTGGGCACTGAATGAAGACCCCAAGCAGTCTGGTTCAGGGCAAGCTTCAGAGCCCTGGTTCGGCGAGCATCTCACTCGTGCTTTATGTAGACACCATAGAAAAGCTAAGCCGGGTCTAAACTGGTCCCACCCAAAGCACTGGCTTATTTCACCTGAGTTTTAACAGACCCGTGCCTTCTACCGAAAACAAACACCCTTCTTTTTCGTATCAAAAAACGCGTTCACGGAAATCGTTTCTGTTGAGGTTCGATTTGTTCTATTTGAAAATCCACTGGAAGGATTTTTGAGCAGGGAGAAAGCCAGCCTTGGGGAAGCGGCCACCGACAGATCGTCAGGCTGCGGAGGTGGGGGGTTTTGTTGACCGTGAGGGATTTGTTTGTTTGTTAAATACGAAAGTCAGGATTCTGCGGGGACATTGTCCAGTCGCAGCTAAGTAAACACTGAGTCTGCTTAGGTCAAACTCAAGCATCATTGTTGCCCTATTTTTTTTTCCAGCACAGTTTTGAATCACAAGGGGAAAAGAAGCACAGAGAGGGAAAGAACAAGGGTCAGCAGGCTTTCTGAAGCTGAAACCGTTCTGTCCACCGAAGATCTATGCCCAGCGCCTAATTAGCGGAGTCAGGGAGCAAAATCAGTATTTCAATTTGCTCTGAACACACAGCTGGATAACAAGCCTTTGTGGAGGGCCTTGCTAAATCCGTTGCCAGGCCCCTGGCCCAGAAACACTGCACGAGCAGTGATTTTAGGAAAGAGGGGGATCCGTTGGCAGGAGGTTTGATTCATTGTTAAATATACAAACCTGAAACCAGGAGCCATCATTGGAGAACTCTCTCTCACCTCCCACGTCCAGCCAATCACCGTGTCTTATGAATTTCACCAAGTAACTGTCTCTCCAATACATGTCTTTCTCTGCATTCCAGCCCCAGACCCCAGGCCAGGCCCCGGGCCCGGCTGTCTTAGCTCTCACTGGGGACCACTGCACAGCCTGGCCGGTCCCCCCAGCCCCTTCCACTTTCACTCTTTAATGCATGGCTACACAGCAGCCAGAGGGATCCTTTCATAGGAACTCTAAGATAAGACTGTTCTGAATTAAAAAAAAAAAAAATCCCATTATTTTTATTGGGATTGCACTAACGTTTATAAATTAATTTAAGAAGAATCGACACCATTAGGTTGTTGAACCTTCCTGCCCGTAGACTTCTCAAGCTCTTCCCCTGCATCTCGCAGGTTAATTTAAACTCTCTTCTTATGGCTCTTGCCCAATTCTTGTTACATTTATTCTTAACAATTTTACTCTGTTGTTCCTTCAATAAATGGAGCCTTTTTCTTCTAATACTTCTTCTAACTGCTTGTTTGTATACAAGCGAGTTATTGATTTCTACATAGGAATTTGCTCCTACCATCTTAGTGAATTCTCTTACGGTTTGCATAGTTTCTTAGTGGATTCTTTGGGGGTTTTTAGCCGTATGAGAATATCATATGCAAATAGTGACAGTTTTATCTTTTTTTTTTTTTTTTTTTTTGAGAGAGAGAGCCTGGGGGGAGGGGCAGAGGGAGAAGGAGACAAAATCTCAGGCAGGCTCCACACCTAGCACAGAGCTGGATGGGGGGGCTCTGTCTCACTACCCTGAGATCATGACCTGAGCCGAAATCGAGAGTCATACACCCAACCGACTGAGCCAACCCCGTGCCCCTTTACCTCTTTTTTCCTGATTTTTAAATCTCTAACTTCTTTCTTTGACTCAAATATACCGGCCAGCTCCTTAAAGAACCATGCCAGCGGACATGTTGTCTTATTCCTGAGTAGCGGAATGCTTCTAGAGTTCCTGTTATAAATGCCGTTTTCAGTTTAGTGAGATCTATTTTATCATGTGAGGGAAGTATCCATCATTGCTTCACTACTTAGCATTTTTACAGAGGGATCTTGTAAAAATTCAGACCTGATCACGTCAGCCCCGGCTTCTCGTTGCTCTGAAGAGGAAACTGTCCTCACCTGTGTCCCAAGGTCCCGGGAGGTCTGGTCCCTGGTCCTCCCCAGCCTCAAGTGAGGCTACGTTTTGCTTCCTGGCTCCGGCCACGCTGGCTGCTAGAGCATACCATGCCCCTTTCCCACTTAGCACACTAGACACCTGTCCCTTTTGTCCCTTTGTCCCTCTGCCTCCCACTCCAGTCCAAATGGCTTTTCCCGGGCAGCCCCTTCTCTCTTTCCGAGCTCCTCTTCATGGAAGGCTCCTTGACCTCCTGACCGGAGCAGATCCCCACCTAGTGTCCTGCTTCTTCCTAGAGAGCCAGGAAAAGTCAGATTGTGAGGTGCCAAGGCTGTGAATCCCAGGTGGCCAGACCAGGCGCAAAAGGTCCAAAGGAAGCCATCGTGCTGGTTCATGTTCAAATGATGAGAACCAGGCATCAGGTGATGGTCCTGGGGGTGGGAAATAGGAAAGAGACACAAGAGACATTGTGTAGGTAAAAGCTCTGTGGCTTGACCATTGAGTGGAGGTGGGGGGGGGGTGGAGGGTGGTGGTGGTGAGGGACTGGAAAGGGACATGGAGGGTGCACTGAGGGCTCTTCTTGGGTGTTTTGATGGTGCCATTCATTGAGATGGGAATTCCAGAAAGAAGAGCAGGTTTGAGGGGAAAAAGCGATGAATTTGGTTTGGGACATTCATTTAGCAATCGTTTATGGAAAACGGAGAGGATGGGGACCGGGAAACCATGTGACAAGGAGGGAGTTTCTAGAATCAGGGAGTGGAAACCAGAGTCAAATCTCACAGAGGTGGTGAGTGAGAAGACGATTGAAATGGGTTACTGTGTTTGGCAATTTGGGGGTCATTGGACCCCCAAACAAGACCCTTGAACAAGAGCATTTTTGGTAGAAATGGGGATATCGGTGGAGGAGGTTGATGAGTAAAAGCTGAGTGTCGAGGGGTAGGAAGTGGTGACATCCACTCTAGCCTTCCTGTTCATGAGCGAGAAGGAGAAATTAAGACAATATCTGCAGGAGAAGATAGGGGAATAGTCAGTCTACAGAGAAAGGTAGAAAATCTTAGAGAGGGAGTTGTTGGAGAGAGGGGCCCCAGGAAGGAAAGGAGGGAACCCAGTGTGTGACATTAGCCTTACACAGGGGAGCGCCACCTGCCCCGGGACAAGGGGAAACAGAAAGGAGAAAGGAGAGGTGGGAAAGGCAACTGGGGGGGCGCTCTCCCCTGATGGCCTGGATCTTCTCGGTGTTGTCAGAGGCCAAGTGAGAAGACATGGGAGGGTTGAGAGTTCAAGGTTTACAAGTGTTACTCTGTAAAATAGGAAGTGAACCTGTCTACAAGGGTGAGACAGGATTCCCGAGCCTCTGGGCCAGGAGACCGTTCATGTTGTGGAGAATCTGCTCCCTGCTCTGTGCTTTTCCTCAGCAGGGGACCAGAGTGTTGGGCTGGTGTGTCGTCAGGCATGGTTGGCTTGACTCATTCATGGTGGAGATTCAGCAGGGAAAATGCAGGATCTGGCAGCTGGAAAGCCAAAGCCAATGGCAAGAGAGAAACCAGTGATGAACCAGGGGGTCTAGGCTGGTAGAGGGAGATGAGAGCTGGGGCCCCCAGGTATGGGGAGGATGCATGGTGAACTATCACAGTGAGAAGTATATCCTCCAGGGTTTTTAATCCTACAGGAGTAAGAAACAGAAATATGCTATGAAACTGACCCCCATTCCTTTATGTGGTAACAACTCTTAACAACTTTTTTTTTTGTAACAATTCTTAATCAGGATTCTGTTTATGACTTTGGCCTCTAAGGACAATACTTGGTGGAGCTCTAGGCTTCATTTTTCCCCTCTGGCCTTGCCAGCTCTTCTGTCGTAGGAATCGGCCAGGGGGAGTGGACTGGGTTTGCCAAGCAGGGTAGTGTTTTTCTAAACTAGCGATCTGTGAATTGGTATCAGACTAAAATTAGCCTGTGAAAAGATAAGCTTTAATATGTGTCATTAGGTGGGATGACAAGTAATTGAGGGTGAAATTTCCCATTTTTACAGAATGTCTCCGTGCAAAGCAGGCCCTCCTACGTAAAAGGAGGCCGTGACTGCCCCAGCTGCTCCTCGCAGCGGGTCCCCTGCCGCTGACGGCCACGGCCCCACGGGTGAGCTTGGGAAAGAGGCCCAGCCCTGGCCGCCTGGTCCTTCAGCGCAGGCTCGCCGAGGACTGAGACCAGGTCTCCTGCAGGGTCACTAGCAACCTTCCCGAGTATGTTGGGGGATCACTGAAGTTGGTCGCAGCACAGTCTTAGTCGCGTGGTCTTCCGTTCAAGTGCGTCTCACATCAGATCTCGTCTCCTTACTCGGGTCTCTGTGAGCGCTCAGAGGTTTGAGCTCCCAGCCTTGCTTTCCAGCTGCTGTCCTTTGTGGCTCTGCGCCCCTTGCTATGATCTCACTTGAGTGACATTTAGAGCTGTGTACCTGGCTGACAGGAGCAGTGAGTCACCGTTTCCCACATTCAGTACCTCGAATTCCTTCCCTTCCAGGGGTGATGGGATTGTGTGTGTGCCCTTGGGAGAGGGGTGGGCAGAGGTGGGTGACTCTTACCATCAAAACGACTGGAATCTAAATGTCGAGTCTGAGTCATCGTAGCCCGTGCGGATGGTGGTGGGCCGGAGAAAGGAACGGTCTGGGGTTGACTAATGCCTGGAGGAAGTTTCTGGGGATGAGCCTCCTCGGATCTGTACGCTGAGCATCCAGGCTCAGGTGCGAAGACTTCCGGCTCACTCTTTTCCAGACCGAGAGGTGTAATCGATTACAGGGTCATGAAACAATTTGATAGATTGCTGGTCAGAATTTAGAATAGAATAGCATAGGAAGTAGAGGACATCGCCTTTGGTAAGTTTAATTATCGTTTTGTAAAATTTTTGTTTCAGTTGTGTGTGTATGTGTGTGCATTTTAGACTGTGGTGCAAATATGCATTTGTTGCTATGGGTAATGGTACAAAAAGTTTGAAAAACACCGCTCTAGATGGATGGTAAGTCTTTAATGAACTCTTTGGGTAAGAGTTGAGGACTATTTATTCATTCTTGTATTCCCTTCCCCCTAGAAGTATATAGCATAGATATTAGGTGCTTGATAGCTATTTGTGGAAGGCAGGCAGGAAGGAAAGAAGGAAGGAAAGAAGGAGGGAAGGTAGAAAAGAGAAGCAAGGAGGGAGAGAGAAGGGAGGGAGGAAGGAGAGGGAGAGGGAGGGAGGGAGGAAGGAGGGAGGGCTGGAATAGGGCACATTTGGAGATTATACTTCATTCCTCAGCATCACCCAGGATCCCAACAACCATCTTTCTTCTCCCTTTTCAAAAGAGCTTCCTGAATGGTTTGGAAAGTGAGTCGGTGAAGACGCCCCTAAGATAGGCAGAGGTAACCAGCTTCAAACCAAAACCCGAAGATCAGAATGGTAGACTCATCACGGGTAAAGGAGAGTGAGAAAATGCTCTCCTTACGAGTTTGTGTCGTCTCTGCTCAAGAGATCTTGATGGGGTAGCACGGTACATTAGACTTCTATCGCTGCCGCACCAAATTACCACAAATTGAGTGGTTCGAAACAGCACAAATTATTATCTTACAGTTCTAGAGGCCAGAAGTCCAAAATGGGTCTTGCTGGGCTAAAATTAAGATGTTGGCAGGCTTCATTCCTTCTGGAACTCCTCAGGGAGAATGTTTCTTTGACCGTTCCAGTGTCTAGAGGCTGTCCTTGGCTTGTGGTCCCTTCCCATATTTCCAGAGCCAGCAACACTGGACCGAGTCCTTCTAGTGCTGCCTCCTCCCTGCTTCTCTTTTCTGATTTTCTCTTCCACTTCTAAGGACCTTTGAGGTTACGTTGGGCCCACTGGGATAATCTGGGATAATCTCCCTATCTTAAAGTCCGATGATTAGCAACCTTAATTCCATCTGCAGTCTTCAGTCCCCATTGCCAGATAACCTAACAGATTCACAGGTCCAGGGGATTAGGACGTGGACATCCTGTGGGGCCATCGTTCTGTCCACCGCATATGGTTTATTCTAAGATTGCCAATCATTGGTAGCCCCTGCCAAAGCTTTGGTATTCGTGTAGAGTACAGTTGGGCAGGGCGTGTGTGCTGTGACTATCTCACGGATGTGATAAATGGTTCCATTCATACGTAGCTGGGTAGTGGCTCCAGGAGGAAGACTGATCTGACAGCTGGTTTGGCAAGGTTAGTTGGACCGCCAGGTTGTGCTATGCTTTTGTGTGGTACTTCTGCAGAGCTGTTGTTGTGTTGCCGATCTACTCGATGAAGTTGTCTGTAAATAGCAGCTGTCTTCAGCTGGCTCACCTACTCCCATCTACCAGATTAGATATAGGACACAGGCTGAAAGGAGTGTGAGCACGGGTAGTAGTGACTGAGTGCCTGCATCAGGCTCTGTGTAGAATTAGCTGAATTTAATCTTCAGAGCGGCTGTCCGAGGGAGGTGTCGTTACTATTCCTGTCTAGAGATGAAGCAAGCAAGGCTCAGAGGGGCAAGCAATTCGTCCAGCAGATGACTCAGCTGGTCTAAGAGGCAGAGCCTGGATTCCAGCCCCGATGTTCCCCTCTCAGGAACCACACAGAGAGGGGAGATCCGTGCCAGGGCCCCAGTATTGGATGCGAATCTTTGTTGAAGTCAACTGTGTGCTCAGGTTTCTCACCTCCATATTCAAGATGGCAGTTCTGGAATGCACATCCAATGCAAGGGCATGTGTCAGTGATAGGAAGGAGCGAAGGAGCCGCTCTGTGGATGAGAATTCTGTTTTCATGGTTGGGGTTTAATGACCTTAGTATATCTGTTGGGATTAGGGAGCAAGTGTCTATGTTATTACTAGTGTGAGTTGTGAACTCCTTAGGAAATTTAGTCTGAACTGCTGGTCACAATAAACCAAACAAGTTACTTGACACATTCCCTTTGGCTTTTTAAAGAAATGTTGCTTTAATTTTTTTACCCCTTGGACTTCTGGAAATGCTCAGGCAGTAACAATCCGCTGAAGTAGAGGACCTCATGTGTTGGCCTCATAAAAGGCCATGGGAAGGAGCAGAGTTCACTGCAGCTTCTTTATATATATATATATATATATATATATATATATATATATATATATATATATATATATATATATTTGGTGAAATTTGTGTAAGATGCAGTGTGAGGCCTCTTCTGCTGCATATATTTAATTTTTTAAGTGAATAGTGTCAGGCAAACAAAAGAATGCCGTCTTACTCACCTTGGTATCTCCAGTATCTGATAGAGTAGATGCTCTGTGTTTAACGAATTGTGTTTTAACGAATAATCAGATTATTCATTCCTTTATTAATAAAATGTCATTTGAGTAAGAGACTGCGCGGAGCAAAAGAGAACAGGGTAGAGTCCTTACTTCAGGGAGCTTCCTGTCTAGCAAATGCGTTTGCCCAGTGCTTTTTTCTAAGGTTGTTAGTAGTTGCCTAGGAAGTGTAAGGCTTGTGGGAGAGTTCCTAAGTCAGCTGAGATTCGCCTGCACTGCTCTGAAAGCTCCTGAGCAATTTATTTTCTTTGGGAGCCTTCCAATGGGAGGTAGTTTCCTGGATAATTCCCATTATAATTTAATTTAAAATTTACTTCCTCTGAGATAGAATAAAAGGTGTTAAGATTGCCTGAAAGCAGACCTGCTTTGTACTAGAAATCTAATTAGAGCTATTTCCACATGATTTTATGAATGGAAAAATGGCTTTCATGCCACTGAAGCCGCTGACATGAGCCAACTGTTTCAACCTATGGTGACTCAAATGATGTAGAATAATGTAGTAGGAAAAGCAGCTTTTCCGCGCGTCTCGAAGTTGCCATATAGTCTTGACATTTAAGCATGTGCAATTTCGGGGAACCATTTTCATGTTTTTGGATCCAGATGGTTGTTCCAAAAGGAGCATTGTCCCTGCTGATCAAGTGGGAAGTAAAGAAAAAAGTTTCCTTCTGCAGTCGGGCTCCCTGCTCAGCGGGAAGCCTGCTTCTCCCTCTCCCGCTCCCCCTGCTTGTGTTCCCTCTCTCGCCGTGTCTCTCTCTGTCAAATCAATAAATAAAATCTTTAAGAAAGAAAAGTTTCCTTCTGCATGAGAGTCCCCTTTGGAGGGTAGCCCTGCTGTTGCCGTCACCTCGCTTCCCAAGACGCAGTGTGCCTGTTCCTAATGAAGATTTTAAATGGTCTGTGGTCACTTTTCTTTGAAAACCTTGTCATGTGCCTTGGCAGATGGCAGGTTTGCGTTTGGGCATGAAATCTAGCACACTGCTGGCAAGCTCCTTCTATTTCTTGAGACCTATTTGGGTAATAAGAATTTGTCATTGAATTAAGTTGGCCCTCATAACTAATAATTTTAATTTTACGTGGGCCCATGGTTGCAAGCTAAATACCAAATACCATCATGTGTCTTTCCTGATAACGGGAGAGGAGGCTAGTTTTCTCTGAATAATGATAGCCCCTCTTGGATAAGGCTTTTTATTTGCCTAAACACAGAAGCTCATAGATGTTCTCTGAATAAAGGAAGAAAAGGTTCAAAAGTCGTGGCTAAGGCAAGGATCCTTGGGCTCCGAGAGGTCGGCCGGGCTGAGATGCTCTGGAACTGCTGCTGTCCGGCCTCAGACTCCCCAGCAAACCGCTTGACCTCCTTGGGACTATTTTGTTTCGGTTCGAGGGTGGGAGGGTGGGAGGGTGCGGGGAGGGGACAGGTGAGCGCCGGTCCTGAAGAGTCTCCCCTTGCGTGACTGTGCCTCTTGGAAGGACAGGCTTTGGTAACGGCAGCCGGACACAGTGGCTGGCGTGTGTAAACACGTGCACAGATGCCCCCGCTCGTGACTCAGAGCGCAGCTGGTGGCCCTCGGTGACCTTGACAAGTGTCCTTTTCCGATGGAGATGTTAACAAACTGTGACATGACGCGCGCTGTGGAGATGGAGGGTGCTTTGATGTCTTCTGGTCGGCTGGCTCACATCTTCCCTGAGGGAGCTCTGGACTTTTGGGCAAGGGAAATAGCAGTGAGTTGGAAAACCACATCTAGTCCTCTGCACACCTGTGCTCTGTTCCCAGTAATTACAGCAGCATGTGACTGGGCCAAGGGTGCCCATCATGAAGAGCTGTGAGTCCGGTGATGCCGGGGACGATGCCTTGGCATGTGGCTTTTGACACTGTTGAGAGATAAGCCAAAGGAGTATTTAAAAAAAAAAAAGAATCCAGCTCTGAGATTTCACAGCCTCCAACAACAAAGAGAAAATAGGAAAGAAAAGCAGTAGTGTATCTACTATGTAATTAATTGCCAATCATCTAAAAGTAAGAGAAGCTCACTTATAAATTGTATATTTCTGTACAGTAGTTCTATTGCATTTCGAGTTCAGGGTCAGGGAGCTCTTCTGATGTTCTAAACAGAGGCTGGGGAGCATGGAGTATGACCAATCTCTCCTCTGCCCCCCCGCCCCCCGGCCAGTGAGAACCCCCTTGGGAGCTGACGCCTGTTTTCACAGGGCTGGTTGGTGTATCATATCGGCCCCATCCATGGCTGGAGTGGCCCCGGCATGCTCCTTTCTCCTGCTCCGAAAGACCCCGTGAGGATTTCATGTGATCAAGTCATTTCAGCTTGGTGGCGACCTCCCACTAGTGCCCCTCGTAACACTTCTAGGTGCCCTGAAACATTGAATTTGGGTCACTGAAAACACAACTCTATGAATCATTTAGGCCACAGTAATAGCGGTAATCGCGTTTTCTTTTACTATCCTCTGGGTGCTTTCAAACTGGATCTCTCACCCAATTTTATCTGGTTTATCAAGTTTTTGCTGGTGTGGGCTGGGCCCTGGGAAGACGACCACTCACCAGGCTTTACATTATAAGGAGGAGCCAGGCTAAAGAGGAAAGGCAGCTCGGGTCTCTCCCTCATTTGTAGTGGGCACGAAGTGAATCATTTGCCTGATGAAACTGACCCACCCCATGATGGACAGAATCCTGGCGTGACATATTTCGTGAGACCCCTGCCTGGGTTGGCTTATTTGTTTTGACCTTTACACGGAGACATTCTGCAAGCCATTGGGCTTTCACTGAGCACCGAGGACCTTTGCCACCAAGCTGGGAGTAGTTCGTGGTCCCATGGGAAGGTCCTCGGGGGTTGCAGACGTTGATCCCACTTAATCCTCATGTTGACCTCAAGTACTTTACGGATGGGGAAGCTGAGGCTCTGGGAAGTCACCAGTCACACCTAGGGTGTGCCAACATACGCCCCGCCTGTGGGGAGCTTGCCTCCTAGTTCAAGGAGAGTAGGTAAGCGTGTGCATTGGAAAGAAGGCGAGAGTGAGGGGCCA
>CM052886.1:7969711-8027703 GCA_028534135.1 Potos flavus | reverse complement strand
TCTTTCTTTCTTTCTTTCTTTCTTTCTTTCTTTCTTTCTTTCTTTTTCTCTTTCTCTTTCTCTCTCTCTCTCTCTCTCTCTCTCTCTCTCTCTCTCTCTCTCTTTCTTTCTTAGAGATGAGGGGCAAGGGCAGAGGGAGGGGGAGAAAGAGAATCTTAAGCAGGTTCAACACTCAGCATAGAGCCTCACATGGGGCTCGATCTCATGACCCTGAGATCATGACCTGAACCAAAATCAAGAGTCGGATGCTTCACCGACCATGCCACCCAGGCGCTCCGAATATATGCTTTCTCGACCAATGTCTGTCTCTGGCGCCAGACTGTAAGCTGAATAGGGCAGGGTCCTCCCCTTTTCCCTTCATCTGCTCCCTTTTTCCGTTCTGCGACGCACCCCAGAGGGCTGGCAGAGTGGCCGAGAGTCTGGCCCTCAGCGGATGTGTGCTCGGTGTGCACTGTTTGGACGGTTGAGCGAGATGTGGGTTCGGAGGTACACACGGCAGCGAGAATAGCATGGGTGTGAAGAACCTGGCCAGGGTGTTGGGCAAGGAGGACAGACCGATGGCACTGTGGGAGGCCTCTGGACACTAGGCAAAGCGGCTGTAGAGGCCTGGTGTTAGCTGTGGGGCCTTGGCTAAATTATTTACTATTTCTGTCCTCCAGATCTTCCTTCTCTGTAAAATGGAGATTTATGAAGGTGCAACCTTCTGAGATTGTTTGGAAGATGAATGTAGGACTCGTTGAGTGTTTAGCACTGTGCCGGTAACTCAAGGGCTGGATGCCACCTCGCCTGCAGTGGTCTTCGTTCACGAGCCCTCAGGACAGCGTGGCTTTCCTGTCCAAGGGTGAGATCGGGCTGAGCTTTTAGGTCAATTAATCTGGCGGCAGTAGGATAGTTTGGAGTGGAGACAGAGACCCCGAGGGAGGTGCGAGGATGAGTAAGTAGGTTCTGGGGCACGCAGGTGGGCCATCGTGAGGACTCGAACTGGAGGTTGTGGGAAGGACGTTGTGGTGGGTCCAGGTGCCAGGCGCCTCATGGAGGCTGAGTCTGCAGGACTCCGGGACTCCCTGAAGGGGAGGGTGAGAGTGTGAATCTGAGCTCCTAAAGGCATCACATTCTGTTCCCGGGAAGAGGGGAACCAGGCAGGTTTGCTTTGGAAAGAGGATGAGCTCAGTGTGGGTTGTGTTGATTCCATGGTGCCTGTGGAATTTCCAGATGTAGAAGTTCCAGTGAGTTTGGAGACCCCATTGCAGAGCTCTGGAGGGAAGTCAGGCAGGCGAGTCCCCAGGGAAATCGCCTGCACAGAGCCATCCGGAGGGAGTGCGGTGGTGGTGGGGGGGGGTGTGGAGGAGGAGGGAGGTGAAGGACTAAGCTGGCAAGGACAGGGCGGAGTGGCAGGTGGCGGGGTTGGGGGAAGCAGAGGAGGACTTCCCCTGCCCAGTGAGCTTGGTAATGAGACTGGGCAGCCGCCGAAAAAGAGCAGGGAGCTGTGGTGATGCATGTGACGTGTGACCGCAGCTCGCCCTGCATGATGGCCCTGTCCTGGAACCACGGGTCTTCCCAGGGTCACCCAGCTCTTTCCCATAATCGCGGTGGCCGGAAAGAGGGTCGGTGAGCCTGGGGCGCTGCATCAGGGGTCCCACCAGGGGCCTTTTGCTGAAGGCTCATTGGTGGCCAGTCCCATGAAGCTCTCCCCACCGGACAGCACCTTGTCGTTTTCAGACGGCGCCCACGGAGGCAGTGCTGGAATGACAAATTAGGTTAACGATGTGTCCTTCTATAAGGAGGCCACGTGTCCTCCAGGGGATACCTGGGTTCCCTGTATAGTGGTGTCGGGAAAATGAACGGCGTGGGCTGTGCTATGCTCACGAGGCTTGAGGACAGGCTCGTTCTGTGCTTGCCCCAGTCCTGAATGCGCTGGCTCTGAAGTGAGATTTAGGTCCTTCGTCATTTTGAAAGGAAGGTCACCAGCCCTCTTCCCAGAAAAATCCCCGCACGTGTTTATATACAGCTCTTGGGTCAGTTCAGTGCTAAGTGGATCCCTGGAAGCCCTCAGGTTAAGAATCCTTCCCTTAAAGGCTTAGCCTGAGAGCTTTCCTCTTATTGATAAAATGAACTTCTATGTCAAGGTGAAATCTATTCAGATATGTAGGCTACTAGCTCCTCTTGGTAACTATATACTTTTTAAAATTTAATTTTTTTATTGACATATACTGTCTTATTTGTTTCGGGATCAGTAACTATATTGTTGATTGCTGTAGGATAACAAATTTTTGTCTTTAAAACTGGGAAAAAACAGTCCTGTGAATGCTAGGATTCATTCTTTCCCATAGGAAATTATGGGGTCATATAGGTCAGATTTTTGTAAAAGAAGGGAAAGCACGAGTTGATTAAATTTGTAGACGTTCATGTTGCTCTGGGATGGGAGAGTAAAATAAGAAATACATGTAGGTCTGTTTTTTTTTTTTTTAAGATTTTATTTATTTATTTGAGAGAGAAAGAAAGTGAGAGAGAGCATGAGAGGAGAGAAGGTCAGAGGGAGAAGCCGACTCCCCGCGGAGCTGGGAGCCGGATGTGGGACTCGATCCCGGGACTCCGGAATCATGACCTGAGCTGAAGGCAGCCGCTTAACCAACTGAGCCACCCAGGCACCTGGTCTGTTTTCTTTTTATTTTATAATTTGTTTGACTTTATAAATAGGGATTAAGCTAGTTAGAACTATCAGGTTATCTTTGAATTGAGGTGAAATAGAATAACAAAATGTACCATTTTAAATGTACAGTTCCGGATCTTGTGGCATTAAGGATCTCATCTAGTTTTAACTACGCCCATTGTGCAAAATTTCTAAATCTTCAAAAAGAAATGAGAATGTGCAAAAGACTGTAAGAAAGTATTTATCCAGAAAGATCTAATTCTTGAACTGAAGTCCAAGGTGTCACAAATTGGGGCTTTCCTGGGCAAGAAGACCATAAGCATTTAACAATGCTTTCTGGAAAGTTCTCGTAGATTTTAGAAGTAGGATTTTTTTTTTAAAATAGGGTGATTATTTTTATTTTGCTAGAGGACTCAGGAAATCCCCAAGGAAGCCAAATTCAGAGAATTTTAGAGACTTTAAGATTAAAATCTGGACTTTTAGTTGAATTTGCAAAGTATGGAAAATCAACGAGACTTTCAAAAGCAAGTGTCAGGTATAGACCGAGCTCTGTATTTTCCATTAGCTGAAGTTAACATATTTTCACAGGTATCTACAGTGTAACACGTTGCTAACATCTCACATGAATTTGCAAATGGGAGCATCACCATAGTAACGTCTATGTTAACCTTTACATTTAGCATTGTTAGCAAAAGATGCATGTGCCTTTGTGAAGAAGATTTTCTCCGGGAATAAAAAGATGTTTTTCCTTCTGTTATGCCACAGGATGTTCCGCCTTTGTCCCAGGCATTGTTTCTGAAATTCGAAAGTCTGGATGTCATATTAGAAGCAGCCAAAATATTAGTGTTGGTGTCAGGAAGTTAGAATACTATTTCTAAAAGCAGTTTGAGCCAAAGCTGTAGAACTTATGGATGTACTTGGCTATGGAGGATAGGAGGGAAGACTTTGGACAAATGTATCTTATAAGTAATAAATTCAGGGTATTGTTCAGACTGTGGTGAGTTCCAAGGGCTGAATTCATCTAGAATTGAGCATTCATGCTGAGTTAGCCGCTTCACTGCCTAGAAAATCATATTGTCAGACAAAGGGTCTTTGTGGCAGTGAGGGTGAGGGTAGCTGGATGACTTTTAACACTCTGTCACTTAGGGTTGGGATGGTCCCCCGTCCAAAGGAACCGTCATTGTCCCCCATCTCGTGCAGCCATTTATATCTCTTATTTCCTAATAAAAGATTTCCTTTCTTCATTCCCAAAATATTTGGGGGCCCTTCAGAAACTGACAACTACCACTGCAGAGTGCTTGCAAATATTTCTGAGAACTGGAAGAAGATAGGGGAGGATTTCTAAGGATTGGGGGAGGACTGATTTCGGTCCTGGTGGGTATTGATTTATGGCCTCGTATTAGAGCAGTATGCCATTTATACAGAGGCAGTGAGAAGGGCCCAGGGTCCCGAGACGTGACCACCGGGGCTCCAGGAGGAGCCGAAGGGGCCGACTGAGCAAGCATGTCTTAGGAGCAGCTTGTGGAGTTTCATCTCAGAAAGGGCCGCTCATTGGACAAAGCCTCGTGGAAGCATCGGGAAGAGTGAAAGCAGGAGCCTCTCCTCGTCCTCCCACGCAGCCATTTTAGAAGAAAGTATCCACGCACGAGCAGTAAAGCAATGACAGCTAACCTCGGTGAGCTCAAGCGGAGCCACATGAGAAGGGGAGAAGCAGGGGTCCACTCGGGGTTCATCAGGTGTTTTTAGAGAGGCAAGAGGAGGAGTGGTGAGGGGTATGAGCTCTGCCGCCAGGCTGCCTGGGTTCCCGTCCCAGCTTTCCCACTTACCAGTTGTGTGACCTCAGCTGACCTACTTAACCTCTCTGTGCCTCAGTTTCCCATATGTAAAATGGAGACGATGAAGGGCATCTGGTGGCTTAGTTGGTTGAGCATCCGACTCTTGGTTTTCGGCTCGGGTCACAATCTCATGGGTGGTGAGATAGAGCCCCGCGTCCGTCTCCTCGCTCTGTGGGGAGTCCACTTCAAGACTCTCTCCCTCGCACGTGCACCCAAATGTTTATAGCAGCAATGTCCACGATAGCCGAACTATGGAAACAACCTAGATGTCCATCAACAGATGAATGGATAAAGAAGATGTGGTATATATATACAATGAAATACTATGCAGCCATCAAGAGAAACGAAATCTTGCCATTTGCAACGACATGGGTGGAACTAGAGGGTATTATGCTAAGCGAAATAAGTCAATCAGAGAAAGACAATTATCATATCTCTCTGATATGAAGAATTTGAGAGGTAGGGCAGGGGCTTGTGGGGGGTGGGGGAGAGAAATGAAACAAGATGGGATCGGGAAGGAGACAAACCACAAAAGACTCCTAAACTCACGAAAAAAACTGAGGGTGGCTGGGGGTTAGGGGAGGTGGGGATGGGGTGGCTGGGTTATGGACATTGGAGAGCGTATGTGCTGTGAAATGTGTAAGCCTGATGATTCACAGACATGTACCCTGGGGCAAATAATACATTATATGTTAATAAAAAAAAGAAATAAGGGCCAAAAAAAAAAGACTCTCCCTCTGCCCCACCTCCCACTAGCTCGCTCGCTCGCTCACTCTAGAATAAATAAATAAATATTTAAAAAAATAAGAAATAAAATGGAGATGATGATAGGACCTATCGGAGAGGGATGTTGAGGGATTAGGTCATACACGTCAAGTACTTGACTCACAGTATGGGGTATATAAATGTTTGCTATAATGATAATTATTCAGTAACATCATGTTGATCACCGCATCCGCCAAATACGAGTTATTTTGTTTCTTGAGGGGTAGTTTCTTGCGCCTCACGTTTGCAGGAAGAGCCATCCAAGCAGGCAACCTGCATCAGAGTAAGGGAGCCGATGCCCGCCTCCCTCCCTCCGTCTTCCCTGTCCTTCTCCACAGGCGCCGTGATGTGGCTGGTGACTGAGAGTGTAGCTTCTGGAATCACTCTGATTACTAGCTGTGTGATGCAGGGTAAGTCATCTAACTTCTATAAACCTTAGTTTCTTTGTGTGAAGGGGCCGATAGGGATATTTACCTCATAAAATCTGATGATTAAAAAAGATAAAGCTTGAAAAAGATGTTACCATGGGGGAAACGGGGTGAAATGGACATGGAACTTCTTTCTACTATTTTTGCAACTTCCTGTGAGCCTATGATTATTATTTTTTATTTATTTTTGTTTTGTTTTGTTTTTAAAGATTTTATTTATTTATTTGAGAGAAAGAGAGAGAGCACAAGCAAGGAGTGCAGGCAAAGCAGGCAGAGGGAGAAGCAGGCTCCCCGCTGAGCAAGGAGCCTGACTCAGGATTCGACCCCATGACCCTGGAATCATGACCTGAGCCGAAGGCAGACGCTCAACTGACTGAGCCACCCAGGCACCCCTGATTAATTTTGTTGAAGTGAAAATAAAAGCATGCAAAGAGCTTAGGATTATTCTTGGCCCACAAATGCTGAGAAATTTACTATGTGTACAAATTAGTGAGTATGGATGCACCCTACCAAATATTATGTATGCACAAATTGATTTCATCCTCAGAACACTGCTGGGAGGCGGGTCCTAGGGTTAGCCCCATTTTACAGATAGGGAATCCGAGTCACAGAGAGACCAAGCCACTCACCCCGAGTCCCCCTCATGTAAGTACCAGAGCTGGCGGCCTGCCGCAGAGCCCCATGCTTTAAATACGGTGCTCTGTGTGACGGCAGAGCCCTCCATTTCAACAGTTCTAGTGCCTCGTTGGTGTGATTCCTAAAGGGGAAGAGAGCTTTTCTCCACGTCCTAGTATTTGTGCCCTAAATGACTAGTGTTATTTAATATATTTTGGGTAACCCGGATGCCTGAAGGCGAGTCTGTGTGTGACATTTACAGAGAACACCAGATTTGGTGGATTGGTTAATACCCTGAACGATGTATTAGAAACTTCCATCAGAAGAGCAGAGGCTAGACAGAGACCGCACACGCTCGTCCTACGCGGAAAGATGGCCACGGCTGCAGACACGGGTGCTCAGGGCGATCTGGGCATCTCCCTGGATGCCGCAGGTGTGACTGTGGTGTTTCTCAGAAACAGGCGGGCTCTCATGGCGGCCGGACGTGGCCAGACCAGGGAGTTATCTTCTCACTGGCCGTTTATCAGACGCCTATCAGAATATTGTGTGTATGTTTGCGGTTCCATTTCAGAGGTTACGTGGAATTGTCTGGAGAAGAGCCCGCTGTGCTAGTCCTCACGGCCGGGGGCCCCGGGGCCCTGCTTTTCCTCTGGCGGTGCGACCGCTTCTTTTTCAGTTCATGGCTTGAGCTTTTCTGGAAAAGAAAAAAAAAAAAACTTTCCTTTAAAGAGCATCTTAGTGTTGGCAGCGCTGCCCCTTGAGTTGCAGTTTTCTTCAAGTTTGGCCTCAGAAAGAGCCTCCCTGTTTCTCAGGGCTCTTTATCAGGCTGCTGTATCTGCAAACGTCGGCTGTGATCAGGGGTCATTTCTAGTAGCCTCCATGGCGTTCATGGCCGCCCAGGTCTGATCACGGTGGCTCTCACAGTGCCCGCTTTGTACACGAGGAAAGGGATTCCCGTGCCCTGCACGTCTCCACGTCTCCATACGGCCTTTCCCGGGCTTAAACTCCGGCACACGCTCCGTTCCCAGCTCCGGAGAGGGATGGCTGGTTGGTTCCCCTGATGCACTCGCTCTGCTTCGCCCGTGTTAGAGAACACACACGTGCCCGCGGTGGGACATTATTCCCCACCCCCACGGCCGCCTCGGCCCCAGGCCTGCACCATCATTACCCCCTGATGGGGCTCCCCGCTCCCCCACCCCACGGCCAACCCTGGTCTCAACACAGTGACGAGTTCGAGTGATCTTTTCAGACAGAAGTCAGGTCATACCCCCGAGGGCTGGGAAGTCCTGCGTGAGCTTAGCTGTCTGACCTTCCCCAGGCGGCCGAAGCTCCCATCCCTCTCTCCTTGCTCCTTTCCTCCAGCCGTGCCGGCTTCCTAGCTGCTCCTCCGACACCGGGCCGCTATCCCACATGGTCTGGGCACTTGCTGTTCCCTTTGTGGGGAAGTCTTTTCCCGCAGATGGACACACGGCTAGCTTATTCCCTCTCTTCCTCCGCGTGTTGAGTCAGAGGTCACCTTCTGGTTATGCCCAACTCCTAAGGCTGCCCTGTCTAAAGTGGAAATTGCCATATACTTCGTATCCCCCATTCCCTACTTTGTTTTTGTTTTTTAAAGATGTATTTATTTATTTTAGAGAGAGAGAGCGTGAGCTGGGGAAGGGCAGAGGAAGAGGGAGAGGGGCAAGCAGACTCCTTGCTGAGCGTGGACCCTGACATGGGGCTCGATCTCAGGACCCTGAGGTCATGAGCTGAGCTGAAACCAAAAGTTGGACACTTAACCAACTGAGCCACCCAGGTGCCATTCCCTCCTTTGTTTTTAATCCTTTCTTCTGAATACTATCTAATACATGTTTTGCTTTTTAATCTTGCTTCTAACCCCTTTCTTTCTGTTAAAATGTATGCTTCTTGAGGGCAGAATTTTATCTTTTATTTTTTTAAAAGATTTTATTTCCTTACCTGTCAGAGAGAGAGCAAGAGAGAGCACAAGCAGGGGGAAGCAGCAGAGGGAGAGAGAGAAGCAGGTTCCTTGCTGAGCAGGGAACCCAGTGTGGGACTCGATCCCAGGATCCTGGGACCGCAGTGCCGAAGGCAGATGCTTAACAACTGAACCACCTAGGCATCCCTTGAGAGCAGAATTTTAAAATATGTTTTATTCTCTACTGAAATCTTCAGGGTCAAGAATAGGGTCTAGGTAGGGGTGCCTGGGTGACTCAGTCAGTTAAGTGACTACCTTCAGCTCAGGTCATGATCCCAGGGTCCTTGAATCAAGCCCCACGTTGGGCTCCCTGCTCAGTGGGGAGTCTGCTTTTCCCTCTCCCTCTGGCTCTCCCCTCTGCGCTCTCTCTCTCAAATAAATAAAAATCTTAAAAACAAAGAATAAGGTCTAGGTATAGTAGGTGCTGAATAAATATTTGTTGAATGAATGAATGATGAGTAATATTGCTCATCATCAGTGTAAGTTCTCTGAAGGCAGGGCGTACAGTCTGTTCTCAATAAAATATTTGGTATCAACCTACAAACAGGACTGAGAATCTCCCTCTTCGGAAGCTGAACCATTTGTAGGGAGAGAAATGGCCGTGTAACCTATTTAGGTCTTTTCTGACTCTAGAGTCTCCGACCATTTCAGTGCTAACTTGGAGCGAACATAACAGTTCCCCAGATTTCTGTTTCTGCCTCTTTTTTGTATCTGTAATAATTTTGTGTCTGCGAGGAAGTCACTAGCGGAAGTTAAAAAGAGGGGCCTAGCTCATCTTTTAGGAGGTGGAGGTCAAGGCGGAGATGGCAAATGATAGAACATTTGTCTAGAAGGATCGCTTGTGGCTCGGATCTTTCCAGAATTTGCAAATCCTGCGTTCCGTCCCGGTGGGTTTCTGAACTTCGAGAAGAGCGCTCTTTAGCTGCGGGTTGTTTCCAGGCAGATGCCAAATACTTGTTCTTATTTCCAAAGTTCTGTTAATTTGGTTATTTGTTCCCTGAGGCTGTAGCCTCCTCGTGGCTCACTGCGTCTGTACGTGTTAGATTGGCAGATGTGTTGCGTGGGAGTAAGGAAGGAAAATTTCCTATGTTAATTTCTCTCTGACAAGCACATGGGCAAATCTAGACACAGCCTCTTGTATAAAAAGGTACAGGATAAAAGAGGAAAAAAAGAAGTCTCCATTCTTTAGTGTGTGTGTGTGTGTGTGTGTGTATGTGTGTGTGCACTATTTCCATACAGAAAAGATCCCGTGTTTCATGGAAACCCATGTTCAAAACATGGATGGACTTCCTTTACTTCTTCCTCCTGTGTAGGATTTAATTAGGGAGAGAAAGTCCTGTATTATCTCAACCACAGTAGTTTATTTACGAATGGAGACCACTGGGAGAAGTAAAAGTGTTAAACGAAAAGTCAGGTGAAACAGCTCTCTCCGGTGGTCATGGGCACAGACCTAGGAGACTCAGGAATGCGGTTTGGAATTCTCAGTGCCAGGATCCGGGTCTGAAGCTTTGTGTGCATTTCTCCCTTCTTCCTCAGGACAAGCCGGTGAGATCCGTGTTCTTAGATGCAGACGCTGAGGCCTGGAGAGTGTTTGCTCAAAGTTCCCTAGCCGCCGAGCGGTACAGCCCTGGGTTCAGAGCTGACTGTCCGATTTCAGAGGCTGGGTTCTTACTTTACTGCACTAAACTGCCTCTCCAGGAGATTGAGGACAGAGCCTGAGTGGTGTAAAAAGGTGCATCTCTCCCTCTGCCTCCTCAGCCTCCTTCTACCAGCTGCACATCTAAATGCAGATAGTAATAATATCCATTACCCTGCATAAGAATGAAAATAACCTTGGACAGTAGTGAAATTTTACATACTTTGCAGTTGGCCTGACATGGGTCCTGGCATGCGTGTGTTGCCTAGTACATACTTACGGGATGAATTTTTGCGGGAACGAGGTCCGATACTGGCTGAATACCACAATGTCCAGATTCAACTAGAAAGGAACTCAGATGACTCAGTTTGGTTTAGCATAGATCAGTCCCAATAATCCAGCGGTGCACCTGTTTAAAGAATATCTTAAATCCAAATATCCATCAGTTATCAACTGTCATTAAGTCCTGATGACCGTCCGGTTTGCTGTGTGATTGAAAATAGCCCAAGCATGCTCACTGTCACTGCTGGTCACCACATTCGTGCTCTGCACGGAAGTCGAAGATCAAACCCACTAGTTATGCAACTCAGATGACTAAGGGCAGGGTATTAAGTTTGCTACTGTAACACACAGTTCCAAATGTTTCAGGGCTTTCAACACGAGTGGCTTGCTCACATAGCCGGGTCTGCTCTTTAGGCTGTAGGGCCACGCACGGACGGGTTTCCCACTCCCAGGAGGAGCAGTTGTGTGGACATGCTGTTCTCCTGGTAGAGGGCAGAAGCAAGATGCCGCGCTGAACCGCAGTGTTGAATGCAAAGCTGCTCTAATGTGGCAGGTGTCTCATTTGTTCTCATTCTTCAGCCACGGCCAGTTCCCTGGCCAGTCTGGACAGTGGGGCCGGAGGTCTATGGAGGCTACCAGGACCCGTCGCAGGTCACATGACAAAGGGCAAGGGTGTGTGGGCTTTTTGGGGTCGGGCATGGTGGGAGGTGGAAGTCTACCCCCGGAGAAGCTGGAAGTCTGCCCTCTGTCTTGGGCCGTGAAGGAGGAGGTCTGTCGTGACGTCATCACCGTTGACGTGGTGACGTCACCACCACTGACATCAAATACGTCAGGTATTTGATCTCGGTTTGCAAAAATGCTCTGTGCTACCAAGTTTGCAATTCCTCGCTCTCACTTGCAGTATCTGAACCATCTCTGGGGACTGCTTTAGGAACCATACGAAACAGCGAAGTGGTTGATTCTCTTGTGTAAGAAGCTCTGAGAACTGTCTTGACTTGAGAAGTGTGACCATGACTCTCAGAGTCGTTGGGCTTGTGTTTTTGGACAAGCGTGCTCTCCCATCACATGGCCCTGAGCTAAGAGAGAGGCCAGAGGCTGGATAAAGGGAGGTGGCAGTGGGTTGACAGGGATCTCCACGGGCACCTGCCTGGACGGAGGCTCGTGACTGCTGAGCAGGGACCGTGGCTGTGACGTTGGATCTCTGTGTCACATTTATGGTACTGAAGTTCATCAGGTCACTGGTAGCCACAGGACTAACTAGGGAGGGTGGGAAGTGACTGCATCCTGGAAATCACGGCTCTGGTATGTGGATCTTGGGTGCAAATTTTGGGGGAAATCTGCAAGGCACATTTCATTTAACTTCAGATAAATTTTTAGAGATATTTGGAGCCACCTTCTTATTTAAAAAAATGTTAATAGCATCATTTATTCAACAGGTACTGGATTCACAATGTTCAAAATTCAAAAGAAACACGTTTTCAGCAAAAGTCTCCCTTCTCACCCTGTCTCACAACTTCCTTCAGTTCTGCTTGAGAGGTCTTTGTTACTTTTATTTATTTATTTATTTATTTATTTATTTATTTATTTATTTAAAAAATTTTATTTATTTGACAGAGAGAGAGAGATCACAAGTAGGCAGAGAGGCAGGCAGAGAGAGAGGGGGAAGCAGGCTCCCCGCTGAGCAGGAAGCCCGATGCGGGGCTCGATCCCAGGACCCTGAGATCATGACCTGAGGCAAAGGCAGAGGCTTTAACCCACTGAGCCACCCAGGCGCCCCCCTTTGTTACTTTCTTGTGGGTCTGTCCTTCCACAGACCCTTCCTGCATAGCATAAGACATAGCCTTTGTTGCTGGAACACTTGGAAGACTTCCTACAGAACAAAATTGCATTAGAAATTAATTGTGCTGGGGGTGCCTGGGTGGCTCAGTCAGTTAAGTATCTGACTTGATTTGGGCTCAGGTCATGATCTTGGGGTCCTGAATCCAGCCCCAAGTCGGGCTTGTACCAGGTGTGGAATCTGCTTAACATTCTCTCTCTTGCTCTCCCTCTGCCCATCTCTCTCCTTCCCCTCTCCCTAAAAAAGAAAAAAAAAGAAAAGAAAATTGTGCTACAAACTTATCTGGAATCTTCTAATAGGTGTTACATTTGAGCATGTTTGTTCCTCAGTACATAAGATTTTATTACTCAATATACTATAGGAAAAGTATTTTGTGTCAGTATAAGTGTCTTTGCTCTCAACTTGAATAATGTAAGAAGAGAAAGTTTATAAAAAGAGTTAGTACAGGTCCAAGTACTGGGTGTTTTAAAATTTAGCATTTGCAATATGATTAACTCATGATAGAAATCTTTTCATTTTTTTCTACTGAACTTCTTTTAAATTTATTTTTGTATCATTTTATTTTTTTCATCACGACGGTGCGCTCTCTAGTCCCCATCCCTTATTTCCCCCATCCCTTCTACCTGCCACCCTCTAGTAACCATCAGTTTGTTCTCTATAGTCTGTTTCTTGGGGTGCCTGGGGGGCTCAGTCGGTTAAACACCTGACTCTTGATCTCAGCTCAGGTCTTGATCTCAGGGTCATGAGTTCAAGCCCCACATTGGGCTCCACATTGGGCATGGAGCCTACTTGAAAAAGTCTATTTCTTCGTTTGTCGCTCTCTTTTTTCCTCTGTTTATTTCTTAAATTCCACATATGAATGAGATCATATGGTGTTTGTCTGACTGGCTTATTTCACTGAGCATTATACTCTCTAGCTCCATCCATGTTGTTGCAAATGGCAAGATTTCCTTTTTAATGGCTGAATAATATTCCACTGTGTGTCTCTATACCACATCTTCTTTGTTCATTTATCTATCGGTAGACTTGGGCTACTTCCCTAGTTTTGCTATTATAAATAATACTGTATTAAACATAGGGGTGCATGTATCCTTCGAATTAGTGTTTTGTATTTTTTGGGTAAATACCCAGTAGTGTGATTTCTGGATCGTAGGGTAGTTCTATTTTTACCTTTCTGAGGACCCTTCGTACTATTTTCCAGAGTGGCTGCACAGCCTGCATTCCCACCAACAGTGCAATAGGGTTTCCCTTTCTCCACATCCTCGCCAACACCCGTTGTTTCTTTATGATGCAAATCTTTTATCCTCATGGTGCTTCAGCTTTATTAATTAGAAAATTGATAGAAGGATGCTTATTATCCAGCCTCAGAATAGCAGAAGCAGTGCCCTGTGGAAGGTACGCATAATATTCAGAAGGCTCTCTGAAAACTTCTGCCCCAGCTGCTACTACAGAATGAGCTGGCCGAAGAAAGAGTAGATCGGTAGCAGAATACGAGATCCCTCTTTCCCCGGCTTTCAGAACTCCTCTCAGGCACCTAAGCCCCTTTCTCTGAGTGCGCCTGTTTGTCGGTGGCTAAGTAAATATTATTTCCATTAACCAAAGAGAAAAAAAAAATGTTTGCAATACATCATTTCCCTGGCAGTTTGCCCAGGGCTCTTTTTTTCCCGAAGCAGAAAGCGTCCCCGGTGGGCACTCAACAATATGCTTGTGCTGCCTGCGGATGTAGCTGGTCGCCCCAGCCCCAGGCCCTGGTCACATGCCTCCTGGAGAGTCATGTCCCCCTCTCTTTCTGCCTTTTACACAGCAGGTGCGCCCTTGGAGGCATCCTCTGCCACGGGCAGCGCTCTGGGTGGGGTTTTGGGTTTTTTTAAAGCCAACAATTCTAGGACATTTTCCAGGAAGATGTATCCGGAACTTGATCAAAGACCATCATTAGCAAAAGTGAGGCAGTCATTTCCTTAGGTAAGTTTGTCCACAGGTCACTTGGGTTGGGGGCCCCCTGCCAGAGAGAAGGGGGAGCACTGTGGCCGTGCCTGGTGATCCTGTCCCTGACCCCGCTGCCTCCACTCTGCTCCAGTCCCTCGTGCCTCAACCTGGACATTCATTGGAGGAAGAGGAAAGACCCCGCGTGAGGACTTTCAATATCAAAAATGGCAGCTGGAGAACCCCTGAAACTGTTCTTCGCTGACCCACAGTGGCTGCTGTCGGTGAGGGCAAAGGCCATCAATGCGTAGGGGACTATCAAAGGTCCAGCTTCTCCATGAAACGATTGGGGGACTTTTCCAGCACAACGAGCTGAGAGAAATTGCTTGTATGTGGATATTTATGGCCCCTACTGATCTGATAATACTCCGGCTAGACTGCTAGCATTCGGATCCCAGATCTGCCTCTCAGTAGCTGTGTGACTTTGGATAGTGCCCTGACCTCTATGGGCCTCAGTTTTCCTCCTCTATAACCTGGAGCTATCTGCCTTTTGGGGTTGTATTTGAGATCAAATGTCTTAATACCGGCAAAGCTTTTAGAACAACGCCTGAAGTACTGTAAGCCCTGAACGAACGAATGAATGAATGAATGTTGTTACTGAATTATTTTTCACAGACAGCTAACGTTTATAAATGTCTTCTGTGTGTCTAGCTTTGTGCTAAGTTCTTATGGGATATCTCATTTGTTCCTCGCAATCTCGTGAGCTTTATATTTTAGAAGTGAGGAAAATGAGGACCAGGCACTTGTCCAAAGTCAGTTACTAAGTGGCAGAGTAAAAGTTTTAACTTTAGTCTGTCTGGTTCCAAATTCCACACTTCCAAAATATTATTACAGGCAATCTACGCATCCGCGGTGAAACCCACCATTGGTAAGCGTAATGTAGCTAACCGCAGAATCCCAGGCTCTAAGGTTCGAGTTCCACTTTGTGTCACGGCGTTTGATACTTGCTTGTGGGCACCTGGAAACTACTGTTGGTCAAGGAGTTTTGAGGATGGAAGAAGCTCTAAGATAACTCTCCAGAAAGACCTATTTTTTTTTGCTTTCTAAATCTAGGAAAGTCAGTGAAGATTTTTCTACCTCAATTGCAGGAGACATTTTGTGGGCAGCCTTTGATATAAAGTCTTTTACAGGCCATCACTTCCCCCACTGAGAGGCTGGGCAGAGGACTCTGCCAGGGTCTGGTCAGTGGATCAAGGATGAGACCAAAGCAGGTGGAAGAGAGGCCGTGGTCAGAGGACGGTGGGGCAGGACGACCCGTGGAATGACCAAGGCCAAGTCTAAAGTGAACACGTGGCCAGAAGTTGGATTCAACATGGAGGGAACAAGGACCGCAGTGGGGGGAGTCTCCGTGGAAGCCTGCTGACGGGTGGGCGCTGGGCTGGGGGTCCCGGGGACACTCCCAGTGACTCCTAGGGAAGAGTTTTAGCATTGCCACCCCCGCCCACAGTTTGTATACATAGTTTATATATCTGTGAAACCATTGAAAATATTATCTCTGAATTACGGGAGATAAATCAATATTACCCAAAGGGACAGAAGGATTCTAGGAGTTAATTTTGCCTCTGTCTTCGGCCTGCTTCTTGTGGCATTTTTGATTAGACAAGGGCCATCATAGTTTATTAAAAATAAACTAGAAATAGATGGAACCTTGGTTCATTTGTCCTGCCCCTGTCTTCTTCCTGTTACATCTCCATTTCATGCGGTTGTCTGGCCAAAACAGTGTCTATTTTTAAAGCAACAGAGGATGCTTTCAGGCTTGGGTGAGAAAGGCCGGCGTTAGTGAATCTTGCTTTGGCCCAGCGGCTCCTCACAGTGAGTCACAAACCTCCTCTGCCATCTGAGACAGAGAGTGGGCCACAAAGGAGCAGGACTGGGGAGACGTCCTTCCAACCTTCTGTAGAAGTTCTTCGGGAAATCTGTTAGAATCTGGTTTGAAAGGGAAACATCCCCCTTCCACGTTTTTTCATTCCAGGCCTTTAATGCTGTTTTTTTTTTTTTTTTTTTAAACTATATTTAGATGCGGAAACAAAACAAAATAAAACACCCAACTGAGGAAAATGGTTTTAGCTTGGAAAAAGCCTGAGAGAGAGAAAGGTGGTGTGGGGGTGGGGGGCTAGGGTGTAAAACTAAATACTTCCAAATGCCAAGAGTTGAATCATTATAAAACCAGACGTCAGCGTTAATATTCTCTGCACCCCAGTTGCCCCTGCACAGAGCCCTGCCTGGGGCCCACGCCTTTGCACCCACTCAGGCACTGCGCACAGTGTTGGCCCAAAAGAGTGAGTCACTTAGTGGTGTGGAGGGCACTGGGGCAATTACAGGTTTTAGCAATTCCGTGTGACTTTAATTTTTTTTTAAAGATTTTTAAAATTTATTTTGATAGAGAGAACACAAGCAGGGGGAGTGAGAGAGGGAGAAGCAGGCCTCCCGCTGAGCAGGGAGCTCGATGTGGGGCTTGATCCCAGGACCCTGGGATCATGACCTGAGCCACCCAGGGACCCCCGTGTAATCGTAATTTGATCATACTTCTCTGTTTATAACCTTTTTCCAAAAAGAATTCCAGGTGCCCATACTTCCCTCTTACTTCTGGCAATCAGAGCTGTATTTGGTGATATTTATTATGTTAGGGACACTTAATGGCTGTCTCCATCCTTCCCTGGATCTAGATATTCTCTGGTCTAGACACCACCTCCAGAAAGTCCTCTTTTATTACTTCACACACACGATGCCCCCTTCCAGCCTTCTCCTTGAGCCATACGCACCGTTGCTAAAACCCCAGCTCGGTTCCTACCCCATCCCAAATGTTCTCCTTGACCCTTCAGTTAGTCTGTATCTCTTCCTTTTCTGACTCCTTGACACATTCTCTGGATCACATAATTAGTAACTTGCTATGTAAGAGTTAGATGCTGATGTATTTGTGTATGCGTGTATTTATATGTACATACACACACATAGATATATATGCGTTTATAAATATATGTTGTCTGAAGGTAATACTGTTTTATCCACTGAAGGTTTTATTTGTACATTTAGTCTCCAGTGTGGACAAGAGAGTCCCCTCTTCTGGGCTTTACAGGGCCTCGTTCAGGTCCTTCCGTTGCTGTGTCTCCCCATGGGGCCAAATGGACCCACCTCCCCCTTCTTGTAGGCCTTGCTCTGGGTACTCGGGACTCAGAATTCCTTGTCCAAATGACCCTAAACCCACTTACAGGGGCCATGCAGGCTCTTCCTGTGTTTGTGGGGCTGTGCACTCCAGGCCTGAAGGGAGGGATAGGGAACTGAGGCAGGGTGGGAAGGCCGGGGCTGAGGGCTGGGTGCGGAATGCCAGGGAGTCCAAGAATCCTAAATAGAACTTGGCCTTCCAGGTCCTTATGGAATACATTTTGTCAAGGAAGGGGGATGGGGTCATGCCTAGCTCACTCAATCTGGAGAGCGTGCAACTCTTGATCTCAGGGCTGTGAGTTCGAGCCCTGTGTTGCATGTAGAGATTACTTAAAAATAAAATCTTTTTTTTTTTTTAAAGAAGGGGGATAAACCCATTTCATTTAAGTTTTTACCTTGATTCATGATGTTTACATATTTAGGTGTAGGGTAAGTGGGCCTCTTTTGTCCTCTCACCCTCATGCCACAAACGTTGGGGCTTTTCTCCCCAGTAAAACTATTCCGTTCTTGTCAGCAGTGTTTAAAAAATATTTTTGTTTGATTTTTTTGTAACTGGGGTGCTTATGTCTGACTTTGAGTAGCTAAAAGGATATATTTTGATTAATTACTGAAACTTTGCTCTACCATGAAGCTTAGTCCTGTACCAAGTGAATATTTTTCCTGAGTATAACGTGTGTGGGAGTGGAATAAAGTCCCTATATCTACTAAATGACTAAAGTTGAATATAAAACCCCACAAATAATCATAAAAAATAATTTTGCTCAATATTCAGTTTATGACAACAAATACTATTTTTTTCATCTACATTGCATTCACCCCTACCTGCATATACCAAGCCTTTCTATTGTTAATTGACCAGAAATCGTTATTAAGTGTGCTGAGTGTGTGGCCAGACCCAGAGAAAAATACATGAGGTCCCTACTGAAATTCTATGCTTGGAACAAAGGACAAGTAAGAAACTTTAATAAAACTTCAGATTTTATGGCTTTAACCATAAGTCTATAGTAGAGTAGACTGTTGGTTTCTTGAAGAGAATATTTTCCTATTTTTAAAAAATGAGAGCTTTTTGGCATTTTAAAATAATAAAAATGGAAGTGCTTTCATTTTTCAGTAGCCATTTTAGTTCTCATAATTTACTAAAAGGCAGACACGATTATTCCCATTTTACAGAGGAGAAAATTAGGCTCAGAGAAGTTCAGCGACTTCCCCAAGGCTACACAGCTGTGACCCAGAAGGGCCAGGCCAAGAGTAAAAGACACTGGCTTTCACCGCAGGCCTCTTTGTACACACCTGGCACCTCCCAGACACCCAGGATCTTATCACAGACTGTCACAAACATTTGTCAGAGCAGGATATGTTGCCTGCGGGGTGAGATCAGGTTTGTAGAGAAATGAGAAGCTTTAAAGCATGAAAGATTTTGGTTCTTCAAATACAAATTTCCCACCAAACATAGCTTTATCTGCAAGTTAGATAAATTAAGGAGTAGAGCGGGACTCCTGGGTGGCTCAGTCGGTTGGGCGTCTGCCTTCGGCTCAGATCATGATCCCAGGGTCCTGGGATCGACCCCGCATCGGGCTCCCTGCTCAGCGGGAGGCCTGCTTCTCCCTCTCCCTCTGCCTGCTTGTGCTCTCTCTCTCTCTCTCTCTCTGTCAAATAAGTAAGTAAAATCTTTTTAAAAACGGAATAGAGAGTATCCATTGTATATTATATGAGTGTTATTCAATTTCCTTTAAAGTCACTTTAAAATAATCAGATTTTTTGAGATATAATTTACAGAAAATAAAATTCACCTATGTTAACTGTGCAGTTGGATGAGTTGGACAGATGTGTTCGGTCGTGAAAACATCTCCACGGTCATAATAAGGAATTTCTCCGATCCTCTGTGCCCTTTTGATGTCAGCCCCTTCTCTTGGCTTTTGATAACCGCAGATCTGCTGTCACAATAGTTGGGCTTTTCCTACTATTCCATATAAATGAAATCATACCATTTGTAGTCTTCTGTGTCTGGCTTCTTTTATTCACTTTGGGCCCCCTTTTAATTGTTTCTGCTTTTACTCTTTCAGTCCTCAGGGCACACGAACGAGGCTTTATTCTCCAAGTGAAATCAGATGGTTCCCTAATTCCCTGCGACTTACTGTTGACGAGAAAATTCTCTCAGAGACTTGGGCACCTCAGGGCAAACCGCTGCTCTGAAATTTCCCGCCTGTACATGGATGGGGTTTAATGTCGACCCCGATGGCTTGAATGGCAGCTTTCCCACTTTCTAACTATGCAATCTTGAACTGGTTTACTTTCTCTGGGCCCCGGTTTTCTCATCGCGGAAGTGGGGGTAATAACTGGATATCCTAGGCTTGTTTGGGCCAAATGAGATTTTACATGGAACAGACTCCCGTGAGAATTAATAAAGACGATGATTCTTGAGGTATGTCTCCTACTTCTGCTTTCTGTCTAATCAGAGGCCTGTGCTAGGGACCCACGAGGTAGGATGAAGGACGTTACCCATTTATGGTATTTTCAAGCCAAACTAATTTTGCCGATTTTTCCATAACGGATCGTGGTGAGCCTTATCTGATGGTGCTTTTGAGGCACATGGTAACAACTTGGGTAAATATTTATAAATGTTAGCAAATAAATGTATTTGAAGAGGAATAGTTCCAAGCCCATGAAATACACAGTGTTCAGAACTAAAGAGAAGTAAATCACCAAATTGTTTCATGAACCAGGGAATTCCTGAATATTCAATATTCTTTCACTTTTGCATAGAATATTTTCTTTGCAGGCTGAAGGGCCTGGAACTAACCAGCCCTTGAATGGATCAATTTTGTGACTTCAAGAGATAAATAAAAAGCCAAACCCGTTTCTGAAAAGGTCGTATCTTTACTGCAAATCTATTTATGCCTTTTGACAATTGGATTTTAACACCCCTCCTCGAATCTGTAAACTGGGCTCCAGTCAGCTAAGGCAGGTGTGCAAATGGCAATAAAGCGGAAGACAGCTTGTGCTTTCCATAAATATTAACGAGCTGATTCCCAAGTCAGATTTCCTCAAGGCATGTGTCCATGTTCAGCTTTTTGCCCTGATTTTAACTTCTTACAGTATTATGGATCTCTACAAGCAGAAACACTTTGATGTTTTTAAGTAATAATTGTAGCTAACTGGGAGAGGTTTGGATGTCAAAAATCTCATCTTGTGTTTATGCACATTTGCAGAGGCTGGTTGTGTCCTTCTGGATGGGTGAGATCTGACTCCTGTTGGGGTAGAAGGTTGAGACGGAAGGACAGGAGTGCCTACACCATGCTTATGATTTCCAGAGAAACCAGTTAACCTTTGCTATGATCTTGACCTTCATCAGAGCTTACAAATGCTAATCCTCGCTGCATCTTCCTTTGATAAATTTAGCACAAATCAATATCGGAAATAATAACAAGTTTTGAGGTATTTGGAGAAGTGGCAAATGGAAGAACAATGACCTTGCACATTGTCCATGGCATGTGTTGCTGTCTGTCCCGACCTGCTCCTTAGCGATCAGAGCAGAGTCATTCTATGAGTCGGACCATGAGCTCCAAAAAGGCAGAGTAGCCTCAGTTTATGGCACAGTGTCTGGCACATGGTAGGCCCTCTAGTCAATAAACATTTAGGTAATAAATATGTATTCCTTCAATAAGCATCTGCTAGTAGATGAATACATGGGATGCTGAAATAATAGGATAATCTACTTCCCGACTATGGTAAAAAGAATAATGTAAGAGAGCATTTGGTTCAGATAAACCAAATTCAATTTTGGGGGGCAAAAGCATTTTATAGAAATTAAAACACAAAAAGCCCTCATACTCGGATTATTTGCTGGAAACCTTGTTTCTTAAATATTACTTACTGCAGATGGCATATACTTTTGAGGGGAGACAAAAAAGCAAGCAAGGGAACAGAGAGTGCCTGCTGAGGTCTCAAGGGATGCATGGGTCCCCAGGATTGTGGGGGATGACAGTCTTGTGGTCCCGTGAGCTCTGGGGAGCGGTCCAGAAAGTTGGGATGGCCTGGGGTGCTGGCCTGACTTAGTGCTGTACTGATACTGGTCTGTGACTTCGGAGCCTGAGGTCATGGTGCCCCGCCAGCCCCACCTCCACCCAAACCTGACCTTGGACTGGACAAATTTCCTGTCTCTGACTTAGGTTTTACATTTCGAACTGCCTACCACCTGGACTAATTTCCTAATGTGCTTAGTATTTTTTTTTTTTTACAAGTGGACTCACTTGAAAAGACTTAAGTTTGTCCATGAACCACTTAAACCATCTGCTTTCTGAGTCACCCTTTGGGAGACACTGGCTTACCCATTTATAGCCTGAAATAGATCACCTTTGCTTATACTCCTTTGTCTCCAAGCAGTAAAATTGCTCAGGTAGGATTTTTCGTGAGGGAGGGGAGTGTGTGTGTGCGTGTGTATGTGTGTGTGTTGTGTATGTTTGGTATGAAATTGTCTAACACAATTAAGGATTTTTAAAAAATACTCAGAGCCTTATTCTAATTTTAAAATCCAGTAGGCCCCATGTTCTGCTCAATTCTGTAATTTCAGCCTTTTCCTTGAATAGACCTTATGATACCTTAATTTTCTGTACTGTCAAGGAAATTTGGGCTTAGATTTTATAACCTAAATTAAAAAGAAAGACGTTTGACAAATCTAAAGATCACTAAGACGTGGGGAGTGTTCTTTTTAATCGAGAAACTGTGGTTGATCGTCTAGAAGAGGGTAATAAATACAATATCCTTGTTTTCCATCCGTCCCCCACTACCTGTTATATTTAGCTCTTGTACATGATAGAAATCTCCTGTCCTACAAAACTTCTGCTCTGAGCTGGATTGATTTAGGACGACTGTAGGTGTTATGGATATTGGTATTTCCAGATTCTCAGCGGCATTTTCTTCCAACAGGAATTCCAAAGGGATCTCTACTTTTCACTTCTGTTCTTTAGATTCAAAAGACATTCTGTGTGTTGATCTTTTATTTTGAAGCTTTATGAAATCGGAATGACAGGGTATCAATACCCAGCAACCCTGAATCCTAAATTCACTCTTCTCAGATCCCGCAGATTAAAGCCTTACATTCTCATGAACTCTTACCTTTTCTGCTCTCTCGTGCCACTCTAAAGCACAACCGGAACCATCAAAGGGACTTAATTCTAAGGCACATTTTTCACACAAACTTGAGAGTCTCATATTTTATTATTTTGTTCTATACTAAAAAGGATCCTCTAATAATTGGACCCTGTGTATAGGTTGTCTAGCTATCCTGGACTGTAAATTCATTTATTCATAGGTGTTTATTGAACTTTCTTGACTTTAACATCATTCATTCATTCGGTAGGTATTTATTGAGCATCTACCATGTCCCAGATGCAATGTGAGGGGCAAGAGGTGCAGCATCTTTCCTCCAGAGACCAGCTGGATGATTGGCTGGTCCACCTGAACTTGTATTAGATCTCATTCATTCTAAGGCCATTGTTTTTTTTTGTTGTTGTTCTTTTTTTGTTTTGGACCATGCATGATCCTACATATATACTTACCTCTGGTGACAAATGCATTCCTTTCGATTCTGGCTCTGAAAATAGCCCTGCTTATTAGTTGGCAGCTGTCATTCCAAACCTTATGCTTATCTCAAGGTCTTTAGGTATGGCGTGTATAACTTAGGTCAAGGTTTCTCGGAGAGCAATAGGAAAAACTGTCCTTTGCTTAGACAAAACATCTCTCATAGGATAGGACTGGTGTGGGAGTATTGTTCTCAGAGTCCTCAAGGCCGCAGACTCCTTTTTGTCGCTAGCTATAGGTGGCCTACATTTCCAAGATTACCTCATGGTCCAAAATGACTGCTCTAGCTCCAGCCATCATATCTGCAGTTCAGCCACCCGAAAGGTCAAAGGACAAAGAAATAAGGTTAAAAGATTTGCATCAGATATTCTTTAAGCATTGTGCACTTAGTTTTCTAGCCATGTGCTCAATCTTTGCTACTTGTGAATGCATTTTCTTCTAATATCAAAGAGTAATTTTCTGTCATCTCTCTAAATACTTTATGGTAATGGATCGTGCTCTTTAATTCCAGAAGATCCCTGGCTGTGAAACGTGTTTATCCATAAAAGAAAGAGGAAAAGCACAACACAACATTACTGATTTTTAAAAATGCTTCTAATGCATCTTTAAAAATGAACTCACAAAATTAAGAGCAAATAGAGATAAATGCTCCTATTTTTCTTCCGGCACATTAAAAAGCCTCTGAAAGCGTTGATGGCTTTCTCCATATTCACGAAGGAGTATTTGATTGCACCTGTGGGCCAAGCCAGCACTCTCTCTTGTTAATTCTGTATATGACGTTGACATCATGTCTAAATGCCCCTTAAGTCGCAGTGTAAGCACAATATTGATTTCAGTCGGACCAGGAGCATCCCTCTGTGAGTGCCCTTGACAGCCCCGAGAACCGTGCCGTTGGGTACCTCGGGCAGAGAACAGGCCTCCATTTGGACGTCGTGCATTTTGACAGTCTTACTTATTGAAAATGAAGAGCTTCGTCCATGCTGTTTTCCAGCTACACATCTGTGGCCTAACATTTCTTGGAGGTGCTGCCAGGCCACTTTGAAAGGCAGCAGTAAGCCTCTAGAAGTCAGCTGAGCTAAGCATTTACTGCAGTATTTCTCCCCCAAGTTCTCGAAGCATTTCCCAGTCTGCGTGGCAGGGTAGGGGAGGACCACGGGGGTAGCAGTGGCTGCTTGCTACAGACAGTCTGGATCTTTCTGAAGATGCGCCGTAACATGGGCAGCGGAATGTGTGCCAGAGACGCCTGAAGAGGGCTGAGTGATGGATCATCGTGTCCTGGGGGAGAAGAGCTCTGGAACAAAAACAGACGAAAGCCAGGGAGGACAGCCCATGGGCCTCCAAGGGCCATGTTGGTGTGGAAGGTTCGTAGTGAGCCGGGGCCACTTCTCCCGGCCTCCTCCCAGATGCAGCAGGTAAATCACACCTGAGATCCGCACCACGCTGTTGGTAGACTGGGAGGGTTTTTCTTAAATATAGAGGCCCCAGTGATGCTGCCGGCTTTTGTTTGCTTTTGTTTTGCCCTCCAGCTCCTGGAGTTGCAGGGAAGTGGGCGGGGTTGGGCTGCGGGGGTCGGGGATCTAAGAGCCCCTGGCTTCCCGGCTCCGATGCCATCCTTTTCTGCAGGACTCGGAGGGACCATTGTCGTTTTCTTCAAGAGGCGCAGAATGGAATCTTTCTTACAGTCCGCTAGGGATACAAGCGGCTCTTGTTAGAAAGCAAATGACTATGGGACACGGCGTTTCCCCTCAGAGAAGGCAGTTCGTTTTCCACGGGGAATCAGAGAAACACGTTGGCCCATTGTGCGTCTGAGCGGCGCTCTCCTGGCACTGATCTCAGTGTCAAGTGACATTCTTTGACAGCTGCCCCGTACCGCCACACCCTTTTAATCTGACTGGGGGACAGAGGCGAAGGGGCTGTCGGCATCAGAGAGGGAACAGAGGAAATGGGAGTTTGGCTTTTCTTGGCAATGGCTTGGTTTCTTTGGAGCTGGTTGATGTTTGCAGATTGCTGCCACCGATGGGAGAACACACGGCCCCGCCTGCGGGAGACCGGCTGCTGGCTTCTGCCCCCCGAGGACGCGGGACAGGCTTGTGGCCTCCATGCCCAACGGCGGGGCTGGGTCAGGGCTCAGCAGAGACCCTTCTGAAAGTATGTCCGGCTTTTGAGCCTTCCGATGTCGTAGTCAGTCTCAAGGACCTAAAAATACGCTTGATGCTTTCAGCTGCTTGAACACAGGCTCCATTGTGCAGTTAGTGGCCCAGGTGGCCCTCCTCTTCCTTGTCCCGCAGCTGGAAGAGCGGCAGGTGGACCAGCAGGCCGGGCCGCTCCAGCCTGGGCTCTTCTGAGTCGGGGCCATGGAACTGGGCGTCGGTCCCCCACACCTTTGGAAACTCAGACTTTGTGAAGTGGGGAAGGACCCCGGCTGCCGGGTGCAGTGCCCAGCTGCTCCGGGCATACCATCCATGATGGGATGTATTTGAGAGCACTTTTAAAATGGTCAGGAATTAAAGAAAGGCAAAGCCCCTCCCCTTGGCAAATTGTGCTTCTCCGGGGTACAGGTGTGGGTCGACAGAGGCAGCGATCCCCACCGGGCTACGCTTTTAATCACTTTTTTTTTTTTTTTTGTAAGTTTGGAAATTTGCCAAGGAAGGGAGAGGTTTCAGATGAGTTTTACAATTATTCGGACAGTTCGCCTAACCATTTGGTGCCGTCCATCTCTACTTTAAATTGCTGTGAAATGATGTGATCATCTGTTCCACGTGCTGGTTAAATCACTGAGCTCTCGCGCCGGTCCCTGGGCTGGCCACAGTGAGGTGCTCGTCGTGCCTCGGTCCCGGGCCCCAGGGGGCTTCATTTGTTTGCCCGCAACAAACAGTTGGGGTCCAGAGTCATTCCAGGAGCTGGGAGCAGGAATGTTAGTTGGTGGGGTTTTGTGGATTGGGTTGCTTGAGGTCATTTGGGAATGATATTCTCTGTAACCGGAATGTGAAATTGGCAATTTGCTCTAAGAATTCTAGAGGGGAACTATCCTATAATTTCTTAAAATGGACAATAATGCCCGCGCCATTCTCCGTTTTGCCTTTGCCTTTGTCAGTGAGCAAGAATACGTGGAAATTAAGATATCCCGTGTTCTCTGGAAGCTTCACCAGTTGTTTCAGTGTTACTTTGTTCTTTGCTTACTTCGCAAATCTGAAAGTACAGAAATGTGGTTTTTCTTTCAACTGCTGGTCGGTGATATCCGTGTCAGGTGATGCCTGGAAGTGAATTGGACGGGCACGGGATCTCTTTGCGATCTACGGGCACGGGATCTCTTTGCGATCTGAGCTGTCAGTTCCGCATAGATTCTGTGTTCTCGGTTTTGGTTGTTCTGAGGGGTGTCTCATCCAGCTGCCACTGCCTGGCCCCTCCTGTTTACTCTCAACAAAAGGCAACATTGAGAGCCCAGCCCCCCGGCCAGCCTGGACCGCCAAGCTGAGCTTTTAGCTATGGGCCTGGGATTGTCTCTGTCCTCGTGAAAAAGAAGAGCTAGTTTAGACAAATTAAAACACAAGACCAAAGAAACCGACACATGAAACAGCCACGAGGATATGGGCTTACACTGGCTTTGCAGAGAAGATGAATAAACAGCTGCTGTTTCCCCCACCCCCCGCCCCACACACTTGGGGCTGTTTCTTCTCTTTCTGCAGTCAGTATCTATAAGAGTCAGGTTATTGACATTTATTTATGTTTAAGCCTAGAGGAGTGTTTTTGTCGGGGGATAGGATGAGGGAGGATTATTCAGGATAATTTTATGTGATTGCTAACAAAAGTCTTTTTTTTTTTTTTTTTACTCTTCATAGTTCCCATGGTGATTTTTTTTTTCATTTGGCGTAGCATTGATCTTGTGGGTTTTAATTAGACTCTAATAGTCCCTAGGAGCAGAGAGTGTTGTGATTCGTTAGTATCTTCTCTTGTTTAATGTTTGTTGATGGTTAGACAACAAAAAACGATGCAAAATCTATTGTTTTTATCTGTATCATTGCTTGATACCGTAACAGGACTATAAGGGCATCATGAAAGGGAAAAAAAAATTAATAGTAAATTCTTTTGCCTTTTTTCCTCTTGACAGCGTCAACTCAAAATTCCTTTGGAATCACCTGGTAAAATTATGGCTTTCAGAATTCACAGAAGTGGTTAGACCACAGAGGTTCCCAGTCTGTGGGCCTTAGCCTAGGGGAGGCTGGGGGTGGGAGGGTCACAGCAAGGAGTCAAGAAACCAATACTGTCTGTGAACAATAAGTAGCATACCTTTTGTATATATGTATGCTGTTAACAGTTTTTCAAGTGCATGCAGATCCTATTGTGACTAATCAAACATAAATTCAATTTAAAAGCATAGCTGAATTCATGATAGCCTTCTATCATTAGTATTTCCTCAATAATCAACAAATATAAAATACAACTACTACCATATAGCAATGCACATAATTTTTTTAAATTTAAATTCAATTAGCCAAGGTATAAGTACACCATTCGTTTTTGATATAATGTTCAATGATTCATTAGCATGTAATTTTTTAACATTAAATAATAGTTCGTGTCTTTGAAATCGACAGGGACCACTGTTCTGAATAATTTATGAGTATTGTTGATTCCTATATCAACATATATGTTGATAAAGGTATTCCTCCAAAGGTGTCTATGAAAGAACTTTCTAGAAAGCAGATGGTTGACATTTGTTACAATGTAGAAAATGTATCCTATAGCTTCTGCTGTTTCTCAGTGATAGCACTCCAAATTACTATTTGATGGTGGCACCAGCCTTACAAACAGAATAAGTCGGCCTCTCCTTGGCTTCTCCCTATATCCCCTTCCCTATTAGCCTTTACAGTTTCCCTAGCTGTAGGGAATTAGGAGGGGGAGGAATTCCTTGCTTCTGTGTTGGTGGCTAGAAATTTGGAAACTTTGTTGGAGAGGCACTATGAGTTGCAGAAGAATAGGACACCTTCCATTCTGTGACGGTGAAGTTTGACCAAGGTTTTACTATGTCTAGATGCCACTCTCTAATGAACGCTGCCCATCAGCTGACATGGGAAGGGCTGGGGTTTCTGGGGGAGCTCAAGTAGAGGCACCTGGAGCGAGCCTCAGGATCGGAATTTCCTGAATGAGTAAGCCTGAAGAACCTGGCAGGGTAGCTGGGAAAGGGGCACAGTTGATAGACAAATTCTCCATTTCCTTCCTCTAAGTTGCACCTGGAACTGGGATGTCTTCCTGTATGTACTTCTCCAAAGATAATTGTTGAAACCTACATAGCAATTCTTGAATTTCCATGATGAGGAGTTTTGAAGAAGCTTGCTGCCGAAGAATGAAAAAATAAACTCTGAACTGGAGACATCATTAGAGGTCTTAGACATCATTGATTCCAATTTCCCACTCCATGCAAGAATCCTTCCTTAGAGAAGCTTCCTAGAAGTCTAGAATCAGAGAGTTCTGGGTCACCTGGAATCAAGAGTGCCGGCCGGTTCTTACTTGCACACTTGAATTATATGAAGGCAGAAAATAAGACGGCTAACCTAGGCCCGTGTGTAAGCATCCCATCTGCCAGTGAGTGCAGATGCATTAGGGGGAAGGAGCGAGGTAGGGTTGCAAAGGGGGTTGGCAGAAATGCACGCAGAGGCTGGGAGTGCTTGCGTGTGACTTCTGACCGCGGTCTTCTGGTCCATTGTGTTTCTCTCCGGTACAGGTTGGTAACCACAGGAGCTAAGCAAATAATTCCTGTATCTATTTTTTCCTGTTTGGACAATGAATGCAATGTCCGTGTGCTCAGAAAGGCTCCTTTTCCTGCCTGCTAGCCACAGTGATCGGCTGAGGAAGAAGCAAAGTCAAGAGCTGGTTAAAATGCACACACACTTTGCCGTGGAGCATCTGATGTCATTGCTGGGTACTTTTGGTTTTGGAGTCTGAAATAACACACATTCCAGAGGCCTGGGAAATTCCCGGGTGGCCATCGCCATAGATGTCATCTCATTGAATCTCATTAAATTGTGGCAGAGGTTCCAGGCTTCTAACCTCGAATGGTTCAAAGGGGAAAAAGAGGTCTCTGTGGGGAACGATGCCTTTGAAAGGCAGTCCACCTCTGGGCAGAGTCTTCTGTGCCTCTGTGAATACGATTGATGTTCTCTTTCTCCTTCTTAAATAATGACTGCTACTAAAAATAGCTTTCAGAGGGATATCAGAATACAGCTGCGCATAGCAGGACCTAGGCATCAGACAGATCACTGTAGAGTTTGGAACTTTGATTTCCCAAACTCATATGTGCAGGTCATTACCAACCCAAGCCCCGTTGCCCATGTAATTCCCAAAGGCAAAGGCATTTGGATGGATAACAAGCGTGCTTCCTAGACATGCCTCCTAGTTCCTACTTATTTTTACCACAGTAGCTATATTCTGGGTTCAGGTCTTTACATTAGAAGCCCCCATCCCCACCCTTCCAGACACATCCTCCTTCTGGATATGAAATGTGAGCACCAATGACGGTGCTTAGCCAAGGTCTAAGTGAAGGCAGGGAGATACTGGCCATGGGTGGACACCTTCCCCTTGTGAAAGGTGGGTAAGAGGAGCACAAATGGGGGAACAGAGAGGGGCAGTGGTGGGTAGGGTGAGCAGAGACTCCGCTAGGCACTGTGATCCTCTCTTCCACCCTGTAAAGAGGATGCCGGGCAGTGCAGTTCCAGCACTTTCTAGCCAGCCGTTGTATGTATTACCATCATCGGGGTTTCCAGAATTAGCAATTCGTCACTTTTGGAAGCCACCCATTGGAGCACCCAGCCCATGCCAGAAGTAGAGCAGTCTGAGTCTTGAGGTCCTCCTGTTTGAAGAGCCTGCCATTAATTTAGGATCATTTTCCTGCTCTAGAAAAAATTTTTAAAAGCCCTGTGTTGTCAGATCCCGGTCCAGCAGGCGGCATGGCACCAAACGAGGCTTTAGGGGTGGGCATTGGGCAGCCTCATTTCCCCAGATACAAGTCCCATGTTCATTGCAGCACTGGTCACAACAGCCACGATGTATACAAACCTAAGTGTCCACCAATGCATGAATGAATAAACAAGAAAATGTAGCATATACACGTGATGGAATATTACTCAGCCATGAAAAAGAAAGAAATCCTGCCATCTGGCAACAACATCGATGAACTTGGAGGGCATGACCAATAGGTATTGCCTGACACTGATTATATGAAGAATCTAAAAAAATAGTTGACCTTCAAGAAGCAGAGAGGAGCATGGAGGTTGCCAGAGGCTGGGAGGAGGAGGGAATAGGGCGTCGTTATTCATTATATCAAATTTCAGTCTTGCAGGATGAATGAGTTCTAGAAGTCCGCTGTGCAGAGTTGTTCAGCGGGTAGATCTCGTGTTAAGTGTTCCTACCACAATTAAAAAAAGAAAAAATTAGAACAAAACACACACAAAAAAAAAAAGAAGAAGAAGAAGGTGCAACTCACTGTCAAGCCGTGACCTGAAACCTTCTCTGAGCTTCCTTGGAGTTTCTGCCTGTTTTGCCTCCTCTGGCATGAGTCTCATGGTCTTTCTGCCACCATGTGAAGTGAGCTCTGCCTTCTATTTCTCTAACTGTACCTCCCTCAGCTCCAAGTGGCCTTCTTAGCTCTGTGACTGCAGAGGACATGGGCAGGCCTGTTCGTCCTTTCTGGGCTTTTCCTAACCTGCTTTCTGGCAGCGTTCACCCCAGGTTTCCTCAGGATCTCTGAGGTCACATGTACAGTCGTGGCTCCTCTCAGAACTTCAACAGCAAAATCACCTCGAAGCCAGAAGCCTGTATTATATCCGGACTTCCAAGAAAGACCATGTTTTCCTCTCTCTTTGTTGTCGTTGCGCTCTGTTCTACCACAGCAGGGGGAAAAAAGCCAGGCCTTCTCTTGTTCTCACAGCTTTTACTGACCAGGTGCAGATTCCCAGGACTTTTTATAAATGTCTGGCTCTTTTTGGTGAGGGAAAGGAGTGTCGTAGCCTCTAGCTTCTAAAGATCTCTTCGAGAACTTCTCTAGAGGATCAAGCATGTCCTCATGTTGCTGTGTGTTACAAATCTCAGGAACAGGAATGATTGTGTTTATAAGTCACCCCCAGGTGTCTGTTCTCTGAATCTGCCCCTCACAAGTGGGAAGAGAAGAGGAGGCACCCAGTTTCTAGTGCCTGGCTTGGGGCTGCCAACCCTGCCCTGCTTTGGGGAGGACCCCCCCCTCACCCTTGCAGGTTCAAGCCGGAGTCGCCCACGGTGAAGGGGTTGGCTGTGTGTCGTACAGAACGGATTTGGTTGGTGCTGTTTCAGTTGTTTAACTGTGACCCTCACACAATTATTAAGAAGAAAATGGTCTCATTTCATTACTAGTGAAATTCCTGAAAGCCCATAAAGACAATTGCTTGCAGGGAGCAGTGTCCAGATTCCGTGTGAGCTGAATTGCAGGGGGTAAATGCATGATACGATGGAGCGTTTCTAATATTCGTCGTTAGATATGCAGACATGCGCAGAGAGCATGTGGGAGGGCTGGAAACTGGATCCTTTGGTGGGAAGTGCTCAGTTTGGAAAGTGGACACCTGAGAAAGTAAGCAAACAGGAAAATGTCACCGCCTGCTGTCTCTATTGTCTCTTCGATGTTTGCAATATGGCCGACGTGGGGATGTTGACTGCTTAAAATTGTTTCTCGAGCCCACAGCCGTGGTCTTACCCATGTGTGTATTGACAGTGATGTTTTACTAAACACCTCCCACGCCCCCCAGCACCTTACCAGAAGAGACAGACCCTGAGCCTGTCAGCCTGAGCCTGAACCTGAGAAGGAGAATCATTTCAAAGGAAAATAATCCAGCGGTCCACCCAGCCCTCCCGCTCGGGAAGGTCCTCCCAGGTGAAGGTGGCCATTGACTGATCTACTCTTTGATGTAAGATAATCTTCAAAGTGAGATGTTGCTGCTTTGTCCCACTCTCCACAGCTTTGATTGATTGATTTAAAAATAATGCTAATATAAAATTTTAAAAATTATAGTAAGCAAAGTTTTTTGTTTTTGTTTTTGTTTTTTAAAGCAGTAATAGAGAGGCATCAGGGTCGCTCACTCAGTGAAGCGTCCCACTCTTGATCTCAGCTCAGGTCTTGATCTCAGGGTCATGAGTTCAAGCCCCACATTGGGCTCCACAAACAAAATAAAATAAAATAAAAAAGTAATTAATTAATTTTTTAAAAAGTAATAGAAATTCAGTCCTTGCTTAAATATTTCATTGCTATAGCCATAAGTACATGTTGAAAATCCTTCCTTAACCTGGAAGTTCAGAAGTCCTAGAGATTGATAAGAATCATTACTTGCTGTTGAGTAGATTGCAACCTGGGATATTTTATTTGTGTGTTTATTTTAATACATGTACTTTTGTAACATGGTTCTTCATTATATATGCTGAGTAATTCCTTTCACTGTAGGACTTTGAAATAATTCATTTCTGTGCCCTTTTCTGCTCCTATGAGTGCAGATAGTTCATTCAGACCAGGAATTGTTAAATCGTTCTTCTGATTAGACACTTGACTTCTTAGTTTTATACGTAATGAGTGTTCAAGAAACACCCGACTGATTTAATGGTTACTTCCAGTCTTCAAATTACATCTGTAACTAATGAAGTAGATTTTGGGGTGAATATGGGAAACTATCATTTGTCAAAATTCACTGTTTTTTTTCCCTTTTACTGTAACATGAAGGATTATGAAAAATAATCACATTCTCTTTTCCTGCCTGTTCCAGGAATCTTTAAGAAATTTAAAGAAACCACCCCAAAACTTAGGGCTCAACACACATTTCGCCGTACCATTGCGTGGTTCTTTGGGCTGAATTGGTTCAGCTGGCACAGTGGGGTATGTGTGTGATGCTGACTGGGCTGGGAGACATGCCTTCTTCACACGTGTGTGTGGCTCCTTTGTGAGGGTGGCTGGAGTCGAGAAGGCTGGCTAAGCATCTCGTCTTTCCGCGTGGCTAACTTTGGCTTCCTCACAGCATGGTGGTCCTGGGTGTTCCAGAAAAGCAAGGCTAAAGCTGCAAGACTTCTTTGAGCTAGCCTTGGAAATTACAAGACAGGACTTGGGTCACATTTTCTCAGGCAAGCAAGTCACTAAGATCAGCCCAGATTCAAGGGGAGGGCTCTTAGATTTAATCTCTCAGTGTGGGAGGAGCAGCAAAGAATCTGCAGCCATCTTTAATCTGCCACATGATGTAATAAAAAGTAGCCTTTTGTTTTTTTGTGTGTGTTTGTTTGTTTGTTTGTTTTTACATTTTAAAGATTTCTTATTGAGTTGGACCCATTAATAGAGACTTATTTTTGTTTTAGAAAAGCACAAATATGGTCAGTTCTCCCACTGAGCCATTAAATTTTAGATGACGGTAATTTTAGATTCTCCCTAACTTGTCATAGGCCAAGTAGAGTACACGTAGGTGCCCACTTGGAAACTGATACCGGCATATCAGTTCTGAGGTCCTGACTCACTGGTCTTCATGAGAGCCTCTCTGAGAATGTTCTCCTTGAGAACAGAACTTCTGGGGAGGGGGGCAGAAAGTCACAACGACCGCAGGACAAATGCCCAAGCCATTAAGACAATAACCACCCTTGTAACAAAACATTTTCCCCAGGAACCATGAACATTGTGAAATTAAATAAAACAGGCTAGTTCGAGCCCTTTCCAGGAGGAGCTGCTTTGAACCACGACATCAGATAGCATCATTCTGTTTAACAAGAGAGGGTAAGAAAAACAGACATTTCCCAAGGTTGGCCCACTTCACGAAGTGCCATGAGGCTCTCGTTAAAATGCGACGAACTGAGATCCTCTGTCCCCGAGGGCAGGTTGGCCTCTGTGTGACAGCCTTGCTCCAGGAGTCCGTGCTGGGGCATTCAGGCTTGTCCTGCCCTGGCCTGGTCGGCGGCCACCTCTGAGCGCACTCGGGCCTCTCTTAGGAAGAACCGAGACCCCACGGGGAGGGTCCTGCACCGGCTGCCGGGCCACCAGCCCCATCTACCTGTGTGCTTTGCCAATGCCGGTTCCCATGGCAACTCAGAGCCTCAGTTTGCCATGCTCTTGGGAGCGCAGCGTACTCTGTACGGCCCCATCGGCCCCATAATAGCACCGTCCGTACAGAAAGAAAGGGAGCTGCTTCCTTGAGGCCCCGTCGCCGGGACGGTGCCTGGCACACAGTAGGCTTTCAGGCAGTGTTTGTTGACTGAGCAGTAAAAGGCAGAAGTCACGTCTGTGCTTTTTCAAAACACTGAATTAGTTACAGACACTGAAATAGGGAAATTTTGACGAAAACTCAAGCGTTTGGCTGTTCCTGAAAACTGTGGAAACTCGGCGATGTTGGGCCCGAGGGGCAATCATTGGTGGGAGCAGCGTGACAGTCCTCTCTGTGTTGGCTGGTTTTCTAGGGGCCAACGGCCACCTGCCCCTGGCTGCCACGTACACCCACCTCTACCCTCCTTGAACCCCAGAATGCTTATCCCATAAGGCATGTTATCTCTGGGTTGCAGACACTCTCAGGGTGTTTCAGAAATTCCTGTACCCGAAGGGTTTTTTAAATAACTGCCTTATGGAGATATAATTCACATACCGTGAGAGTTACCGTTTAAGGCCTACAAACCAGTGGCTTTTAGTCTATTCAGAGCTGTGCGTTCATCAGCACTAATTTTAGAACATTTTCATCACCTGTGCCCATCAGCAGTCACTCCCCATGTCCTACCTACTCCAGGCCCAGGGAGCCACTCATCTGCTTTCTCTCCCTAGAGATTGGCCTCTTCTGGACACTTTGTATCAATGGGATAATATAATTTGTGACCTTTTGTGCCTAGTTTCTCTCATTTAGGGTATGTTTTAAAGACTCATCCATGTTGTAGCCTGTATCTGTGTTTCTCACCTGAATCATGTTCCGTTGTCTGGATGGACCGCATTGTGTTTATCCATTCTTTAGTTGGTGGACAGTTGGATTGTTTGTTTGATGGACATTGGATTGTTTCCATTTGGGGGCTGTTATAAGTAATGCCCGGAAAATTGTCAACCCCACTAAATAACTAGGTTATGGAGCACATCAGAGATGAAAGGGAAAAACTCCACGCCAGAAAAATTAGGACGGGTTATCAACATTCCAAAAACTTTGGAAAATCATTCCCGTAAGAAGGAAGGATATAATGTAGCAGCTCGTGAATTCCAGAGAGCAAAGGGCACGCCCGGGAAAGCACGGCGGTGCGGGAGTGGTGGCCGGAGAGGGGGCGACCCTCACCAGGAGGCACGGTCCGAGGGGCCTGAGGCCACGTGCGACTTGCAGCGGCCTCTCCGAGCCAAGTCACCCGGGGAAGCTGTCCGGTGTCAGTGGGAAGGACTCGCCCACACTGTAGTTGCCAGGTCTGGGTATCCGCTCTCCCGGGCCTGCTCAGGTTAGGGGCCTGCCCAGGTAGAAAGAGGGTTTTTCTCCAGGCCTGCAAGCCACATGGCCTTAATATTGGCTACTACAGCAAATAATGCCTCCCTCAGACAGTTCTCCTGATGGCTAGTAGCTGCCCTGACCTCGGTCACCCAAAAAGTCTGTTTTCAGAATGACTAATTTTAAGATAAAGCCAGTTGAAGGAGGCCTTGCCCTTTTGGAACATCGTTTTGCTAAACACGTGGGAGGATGTCTGCCCATTTTCCTGTGTTCTGGAGAGGATGAGCCTGGGAGGAAACTTGTTTTATAATAAAAACAATAGGTACAATGTATTGACAACCTGCTGTGTTATAAGTCCATTCTTCCTTTTTTAATTAGCCAAGCATCTTATGAAGATGTTTTTATTCCCATTTCCTAGATGAGAAATTTGAGGCTTAGATACAGCAAAGAACCCAAGGTCATTTGACTTGGGGTAGCAGAGCTTGTATCTAAGCCCTCGACAGATAATGCCAGGTCTCTGTTCCCCTGAGTCCATCTTTCCAGAAGGTGGTATTTTGGGGAGGGAAGAGGTCTTTTTTTTTTTTTTTTTTTTTTTAAGATTTTATTTATTTGGGAGAGAGAGAGAGTGAGCAAGGGGAGAGGCAGAGGGAGAGGGAGAGAGAAACCCAAGCAGACTCCCTGCTGAGCAGGTAGCCAGACCCAGGGCTCAGTCCCAGGACCCTGAGATCATGACCTGAGCTGAATTAAAGAGCCAGACGATCAACTGACTGAGCCCCCCAGGCACCCCGGGAAGTGGTCTTACTACGAATGACAGATCGTGTCTTTCCGGGGCACACATGTTTGGTAGGTGAGTCTGACAGCAGGGTCTACCCCCTTTGGCCCATGAGCCAGTGCCCTCCCTGTGCAGCAACCTGAGCCTGTCCTCAGTCCAGCCGGCACCCCCGGCTCCCAGCCGGGGCTTCACCCTCCGGTTCCCCGTACGGCCCACCAAGCGCTGCCCTCCCCTGTGCGAGCAGACGAGCCTGTGTCTGTAAAGGTGCGAATGCCCGGGGTCCGCGGGGGAGCCGGGGGGGCCGAGGAGGGGATCACGGTGTTAGCATCTCCCACCCCCCAGGAAGGTCCTTCTCTGTAGGTTTTTCAGGCTGTGTTTCTCTCTCGGGCAGGATAAGCGAGGTTATGCTAAGGTAACAAACAGCTTCAAAATCTCAGTGACTAGTGACAACAAAAGTGTATTTCCTGCTCAAGCTACAGGGGCGCTGATGCCCGCTGGGAATTCTGCCCAGAATAAGCGCCTCGGTCGGGGACCCGGGCGGACAGAGTAACATCCCCTCACTTGTTGACACCAGCAGTTAGATGTTCTGGCCTGGAAGTGACGCAGGACTGCCACTCACAGCACACTGGCTCCATCCAACGGCAGGAGCTGGGGGCCGGAGGGACGGTCCACCCAGGGGCCGGGAAGTGGGGGAAAGCTGGAAACGACAGGCAGACAGCGCCAATGTCCACGAGTCTTGGCGCCCTCATCCCTGGCTCCTCCCCCAACCGTGAATTGCAGCAGGAGCGGGCCTCGGGCGGGGAGACTCGGGCCCCCACTCTGCACCAAGACCCAGACCCCCCACTCTGTACACTGGAGAGTAATATTACTTTTAAGTGTGTTAAAAGGATTATGTGGGCCTGGCACATTGTCGGTGTTTGGTAAATGACAACTCGTAAGATGCTATGTAGGAAAAGTTATGGTTTTTCCATAGCAAAAAAAAAAATTCTACTGTCTTTCAATTCTATTTTCCCTAGATAAGCCAATGTCTGGGATTCTATTCTAAGAGCGGGAAGAAAGCACATTTAAAAAAAATGCTATTATTTATTCTTTTGAAGAACTGATAGTTTCCCAAATTAAACATCCGACCATAAGAGAATGATTAAGTAAATAATGACATCTAGACTTCACGAAATGTGATGTAGCCACAAAAATAACAGGGAAAATTATGTAACAACACACAAATTGCCCAGGAGAGTATATTGGTTGAAAATATGTTACGATGTTGTAGATATTCATCGACCATAAGCGTGTTCAAATAAGTACAGAGGAAAAAAGATTGGAAATGAAAATACCAAAAATGACAATTCTGTTAGAGTTGTAGAATTATGAATATTTTCAGTGTTACTTATGTCGTTTAAAAACACATTACCTTACAGATAGAAAAACTTGAGAAAAATATTCTGAGTGCATTTTTTTTAAAAGAAAGGAATTTTTTTTTTTTTAAAGATTTTATTTATTTATTTGACAGAGAGAGAGTTCAGAAGTAGGCAGAGAGGCAGGCGGGGGGGGGGGGGGGAAGCAGGCTCCCTGTTGAGCAGAGAGCCCGATGCGGGGCTTGATCCCAGGACCCTGAGATCATGACCTGAGCCAAAGACAGAGGCTTAACCCACTGAGCCACCCAGGCGCCCCTCTAAGTGCATTTTTTATTGTGTCGTGTTAGTCACCTTACAGTACGTCATTAGTTTTTGATGTAGTGTTCGAGGATTCATTGTTTGCGTGTAACACCCAGTGCTCCATGGAATATGTGCCCTCCTTAATACCCACCACCAGGCCAAGCCCTCCCCCACCCCTCCTCCCCTCTAAAACCCTCAGTTTGTTTCTCGGAGTCCACAGTCTCTCATGGTTCGTCTCCCCCTCCAATTTCCCCCCCCTTCACTTTTCCCTTCCTTCTCCTAATGTCCTCTATGTTAGTCCTTATGTTCCACAAGTAAGTGAAACCATATGATAATTGACTCTCTCTGCTTGACTTATTTCACTCAGCATAATCTCCTCCAGTCCCGTCCATGTGGATACAAAAGTTGGGTATTCATCCTTTCTGATGGAGGCATAATATTCCATTGTATATATGGACCATATCTTCTTTATCCATTCGTCTGTTGAAGGGCATCTTGGCTCTTTCCACAGTTTTGGTATTGTGGATATTGCTGCTATGAACATTCGGGTGCATGTGCCCCTTCTTTTCACTACATCTGTGTCTTTGGGGTAAATACCCAGTTGTGCAGTTGCTGGGTCATAGGGTAGCTCTATTTTTAATTTTTTGAGGAATCTCCACACTGTTTTCCAAAGTGGCTCCACCAGTTTGCATTCCCACCAAGTGTGTAAGAGGGTTCCCCTTTCTCCACATCCTCTCCCAACACTTGTTGTTTCCTGCCTTGTTAATTTTGGCCATTCTAACTGGTGTGAGGTGGTATCTGAATGTGGTTTCGATTTGAATTTCCCTGATGGCTAATGATAATAACATTTTTTCATGCATCTGTTAGCCATTCGTATGTCCTCATTGGAGAAGTGTCTGTGAAATGCATTCATTGATCTACTCAGAGACTATGAAGAAATTTTCAAGGTAGAAACATTAATACCGTAGTGAACACAGATGAAAATACTGCATAGATGATCTCTGGTTCACAAACCCAGTGGAAGAAATTGGGCCCAAGGTAAGGGAGGATGTTTTTAGGAAGCAAAAATAATAGAACGTCTCAGGAAAGCATGCAAACACGCATGTTATGATGCCTTCCAAATGTGAGTGGGGCTTATCAAGTTTGCAACCCGCAGAATTCTCAAGGAGTAGAAAACTCCCCAGACGGTGCCGGGAGAGCTGGTCGTGTAGCAGTCATCACTTGGCTTTGATACTTAGTGGTGCGTGGGCGTGTCAGCCCCCCACCCCACATTTAAGGGCCTTGTGTGTCAGAAATGTCTTTTCTATTTCTTTCTTTCTTTCTTTTTTTTAAGATTTTATTTATTTATTTGAAAGAGAGAGCATGAGAGGGGGGGAAGTTAGAGGGAGAAGCAGATTCCTGGCTGAGCAGGGAGTGTGATGCAGGACTCGATCCTGGGACTACAGGATCATGACCTGAGCTGAAGGCAGTTGCTTAACCAACTGAGCTGCCCAGGCACCCCTCTTTTCTAGTTCTTTAATGGGTATTTCTGTTTTAGCACCTGACCCAGGGTCAGTCCGTGGTCTTCAGAATCTCCAGGACCTCGTTTAAAGCTCAGGTTCCTGTATCCCCACCCCCAGGAATTTGGGGTAGGGCCCAGGAATCTGCTTCTCCACTCTCCTGGGCCTTCCGAAGCAGGTGCGTGAGGACGATACTATGTGTCCCGCGGGGAGGCCTCCGAGATGTGGAGATGTGTTCGTAAGATGAGCAAACTAACAAGGCTTGTGAGGCGTCCCTCTTTAAATACAGTCTGCTGGTCTATTCTCGCGTTTTCCTGGCGATTTCTGTGTCAATGGACTCCTAGCCTCCGAGCTTCCCCTGCTGGGAGACCCCCCCCCCCCCGCAGACGCACCTGCTTCTCCCCCGGGGCTCCCTGAAGAAGCGGGTTTATGTTGCACAACTGGCCTCCACGGAGGATTCCACATATGCTCCGAAGTGGCTTGTGTTGGTTACTGCCGTCTTAGAAGAGAAGGAAGAGATTATCACAGGAGGGAGCTGTCTAAAATGAAGAGTCTGTGGGCTCCAAATAGCTGGGAAAGCGGCTGCCTTTGTGTAGAAAACCGAACCTGTTTTGCTGAGCACAGTGGTTATTAAGCAGCCGGGGAGGGAAGATGGTCTTGGAAGGCGGAAAGGGAGGAATGAAACAGAAGTTTCGTCGTTTCCGCTTGGAGAATGCCCTCCGGCCAGATGCAGGAGAGCTCGTCTTGGAGACAGGCGAGAGAGCCTCTGTGTCTCTTCCCTCATCTGTAAAATGGGCTTCTCGGTGGTGTCCACTGTCTGGCTTGGCGTAAGAGTCCGATGAAAGGCCGAAGATAAAGCGCTCAGGATGGTACCTGGATGTTGCTCATGGGAGAACGCACGTGGTGTGCTCGCAGGCGGGCATGGGCTCCACCCGCAGAAGGAGCGTCAGGTCGGGACGGCCGCTGTCTGCAGCCGGGACGGAGGGATGGTGGGGCGTCAGGAGGTGGGACAGGAGCGTGTGTCCCCGGCAGCCGGGGAGGAGGCTGGGGAGGTTAATACAGGCCTTGAAATCGGCGTCCCTTCAACTGGGCGTGTGGGGAGCATGGGGAGGGGGCCGAGTCCGGCCTCACACGGAGAGGCGGATTTTATCAAGTGGATGCGTGTGTTTCCAGGACCAAGAGCTGTGGTTCCTGCTTTGACCTCAGACTCCCCTGCTTGGCCCATCAGACAAGCGGCACGGAGGCTTGCTTCTGGGAATAGAAAACACAGCTTTAATGCCTGAATCCGCATGTACCCTGTGAATTGAAAAAAGAAATCAATCTAGGGGTGATTTTCTCCTTTTGTCATTCCCGGTACTTTTCTCTGAAAGACAATTACAAACACACACATGCTGGCCGTTGCCTGCCGCACAGACGTCTTACGGGAAAGTGCTGAAGGCTCTAACCGGAGAGGGCTTACCCGGTTCTTAACAGGGGCCCCCAAAGGGCAGCTTTGCTTTTGGGCCCTTTCTGCGTTTCCAGCACTTACTGGACCAGGTGCAGACCAAGCCCGGGCCCCCTTTGTACCTCACGGCACTGATGGGAGGCGCTGTGCTGAGCCGTGTCACGCTGCGTGTCCCTTTCCTAAACAAAATTAATATTTTGAGGGCGCTGTGCTTTGAAGAGTAAAGATAACAAGATAATTGGTGCTTTTGAAAATCTATGGCTCATTTTAAGCGTGGTACTCACTTTTGATTTCTGATTATATTCCCACGAATCCGTAAATGCAGAAACGCCCCCAAACCATTTCTGTTTTGTTTTCCTTGGCTGATGCTGGGGAAGTCTCTTGTATTTTTTTCAATACAGATATGTCTTTTTCTTTTAAATGTATCCTTATCATAAGAAAAATCAATTTGGCTCAATGGTCTTTATTAGGCCTCCATTGGCAAAGGTCGATTACAAAGAAGAGAACATTCTAAATAATTACTTGACATCTGTCTCACGTTTGGGCCTGCGTGGAACCGTATGGCACAGACCTGGGTCACACAGCTGTCCCGCTTATTTACACGTAGGAAGTCGTAACACTGTCTTTTGTCTCTAGGATCTTTGTCGTTTATTTATGCTGCTGGAACAAGAAAGTAAGAAAGACTTTTCCCACTGTTTTCATGAATATGTTAGGACCTTTATCATACTGTTGTATGAATGAGGTTAACTTTCTTTAGACGTGTGCAAGATAATTAGCAATTTCCGGCTGTGTTTTGGTGCTGGGGTTTTTATCCGGGTAGGCTTTAATTAAATGCCCTTTACTGTTCAGTTAATACATCTGTCTATTTAACTCAATTTGACTTTAACCCAGAGCTACTAGGTAATTAAAACAGTTCATTGCACATCCTGGATGGAATGAGAAGGTCCCAATTTAGGAGCACAGCGCTGGAGAACTTTATATTAAATGTGTGCTCAGGAGTTTGCCACAGTTTCAGCAACATCTACTTGGAAGCAATCATGAGTAAGGAGAGTCTGACAATCACAGAGCTTTGTGTTATTACGTGTTATTTGGGAGCGCGTCTGTAAATTAGGAAGCAGAGGGATGCAGTGAACATTCATAAACAGGCCAGGCGATCTAAGAACTAGGACGCGCCTCACACCTCACAAGCCTGCGCTGTTTCCTTCCCCAGACTTCACCACAAGACTAATTTTGTGGTTGGTTTGTTGTTTTGTTGTTGCTGCTGTTTTTTAAGAAGGTAATTGTAGATTCGGGTTTGAGTCTCCTGTTTTCCCATTTCATTCTCCCGTCTTCCGAATCATTTCGCTGAGAGTGACCTTCCGTGACATCGATCGGGCTGGTTGTCGCTGGCCTTCCCCGCAAATGGCGCGGCCAGAGGGGTCCCTTCACTGGGTCTCGAGAGGTTTCCCCAGGACACCAGCATTCCAGCTGTAGTGATGCTCCTATTTACCAAAGTTGGCTGTTAGTCACTCTTCTGAGTATCCGAACCACCAGAAAATTTATCTTTGTTTCCCTAATCCTTAGAATAGTGCTTGTGGCTCCGTACACGGTCAGCAAATGTTCGTTATATTCAATCATTTAGGAAACACCCATAGGAAAAATTTAGGTAGAAGATCATTTCAATACCCTCTCATTTAAGAGCAGTTTTGGCGGGGCGCCTGGGTGGTGCAGTCAGTGAAGCAGACGACTCTTGGTTTCGGCTGAGGTCGAGATCTTGGGGCCATGAGATCGAGCCCTGTGTCGGGCTCCACGCTCAGTGCAGAGTCTGCTGGAGACTTTCTCTTCCTCTCCCTCTGCCTCTCCCCCTGTGTGTGCACACTCTCTCTGTAATAAATCTTTTAAAAAATCAGTTTTAGCATTTGAAATCAAATATATGTATATTTTATACTATATATATGAAACAATGAATTCTGAAGTCTTTAGCAAGTGAGTCAGATCCACGACCCTTCCAACCCAGTGGCACCGAGAGATGGTATAATGTCAGCCAACTGCAAGGAGCTGGAGATCTCTTCTTTGGTAATTCCTCTGTAATCCACACATCAGAAAGGCAGCACGGTGTTGGGATTAAGAACACGGACCTTGGAGCACAACTTCCTGCGTTCTGGTCCTTTCTCAGCCACTAACCAGTGGGGAAATCTTGGGCAAATGACCTATCAGTGTCCTCTTATGGGAAGTAGGCATAAGCACCTACCTCCCCCTGGGGGAGCAGAGGGGTTCTTCATCTCCGGCAGCCCCGGGGGCCTTTCTCAGGGTGCTGGCATGCCCTCCGGCCACACTCCAGCATAAGGAGTTTGCTTCTCTCTTGCTCTTTCAGGGAAGGGCCTCTCAGAGTTGAAATAGATTTTTAGCCGCTGCTTTCTCCTAAGGCTTCTGAGCTCATAGGAGGTTGGTTTCTGTTTTTGAAGGTGTGAACCGAAGTGGCAAGGAGATGTTTACCTTTGAACCTGAGCACCTCGTTCTGAGGGCAGCTATGTCAAGGAGAGAATTCACTCAGTCCCAAATATGTTAAGTAGGATTGCACCGGGCCTGCCGAGTTGGGCACCTCGGGCTCCCCCTCCCAGCCCAAAGTGAGCAGGAAGCTCAGCGGTGGCGAGGGTGTAGGGTAATTTCTGGGATTTTGATGTGAGTCTGATCAACAGAGCTTTGCTCCCCTCCGTGAGTCAGAGTAGAAAGGCCCTTAGCAAGTGCGCACGAGAGAAGAAGAAAGGAGAAGCAGCCAGTGTTCTGGAGGGGTCAGGGGAGTTTGGTTTTGCTGACAGCTGCGGAACCCCCCCCCGCCCGCCACAACACTGGGCAGGTGCAGCCTGGCTCCTGGGGGCCAGAAGCAGCAAGAAATGGCAGTGGGAAGGCCACCCAGCCCTGCCCTGACCCCCCGGGGCTGCACGAGGGAGCACCCTCTCCCAGGGTCCAAAGAGTGTGGCGTTCTGCTTGATAGAGAGGCAGCGAGGTGTGGGAAAAGCCAGGACAGGCGTCTGCGGCTCCCAGCTCTCGGATGCTCCTGCTTTGGGGTCCAGAGGAAGCCTTTCGTAGCTTGTGCTTCAGTCAGATGGGGTTCGTTCTGACGATTCCTTCTCTGCCTCTGTCACAGGTTGCTGTTAAGAGCAAATGAACTATTTTAAAAGTGACAGGCTCTTGAGTTCTGTGGTGTGCCAAGGTTGGGCGTCAGGAGACGTCCCGAGGAAGGGGAGCATTTGATCACCGGCACTTTCTCGAATTGTCTGCACAGGGTGCTGCCAGACAGCAGATAGACTTTGGGTTGGGCTCGGGATGATTTTAGGTTTCTCTCTGATGGTGAACCTGCTTGTGGCCTCACGCCCATGAGGACTGAGGGGTTTGTGGCCACCCTCCCTCAGTTCCCCGGGGTTCACCCCTGTTTGGCTCAGCGGCTCTGGCAGGGCCCCCTAGGGAAGACGGTTGTAAGCCCTCTCCGAGGGGAGTGGTACTGTCGTGGGGCACATCGGCCCCTCTCGGAACGCAGGTGGCTCACTCGGTGTCCCCGATGCTACATTAGGTGCTCTGATATGGGAGATTCACATTTGAACAGGCTTCCCCATCACTTTTGTGAGATAAAATAGACCATCATCATATTACAAGAAGAAAGGTGGTAAATATCACGTCGTTCTTATTCTCAGTCTTGAAAACAAAAATTTTCTAGGCGTTCTAACATCTGTTTTGCACGGTTCATTTTTATCGGTTAGATTGTTAGGAGAGAGAGAGGATCATGAACTTGTTCTGTGTAAGTTGCAAGAGGCTGGTGAAGAACTCTAGCGAGGGAGTGTTTGGGCCCCGGCATTCTTTCTGTCTCGGCCTGCAGGTCCCCCATCTCACCCACAAGCACTGCCTCTGAAATGCTGTATGTACACAGGTCTCAGCACTCAGCACTCCCACTAAGTCTTTCTATGTAAACCATGGAGAGAGAGTTGATATTTTTATTGTGTTTTTGGAAATGTGAGGCAATACTTTCTGTAGATGAGCAGCTTGTGTCTCTTAAGATAGCACTTTTTATCTTATTTTTCCTCCCTATTTTTGGAAAGTCTGCAGAGAATGGACCAACTAGAGGGAGGTCGAGGAGCTACAAGCGAGTTGTTCCCACGTGTGGGGGGACCGGTTAGTTCCCCAGTGAAGTGCTGCTCAGGACGGGGCCCAGCCTGCCTGCTGCCCTTCTGGTCCTACACTCCCGCAGACCCCGCAGCCGTTCCCGCTGCGGCCGTTCCCGTCACGGCACTGTGAGCACGTGCACCTTCCCATCTTCGCTCATGCTGTTCCTACACCTAGAATCATTTCTTCTATTACTTTCCTTTTCCTTTTCCTGCCCAAACCCTACTACGTCCACCTGCAGAAATTTACCCCTGGTACTTATACCTAACACAAATGTCACTTCTTCCAGGAAGTCCTCACTGCTCACTCCAGTTGGGAGTCAGTGAACTTGACTCATCCCTGATACTCCTTTATTACCTACTTTTTCTCTTGCACCATTCTTAAAGCGTTGAGAGTACCCAGTGCTTGGGATCATTACCATCAATCCATCTATCATCTGTCTGTCTGTCTGGCTGTCTCTCTTATGAGATCATCAACACCGAGAGGGGCATAGCGTGGTCCTAGAAGAGATATCCTTGATTCAAGAGTGGGGCCAGGACTGGGGCATACCTAGCAGCAGGTGTCCAGTCTAAGGGATCTTGAGGGGGTTGCTGCTAACTTATAATCCGAGGTAAAAGCAGCAGAGCCTACAGGAACCCTGGGGGACAGGCAGGCAGGACCCAAATCCACAGGGCGTGGGATGAACTGCTCAGGGTTTGGTAGCCACACTCAGATAGGTGGGGAGCAAGGACTCATGCCAGGGGTCACGATGATTTGGGGTGTCCCCAGCAGGTGTCAGCTGCAGAGGCTTTTCTCTCGGGGCAGCTCAGGGTATTGTAGGTTTCCCCCCATACCCGACCTCTGTGCCTTCTGCCCTGTGCCTGCCCTTCATCTGGCACCTGATGGCAGGTCTGCTCTGGCTGAGCGAGGGGCCTCGGGTCTTAGCTGAGGCCTCAGTGTCCAGCTCTTTCCCCTCCCAGGCAGCTGGGCTTTGGGAAGGCTCCCCTGTCCTACTTCTTCCCATCACTCCATGGCCTCTGGTGCAGTTCCTCGCAACTGGTAGGAATTCAGACAGGGGCCAGCTGAGTTATTACGTCTGCTTACTGGATGAGCACACTTGTTTCTGAGATGTGTCTTAGATTCTGTTAACCGGGACCGCTCATCCCCACAATACCTTATGCTGCGGGTTCGACTCTGAGCCACCTTGTCAAGGAGGAAACAGTTTTCATTCCCTTTGCTTCTCCCCTATTTGTACATTCATGTGTTTTCGTTCACAGTAATGGTCCAGGTTGGGTGGGGATCTAAATAGGAAGAAGATACGGATCCCTGACAGTCCCTTGAGCACAGCCAGCAGGCTTTACCCTCTCTCGGGTGTCATCTCTGGGTCCCTTCTTGTCCCGTCCTATCGGGCGGCCCTAACTGGCAGTGTCCCTCTCTGTGAACCCTTGCTCTGAGGGCAAGGGGAGGCCAGATTGTATGTATGTGCTTGGAGGGCTCCCCTCGATTAGAGCCGCTGGGCTGGAGAAGCTCCAGAACATTTCTGTCCCTGCTGGAGCCGTCTGTGGCTCTTGACAGCTTGTGGGTGAATCCTTTCTGCCCTTTTTGGATGAAGTGAAATGCATTTTGAAGGTTGATGGTGGCTCGTTGGGGGGTAATGACAGGCGACTGTCTCCCCAGGACAGGCAGGGGGACTTCGGGAATGTTTGGTCTCCTGCCCTCGACTTCCAACAGGACCGTCTCCTCTTCTTACGGGGAATGAGCACACGCGTTCCTGTCCTGCCGCATTTCTCTGCCCTTGAGCTTGGCGCCACGGTTCCTTACAGCACCGTACATGTCCACACGTCCCCGAGGCTCTTCGTCATGTGGACGTGTCTTTCCACACAGCATTATTTTGAGTGTGCTATTCAAATTGCTTTTAATGAATCTCATTGTTTTAAAATAAGAGGGGCGGAAAGAATCATGTTCCTAAGTTCGGCATAAGGTTTATATGGCTCGTGCAACTTAAGGCTGACCGTCACCGCATTCTCCTGCCCTTTGAATTTCCCCTTTACACGCGTTGGTTATTCCCATTTCCATCGTTATAGTTGAACTAGCCCACTAGGTCATTTGTTGGGACCCTGTGAGGGCAAGGACCTTAATTGTCTTATTCGTTGTTTCAATGCCAGTCCTTAGGACTGTGTCTGCGTAGGATAGGGACCCAGTAAATATTCTGCGACCATATGTATAACTGAATTGGCTGGGAAGCATCCTCCTAAAGGGGGTAGTCTATACTACAGACTGCGGTGAAGCTGGCTTCATGCCGAGGATGCTGGCCAGGAAGGGCACCGCCTTATAACCACGTCCTGGGATCAGGCGACCATAACCTGGCCAGCTCCTGCCCGGTGACATTACCACTGATACTGCTTCGCATAGAGAAGACTCACAGAAAAGGGGTCTCATGATCTTCCCGTTCTGGGAGTTAGTTGCGGTTTCCCGGGAAACCATGGCCCCCTACAAACTTGGCCTCTGATAGTAGCCAGTTGGAAACGTCCGGTTCGAACACCCGAACCAGAGGGAGGACATCTCACAAATGGAGAACATCCTGACGTCTGTATGCCACTTGCTGTTTCTCCCTTCAAATAATCTACCTTACGTTCGAGCTAATCAACACGCTCTTCACAGCTCTTCTGCGCCCCAGCCTAATTGGCCTGAATTGTTGCTCTCAGTGTGAACAGTTGGCTCTATTCTCAAGGCTGGATTTGATGACATCTAATTATCCTCGCGGCGCAGCCAGGCGAGACGAGGCGGAGGGCGCGAACGGCTGCAGCCAGCTGCCATCAGCGTGCTGATTGCGTTTGCAACCGTCCTCTGCTCCCCGGGCAGCATTGCCAGTGCGACTGTCCTCAGAGGCCCACCCAGCTGTCCTGAGACCCAGTGTGTTGTTGCAGGGAAGCAAGGCAAACCCCGCCGTCTCAGCCCGTCTCTGGTCAACTCATTTCGAGAAATACCGGTTTTCCGCCTGCTGACGCTTTGCAAGCATTTCAGTGCGAGCCTTGTTCTTTGCAGGGGATCTTGCTTAACAAAACTCCGGTTCTAATACACGGCATCTGGCTGGGAGCTGCAGGCAGGGCATTATTTGTAGTGTATTATCTTCATATGAGAACGACCCTTAAAATCGGATGAAATGTGTTCTGCAAACTTTTTTTTTTCTTATGACCTGGCAGCTTGCTTTCTTTTATACAAAATCAGTGGGAAAATGCCAAAGAGAATGGAAGCTCATTATTTGTAATAATAATGACGCTGGACCTTGATGGAAAGATGTAGTACAATGCATGAACCGTTTTGTAATCGTTGCCAGCTAATGCTTAGCTCTCCTTCTGCTGTAGGGTGATTATGATCATTCCTGCCAGAATGACCTAGGAGGAGGGTTGGTCAGGAAGTGAGGCCGTGGATACAACCTTGTGCGTCCCATTCCGCTTCCGTGTTGTGTGTGGGTGACACACTTGCTCCACCGGGAGGCCAGGCTTCCTCATTTTGGAGAATTTTAAGATGCTTGACTCAGGGTTCTCTTATTTATTTCTATTTGTAATCTGCTGCAATCTTTCTGTGTAATGAAAAATACAATGACATCCAAGGACTTTTGGGGGTGCAGGCACAATTGAATGAAAATGTGGCCAGAAACCCTCCCTTTGAAGATTTCCCATGACATGAAGATTAGGGAAAGTGAAGCTGATAGAAGGGGAGGGTTTGGTTCATTTTAAAGAAGGGTGTTGGAATCATAGACTCTCAGACCTAGCAGTGAACATGAGGCCTTCACGCCTGAGCGATGGTGAACTTGTTCCATAGCACTGGGGGGTTTGGGCCGGGGTAGCCCCCGGGGCTGGAGTCCTGCAGTGTGACCTCTGTTTGTTGAAGGGTTTCCATGAGGAAGTAGAGAAGACAGAAAGTTTGAAATATCATTTCCCTTGTCCTGCCAGTATCTTCCCTTTTATTTAAAAGTTTCCTTTCTGAGCCTTGGCCAAAATGTTATTGCTTTGTATTTTTCTCACTCATTTATGTGGTTAGGTTTTTGGTTTTGTTTTTGTTCTGCATTTCTGGCTCTCCCTGGCCTGTCCTGAACCGAAAAGCATGCTTGTCCCACGTCGATTTTGTGTCTCTGGCTTTGACGTGCATACCCCTAGTGACTGAATATTCAAAAGTGAAACCTTTTTAAAAAATTGTAATTTAAAATCCACACCTGTATCTCTCTCCTGTTTCTGATTTCGTTTCCATTTCGGCGCTTAGGAAACGAGGGGACCCTGTTTGGATTCCAGTCAGTGGTATCGATTACTGGGTTCCGTCAGTTACGTGAGTGGCCCGGAGTCTTTGTGACTGCCTCCCAGTATGTCCTTGGTGACACTGGAAGGAAACACAGCTCTCCTGTGTAAGGAGTCATTACATCACTGTATCCCATGACGTCACTAAGCTCATGCCCCCACGGCCACATGAGGATACTCAGCTGTTACTTGAGTATTCCATGTCCCGCCTAAACTGGCCAGGCCAGGCGTCACCTACCTGCGTTATCTTGGGCAGCCGGCAAACTGTGATTGACGTCTCCCCGCATCAAATGAAGGCAGTGGACAAGGTGAATATGCATATTCCTTCCAGCTCTGAAATCCCGTAATCCTGATTGTTGCTCCTGTATGTTTCAGTTCTCCAACTGAGATCTCGAGTTCCTTCTGTAACTTTCTATTCTCGCTTCAGCGAGCACATAGAGTGCCTACGAAGTGCTAGGAACTGGTGTCCAGAAATGGAAGATGCCCACGGTGCTCTCAACACAGTCCAGCGGGGGGGATGGGAACAAAAATACCTCTAGAATGAGGTCATACGGTCAGTCTTCGGATAGCAGTGTGCAGTGGACGTTCTGGGACTCCCAGGGAGCAGCAGGGAAACTCATCCCAGAGGAGGTCGTGCTAGAGAGGAATCTTGAAAGAGTAATAGGATTTAGCCCCATGGAGGGTAGTACAGGGATGGGAAGGATGGGTAAGACTCAAGGGACAGGATATATAAATGGGAGAAAACAGGGGAAGTGCGGTGTGCTGGGGAGTTGTCCCGTGTTTCGGGGTGAGGTGACCATGGGCCAATGACAGAAGATGGGGCTGGGAGGTCGTCCGAACTGTGGCTGCTATTTACCGCATTCCTTGGCCAAGTTAAATTGGTGTTAGCATCTTTTTTGCAAGTGAAGACATAGAAGTTAAGTAACTTCCAGAAGGGCATGTAAGTAGTAAGTAAAAAAAAGCCAAATTTGAACGTGGGTCATTGTGAAACCAAACGTCAAGCTCTTTCCTCCGTGCAAACTTCTGTCTCTGTTGCTCTCTCTGATGGAGGATGCCGAAACACCCCTTTGCCCCGTCCCTGCTGCCCTGCTGGAGAGTGTGCGTTTCGTCCTGGAGGTGATGGGGTTGAGCTCAGAAGGATTTCAGGCGGGAGGGCAACACGATTAGATGGGGAGGCTGACGGGAAAATGGCAGCTGATCTGGGTCACCTGGTCCCTCGTGCTGACAGAAGCCCAGCACCACCCTGGGCCATCATGAGTGGCCTTTGGAGTCCCACAGACCCGGTCTTCTGCCTCCCTTCCGTTGTTAGCCTTTCTTGTGACATTGGACCTAAGCTTTTTTGCAAACCCGTGAGGGTTTAAGAAAATCCAAAGTAAAAAAAAAAAGTAATATCCACTTGTAGTTTTTGAACCTTTACTGCCTGCCTTTGCTGAGCCTCGCACCATTTAACCCTCACAAGGCGCTGTGAGGCAGAAGCGGTCAGCATCCCCAGCCTGCAGACCCGCGCTTGCCTAAGGCCACACAGTTTGTAAATGGTAGCGTTGGGAAGACATCCCAATCAGAGTGTTTAACCTCTAAGCCTACTGCTTTCTAGAGATTGAGTTCCCGGTGCGTGGTTGGGAGTCAGAGCTTTCATCAGCATGATTATAGTTGTTTATTATATTAATTACCCTTAGACGGGGTCTGGGAGCCGGGCAGGAGCTGGAGGAAGATGGAACCCAGGCTAGCAGGCTCGGGACTCCCAGCCCAGGCTTTATCTCCTTCCCTGAGCCCTCTCCCACCCAGGCGGGTGCACAGAGGCTGTTCTCCCCACCCCACTGCAGCTCTCAGGGGCTCTGGCAGGCCTGTGCTGGACCAGCTCCCTGGAGCAATTTCCTCGGTCAGTGAGATTCCCTGGGTCTTACCCAGCTCCAAGGTGCCCTGAGTGGGAGGCACCTGTTGGAGGCACATCCCCTCTGCTTCCCAGTGGACATAGACTCCTCAGGAGTAGATTCTCCATCCGCCACCCACATGGGATCTGAAAATCTGCACCGTCCCTTCCTGGGGAAGGCAGCTAGCCCCAGCCTGCCTCCCCCTCCCACTTCTGGGGGCCCTCAGCACCCAACCCCTTCTTTGCAGTCAGACCCTGCCTGGCATTTGCTGCTGACTTGCATCGTAATTTCCGGGGAGAGGAGCGAGGGTTTGCTTTGGAGACAACGCTCACTGACCTTTGCTTTAGTGGGATGGGACCTCAGGCCTGGGAATCTCCTACCTCAGAGCCCACGGGGCCAGGCTCCTCCTTGACTCAAAGTCAAGGATTTCAGGACTTTTGCATCTGAAATGCACTTCCCCTGTGGTCCAAAAAACCCCTCACTTTGTGTTGGTTCTAGGAGAGGGTGTGGAACTTGAGTTTTTATTTCATAGGTATTGTCATCCTGTAGACAAAGCCAGAAAGTTTTCTCGGAAACTCAAGATGTCGGAATAGTGTACCCTTTTTAGGGGGACTTAAGAGCTTTAATTTCAAATCCTGGGTAGTCACGTTTTCCCTGGCCTTCCTTCTGGCGGGGTGGGGGGGGGAGGGCCATCACATGGCCTTTCTGTATTCACCGTGGTGCCGTGGTTAGCGGTCTGTAGGCAGAGCACGGCTGTCCACAGGGCTCAATGGTTCTTCGTTACGTGGGTTGTGCTTTAAAAATAGCCCACACATGTGCCTGGACAGGCTTGTCTGCGGGGCTCGGGGCAGCCCGTCCCCTGCCTGGGAGTTTGCATTCTGAGCATCCAGGTGGAGGTGCCTTCGTGTGGCTGGAGCAACAGCAGCAACTATGTCACCTGTTTCACCTGTTTGAGGATGTGTGTTTGTGAGCGTGGGAAGAGTAGCTACTGCTTTCTTACGGATTTACAAGGTAACCTGCATCCGTGTTCTGTGGTCGCTCTGTGGTGGTTGGTGCAAGAGAGTGGACTTGCGTCTGCAGGAGTCTGTCTCGAATGCTCAAGATATTTACCAGCGCAGCCGGCTTCATCCGATCACACTTTCTGCACATTGAGAGGGAATCTCAGATGGCTCCTTCTACGTATCGTCTTGCTCTTCTCTAGGAGGAATACTTAGAGTTGAAATTTTTAGAAAATGAACCCGTTGCTGGAGACTTAAATTGTAACATTAACCTGCTACACGGAGCACACTCGAGTGTAACTGCTTTCTTTGTAAAAGTGGTCAAAGCTTAACGCTGCTGCGAGGAAAGTCCCCTGTCAGGAAGTGTTGGTTTTGAAATTTGCACGAAAAATAGGGGCAGGGTTTTTTTAAACACCGCCCCCCCCCACTTCAGTTGGTCTCATTGACTAGTTAAAAAAACATCGTAACCTTATTCTCGTTTCTTAGACTTTTTCCATTTAAATAGCGTTTTCAGGGTAAATGTTGTGAAGGCATTCCAGTGCTGGTGCCCTCTGGATTTTAAAACGGGGAGTGGTGGTTATTCTTACGGATGGGGCTGAATTTAGTAAGACTAGAGCCCAGAGCCCTGTCTGGCTAAGCCAGACTCCACCAGGCACGCAAGAATGCTTTGCGCTGTTCAGGCAGTGCATATTTCCAAGCATTGTCCCAGACAGTTTTTCTCCAGTCCTTACAATATCCTTGTGAAGTCGACAGAGCAGGTGTCTCTGTTCTGCTTCTCTGTGTACCAGATCTCTGGCTCCAAGAGGCCCGATCTCTTGCTCACACTTCCCAGCCGGGTAAGTCACAAAGCTTGGGTGCACTGGCGCTCTTTCATTCATTCAACGAACATGTACGTGTTCTGCGTGCCGGGAACTATGCTGGTAAGCAAAGTGGGTCTGTCTTAGAAAATAAATCAGTCCCAGGGATGAAAAGTACAGCCTAGGGAATATGGGCAGTAATGCTGTACGAAGGTTGTAGGGCGCCAGATGGGGACAGCACAGATCGTGGTGAGCGCTGCAGAGCGTATGGAATGGTGAAATCACTCTGTTGCACACCTGAAACTAATATAACACCGTACGTCTACTATACTTCATTAATTAAAAAAGGAAGACAGAAAGTGTCTAAAATTGGGTCTGGAGCTTACAGTCTTGTAAGCCAACACAATGCTAGATTGTGAGGAAGGAAGCTCACCAGGCATTGAGATAGAGAAAAATATGTGGGTGAGGGGTGGGGAACCCACCTCGGATAATCAATGGATAATTGGATAATCCACGAGAAAGGCCTGAAGCCGCAGGAGGAGAAGGGGCCGGGCAAGGTGTGGCTGGGGTAGCAGGAGGGGATAGGAGATGAAGATTTATGAGGGTCTCAGAAATTACTTTCGGAGTTTCTGTAATCATTGCGCATTCAGTTTTCCAATCCTGTTTTAATGCTTGAATTTGAATTAGGAAAATTACTTGGGTAATTTTATCCACGTACTATTCTGTCTCTGGATTCGTGTCACTATTCAGGGGACTGGGGTCTGTGCATAATAAAAAAGGAGCAGATGTAATCCTTGGCCTTCAAAAGCTTTTAATCTAATTAGGCAAGGTGTATCTATAAGAAACCAACAAGTAATTGCCACCTGTAGTTATCTAGAAAATTCTAAAGGCAACATATAATCAAGTGCGTAATGTAACATGAGTTATATATAAAATGTTGCGAGAACACACAGAGGATAGTTTCAGGCACATTCATGAAGTCAAGAAGAGTCTCTTGGAAAAGTTAAGTCATGAGTTGGACTCTGAAGGAAGTGCTGGCTGTTGTACCAGAGCACCAGAAAGACAAGACACTTGGGTGGGGCTGTGTAGACGGGAGCGAAAGTGCATGAATAAAGCCACAGAGGAGAGGAACAAGCCGAAGGGAGGGTAGGAATGGTGAAAATAATACCAATAACTATCAGTTATCAAATCCCTATAAATACTAAGCACTTTGGTGGGAGCTTTACAAAAATTGTCTTATGTAAGTCTTTTCCTTTCCTTTCTTTTTTTCCTTTTTTCTTTCTTTCTTTCGTAGGAGTGGGTGAAGGAGAAGAGGGAGAGGGAAAGAGAGAATCTCGAGCAAACTCCTCGCTGAGCACAGAGCCTGACTCAGGGCTTGATCTCATGACCCTGAGATCATGACCTGAGCCACCATCAAGAGTTGGACGCTTAACCGACTGAGCCACTCAGACACCAGGGTCAGCTTCATTCTTAAGGTCAAACATTCTCAATAAATTTAAGAGCAAAACACAGATGTTCCCTTGGGTATTGCCACTTAAAATTCTTCTGGAAGTGATAACCAATTCAATTAGATGAGGAAATAAAGGTATGTTATAGTGGAAAGAAGAGGCAAAATTACCTTGATTTGCCAACATGTGATTGTCTGCCTTTTTCCAGGAAGAGAAAGAAAACTCAGGAGAACCGCAAGTATTAGAAATAAAATAAGAGATATCTCAGACGGAGCATTACTGATTTTTTAAAAATGCTTCCTCAGTATAATGACCAACTAAAACCATAACAAAAATCATTCAGATTTTTAACTCAATACCTAAGTAGTTCACATGTAGGAATAAATTTTAAGGAAATGTGCAGTACCCATGGGGGAAAAAAAAGTATAAGACTGAGAGATACAAAAGCTTATTTGAATAAATGGAGGATTATGTTAAACATCTAGATAGAAAAGTCAATAGAGTAAAGATGTCTATCCTACCCCAAATTAGTTTATAAACTTAACACAATTCTGGCTGAATTATAGTTGTGATTTTTGGGGTGAAGGTTTTGAAATAACTCGAGTTCATCTGAAAGAAAAAAGTTTGTGTATATTTGGAAAACTCTGAAAAGTAAATAATGAGGGGTAGGAGGATGAGGGCATTTTTGTTTATAAATAATTCAATTATTGGGATGCCTGGGTGTCTCAATCAGTTAAGTGTCTGTCTTTGGCTTATCCCAGGGTCCCGGGATAGAGCCCTGCATCAGGCTCCTTGCTCCTGCTTCTCTCTCTGCCTTCTGCTCTCCCTGCTTGTGCTATCTCTCTCTCTCTCTCTCTCTGACAAATAAATAAATAAATAAATAAATACAAACATAAAAAAAATAAATGATTAATTTAATAATAATTAAAGCTGTGTGTGGTCATGATCCCAGGACAGCCAGAGAAGTTAATGACACAGAATAAGACCTAAGAATATATAAGAATTTAATGTACTGTAAACTCATATGGATCTATGAGAAACTTTACATCAAATCTGGATAGATTGATATTTTAATTTAAATAAGTGAACATGTAAAAGCAGTAGACAAATGTCAGCGACTGTATAAAATTGGGTGAAGAAGGCACTCACAAGCATCACACGAAAGTCGGGAAAGTTTGGTAGATTCCACTACAGAAATTTAAAATTTGGGTCAAAACAAAGCATCTTAAATTTAAAGACCACAAAGATGGAAAAGTATTTGCAAGGTCCTTGTTAGACAAAAGATTAATACAGAACAAAGTACAAAAATATCGACTCAATAGAAAGACAAGTTTAAGAATATGTATGAATAATTCGCAAAAGAAGAAATAGAAATTATAAAAGAGCGGAAACTGCTCAACCTCATTCACTTCCTTTTCTGTACGTAAATTGGTGCAGCTTTTTTGGTGAGCACTTTGGCAATGTAAATAAAAAGGTTCTGGAAAAGAAAGAAAGAAAGAAAAAGCATCTCCTTGACCCTAATGTCCTATTCCAGGAATTTACCCTTAGAAAAAGACTGTAATTTGACGAGTGAGCAAAGAGATACAGACAAGGCTTTTCACTGAAGTATTATTGTTTGTAGCAGTAAAAATGCCCCAACAGTCCAAATGCCAGTCCCGTATTTAGATTGCAGGTTCCAGAGCAATATAGACGGTGTGACCCCCTTCTCGGCTCCCTCCGCCTTTCCAAACCTCTCCTCTATCCTGCAGCCCCAGCAGGGTGCCTGCCCCCGCAGTCCTCTGTAAATGGCATCAGAGCAAAACCCGCTAGGCCGAGGCCCTTCAGGGCGGGGCACCGAGTAAGCCCCGCTCCTTGAAATGCTGTTGGCAGGCCTGCAGCTCCCTGCCTCTCCTCCCCTCCCTGGACCCCTCCCTGCTTTATCGCCCCATAATAGTGGCCGGCTCCCCCGAAGTCTTTTAGCACTTCGTCTGAACCTGCCTTACTCAGTGTGAGAAGATGGGTGAGTGAGGTAGAAATCAGGGATTTGTGACGGGAGAGGTGGGACGGGCAAGAGGAGGCAGGGGGCGGGGGATGGGGGAAGGCCAGGGCATCTCCTGAGGTGTGTCCTGAGGGTCAGAGCCACTGCCGGCCATGACCATGGTCACGGTCATTCACGGTGAGGGTGCTAGGTCACCATCGCCCCATCAGATGGTATCCCCGTCCACGCCCCATCCTCACTGACGCCTTCAGGGCTGTGGGCCCACCCCGCAGGGGCACATGTGAATGGAAGGAGGACAGGTACACAGAGGGTCCCGTCACCTCTTCTCAGTGAGGTTTTATCTTGTGAGTGTAGAGCCCACATGTGCAGCATTTTCTTTATTCTTCAAGTCAAGCGTGGGAAGCACATTTATTCTTTGCCCCCCCCCCCCCCCCGCACCTGGCCCACTGCTCTGCGTCTAATGGGGATTCACTAAAAATTTATGGAGTGGTGGATTGGACTAGGTTAGTGTCCCTGGAAATGGAAAGAAAGAAGATGAATTGAGAGACTTTGTAAATGGAAAGACCAGGACGTGATGAATACATTTCTAATGAGATCATATGGGTTTCCTCTTTTACTTTTTAAAATCAACTTCTACGAATGAGCCGAACGTGAATTTCTGCATTCAAATTTAATTTGTTGAACTGAGAAACCAAAGGCTCGAAGCCACCGTTTTGGTGGGGAGTCCCCAGGCCTCGGGGCCCCGTCATCTGGCCCCAGCCTGGTAACAAGGCACCTTACGGACATGTGGCCTTGGCCGTCACCCCATTAAACAGCTCTGGCTCCATAAACTGGCAGCTAGAAGGCAGTTGGATGGACAGGGGAGAGGCTGCGAGGGACTGTAATGATAGAGTCGCTAAGTGGCTAGCATTTCAATTGTAATCCTGAGGATTAATTATTTTGATTATCGAATTATCTCTTGTGCTGATTCGGCATTTTCAGAAGCACCCGGAGCTCGCCCTCTCGCGCAGGCGCTGAGGCTCCCCAGTTTGAGCACAGGGGCTGGCTCAGAGAAGTCAGGGCGCTCCTCCCTGCTGGAACCACCCTCCCCTTCCTCGGCTGGGGCCGCCTCCCCCCATTCCACGCCCTTCAGGCGGGTAGCAGGATTACCCCACTTCAAAGGAGCAAAAACCTCGCCCCTGGCTTCCCTCCTCGCCCCCCACCTCCGTCTAAACCACCAGCACCTCCTTCCCAAGCACAGGCGCCCCCACACCCACCCTGGGGCCAAACAGGTTCTTTCCACATCAAGCCCCACCTGTCAGCACCCAGCTCAGAACTAGCAATGGCTCTTCACGAGAGGTGCTGGGTCCCTCCTGGGCCCCCTCTGCAGCCTCCTCCTGCCCCCTGCCCTCCCTCTGAGCTCCAGCACCCCCCCCCATCTTGTGTTTCAGAAACCTTGCGGCTTGATCGCCCACCCTGCCTGTCCCCTCCCCTTTGGCTGTCCCTTCCCCAGAGGCACGGCCAGTTCTGGAATTGGGGGAATGGGCCTCAGGGGCAGATTCTGCTTTTTGGTGAGGGGGGGGGCAGCTGACACATTGAAGTGCTGTCATTTCGCCCTGGTCCTCGGGCATCAGCTGCAGGAGAACGGGGCTCTGCTCGGTTCAGTGGAGCCTTCCCAGTAGCTAGAGCAGTCCGAACGTCACAGACTCAGCCCGTAAATTACATGGATGAACAATGGGTAAAGCAAGTGAGAAGTTTAGGAATCGGGGGTCGGGAGAGATGTATTTTAGCTCAAATGGGCATGAAAAGGTGTGTGGGAGGCTATGAGTATGGACCTCAATGGAATGGGGGAATGCTCTGGGTAAGACATTCCAGGCACAGTGCTTTGTAAGAACAAAGGCCCAGCAAGGAAGGCAGTGGGAAGGGCAGCAGTGGGGGTGATGGGGGTGGTGGTGAAAAGA
>CM052886.1:7943561-7969211 GCA_028534135.1 Potos flavus | reverse complement strand
TCTTCCTGTTCCTCCTCTTCCTCTCCTCTTCCTTACCTCCTTTCTCCTCCTGCTCCCCCTCCTCCTTCATGGCCTGGCTTTATCTCTAGTGCCCCACGCAGTGTTAGGCACATAGTAGGAATGTAATTCATACGTAATTCATTCATATGCCTGAATGAATGAATGAATGAATGAACGAAGCCGACAGAGGTTAAGGATGTCACCCAAGTCACGTAGCTGGTCAGTGACTTTTGACACCAGGCTTCAGCCAGGGAGCTCTCCTCCCCTCGCCCTCATGCTTCAGGGGCCCAGGGAGCAGTGCGACCTCCACATTCCACATACACTCTGTCAACCTCCCCTCCTCCCTCCCTCCTTCCCTCCCTCTCTGTCCACCCCCCCTCCCCCTAATCCCCCCCCCCCCGGTTATTTTCTGCAACTCTGAATGATGGCTGTGTTTGTATTCATGTGTCACCTTGTGACGGGCGATTGCTGTCTGCTTTCAGGAAATCTGCGTGTGTGTTGTGTGCCTGTCAGGGTTGGAGCCTAAATTAGACCTTCCAGCTGTGTCTGGGTTTCAGGCACGTTCGTGGCTCCTTCTATTCCTTTTGCTCCATGCCGGAGAGAGGAATTTGCCTTCCCGGACCCTCAGTGCATGGGCCTCTCCCCGTTTCTCTTCCCCCTCCGAGGGCAGGACCAAGGGCGCCTTGGAGGACAAGGGCGCCCATTGTCAGTGGAGGGGTCCACAGAAGATGACAAGCAGGGAGGAAGGTCAATGTCAGGGTGGTGAGTAAGCCGGCCCCGCAGCAGAGATCATGCAGGGGGAGGCAGGGGGAGGCGGGAGGGGGGCACCACAGCCCTGGGGTGAGGACCCGTGTGTGCGGGTGGAGAATAATCACCACCATGACTGGACTGAGAGGACAGGCTGGGGCCTGCTGGGACCTGCTCAGGGCCACGAGAGAATGGAATTGGGCTTGTGACCCCCGGGTTGGGGGGGGCGTCTGGAGGCCCCGGCACAGGTGAAGAGGGGCTTTGCCCTGCGTGCCATAGGGATACCATTCTCTTGCGGCAGCAGATGGCTTCAAAGTCCGCTGAAGCCAAAAGCACGTTAATCGGGCATGTTTACTGGGGCGAACGGTCAACAGTCCGACAGCCCTCAGACCCCGTGGATCCAGAGCTCTGAGAGATGGCCCAGAAGAGCCGGGGCTGTGGCCGTGACCCGGTGCCCCAGGCAGCAGAAGTTCTGTGGGGGGCGTGGCTCTGGAAGTTCACGGCCTTCCGTCAGGAGCTCGCCTCCAGCCTAGTGACATTGTCCTGTGGGTCTTGGGCACTGGGGGCGGAAAAGCCTCTCCCCAGAGGCGGCTCTTGGTCTCACCGTCCCAGCTGTGCAGTAGACCAGCACACACGCGTGATATACCCCTGTCCTCCGGCTGGTGGCTTCTGCAAGCTGTCCTTGTCCCCGCACCTCTCTGTGACATCAGCGGCTCCCCTTAGTCAGCCAGCTGTGGCAACTCGCTTCGAGAGCAAAGCTTTCGGGCCCAAAGAAGCATGGCTTGGAGGGTGTTGCCCGTGGCTTTGCTTGCCCTTGTTTGTAAAGAAGCGTGGTCCCCGGAGGGGCCCCACAGGGTCGCGGCTCAGCCACTGACTCTGGGTTGGCCTTGGGCATTTATTTCCTTGCTTGCTTCAGCTTTACCACTAAGGTACTGTAAAGTCCCTAAATTTTTGAAAGGTTGGGGCCAGAGGGAGGTCGCTCTCAGGCCATGTGGCCGTGGAGTGCTGGGCCCTGCCTGCGAGCCATGTGATGCAAGGTCTTTGGATGCTGACCCCACCCTTGGCCTCTTCTGCTCCATCCACGGGGACTCCGCAAGGCTAGACATCCCGATGGCAGTGACAGCGGTGACCGGCATGTCCTCTGTCATCTGGATCTCTCAGTCTGGAGAGAGAGATTATTTGCATTGGAAAGACGGTGACCTGAAGCTGAGGGGACAGCCAGGCAACACGTGGACCAGACTCCCGGGCCCCCGGAGCGCCTTCCGCGTCCACGCAAGAGACGAAAGACTGTGGGCGGATTTTTTTTACAGAGGAACATAACTGGCTTTTCTTGTAGATGGTGGCCCTTCTGAGGGCACTCATTCTCATAAAATCTTTCCTTCCAGGGCAGTTCACTTTGTTTCATTAAGGCAGTTTAAAAGGAAATAACGCTTTAAAAATCTAATAAATTCAAAGAGAGAAAAATGTTAAATTGCATTCTGTAGGCTCTAAGGTCTCAAATCCATTTCATTTCCTGAATGTATAATCTCAAATCCGTTTCATATCCTGAATACATATTCTACATTTAAACAATACCAGAGACAGCCAAGCCAATAGGCAAGTGATAAAATGCTCATTGACAACCTCAGAGTTTCTTCCTGTCTTCTTGGCTGTAAACAGGCTGCATTTTCCTGCCTCGTGTTTCTCTAGAAATGATGGGACTTGGAAGGGGGATCTTTTTGTTACAGCAGCATTAGGCTATGAAATGAGACTAGGGCCTCCTAGGGTGCCTCTTTGGGTTTGTTTTTCATTCCTTTTAACATAGACCAAGAAAAGCATACCCCAAGGAGATTGAGAGTTTTTGCAAAGCCCTCCCCTCAAAGCTTCCACTTGTAGATTCCTTGCCAAGCACCGAAGACATGCAAGCTTCCATATTTTGGAGCATTTGAATAAGCTCTAATTTTGTTGTCCCGTGTAACTATGATATTTTTTTAAAAGCAGTCCAAAATTGGACTGGAATACAAAGCCTTCTGCACTTCCTGTTTCATTCACTTAACCAGCGTTTATGATGTACGGGAACCGGGGTGTTGGGGGAGGGAGACAGTGGCTGCGCGCTCCCAGGGGACTCAGGATTTTATTGGGGGAGGAAGCAGGAAAGGATGGCAGTAATAAAGGCATAGAAGGAGGACTATGCAAAGCACTTGGGGGAAACGTTGAGGGGTCCATGGTAAGGATTATACCTTAATTATGTGCACAGTACTGGAAAGCAAATGGGCATAAGAAAAGCCAAGGAGGGTCACCTGGGTGGCTTTTAAGCATCTGCCTTTGGCTCAGGTCATGATCCCAGAGTCCTGGGATCGAGTCCCACATCTGCCTGCCACTTTGCCTGTTTGTGCTTTGTCTCTCTCTCTCTGATAAATAAATAGATAAAATCTTAAAAAGAAATAGAAAAGCCACGAAGTCTGTGCCTTACCTGCAGCGGGAGTAGTCGGAGCTTTTGAGCAGGGGAATAACAACCAACGTGGGCGGTAGTGAGAGAAATATGGTTCCAAAGCCTGAGCTTTGCCCAGGCCGCGAGTTCTCTGCAGTCAGGACCAGGCCCAAGGGAGAGGGAGGGGGTCCGTGGTGACACCAGGGTGCAGGACTCAGCTGAACCAGCGTAAGGGGTTGCTAAGGTCCAAGAAACAGGAATGTGGTGGCGAGGAGACAAGATAAGGGCGGGAAAACGTTGACAAGTGTTGGATCCAAAGGACAAAGCGAGGATGGGTTGGGACGGTGAGCAGCAGGGCAGGGCTGAGGAGGTAAGGGGGGGTGCATTCAGAGAGAGCAAGGCCCTGCTGACTGCTGAATCTCAGACTTCTAGCCTCCAGAACCACCAGACAGAACATTTCTGGTTTTTTCTGTCACCTGGCCTGTGCTACTTTGTTATGTCGGCTCAGGAAACGGCTACACACGCCAACGTGCATAATAAAGCTTCGGAGGAGTTCCTTTCACACAGGCCACAGAAACCAGACTCGTTATTTCCCTCCTTCATCACTTCCTCTTTATCTCTTCTTCTTATCTGCCCTTCTGGTGAACGCAGTGGCAAAACGTTGTGTGGGTGTCGAGGGAGGGCGGCGGCGTCGCAAAGCAGCGATCCGGAGGCTACTCTGGCTGCTCTGGGTGGGACGGATTAGGGAAAGGGGGAAGGTTGCTGGAAGCCTGTGGATCAGGGAGACCAGGCACCAGGGGCCTTGGCAGACGGAGGCCAGGTGGAGGGAAGATGGGAGGAAGCCAGGAGCCTGCCTGGAGTAGGACAAGGAAGGAGACTGAGCGCAAAATGACTTCAAGATTTTGAGCTTCGAGCCTCTCTGATTGTGAGAATTATTCCTTGCTGGGGAGAGTGAGTGCGGTGGCTCTAATGAGACGAGCAGGGAGGAGTTTCCATTTTAGGGACACCTACAGGTTCCACTGCCAATGCGATTAACTTCAGCAGCTGGGAAAGGTGGAGTTTTGGGGGGTCTCTGGCAGTTCAATAGTTTCAGAGAGCTTGAAAAGTACGGGCTTGAAAAGATGGTGGAATGTTGGCGTTCGTGGATTCAGACTAAGCATTTTTACTGTCCTGTGAGTATTCCCCAAGGACTGCGGTCTACACGAGGGGATGGTGGGTCTCATGACACCACCTCATGTGGAGTGTGGTCAGGGTCCCCCATGTAATGCGTGTCCCACAACGTGAACCCCATGAGGACCTGGTTCCAGTGGACACGTGGCAGCCCAGAACCTCGAGCGCATTTACAAGGGTACTTGAATTTGAGGACTTGACAACTTGGGATTTGTGGAGATACCACGGCGGTACTGCCAGAAGGAGTCAGCCAAGGGGAAGCCATGTCTGCGAGCGTATTGCTCACGAATTCTAGGACCAGAGAGTTAGCACCTGCTTTCAGCCCAAACCCCTCAGTTCAGCAGCTGGGGCATCTGAATCTTGGAGACTTGCCACCAATCAGACAACTGGAAATGGTGAATCAGCACCAGAATCCCGTTTTCCATGTTTCTCTCCACCATCCCAGTCAACAAGCATTTTAAAGTCATTACCATATGGCCAGGGCTGTGAGACGTCCCCATCTTCCTCTTCTCATAGCCTATAATCGAAGAGACGAAGCCAAAATCCCAGCATCTTTTGAGGAAGCGGGGCAGTGGAAGGCAGCAGGGCCTCCTCCGGGTCCTCGAACTCGGAATACTCCCCTTTTCTTCAGCCATGTCCTGGAATAATAATATTAAGAATATTGGTCTTCTGAACGAGTCATGTGAAAATATTTTGCAGACCGTAAGGCGCAGTACGAAGGGAGTGTTATAAGCAATGAGGAGTTCAGAGACATGAGAGATCAAGGTAGACTTGCTGAGGGGAAGACTGAGAAGAGGGTAGAATGTTGGGGGGTAGAGGACACTGTTGTTGAAAGAGGACACTGGTGGCCAAGGTGCGTGTCCAGGAAGAAGGAGCATGAGCAGAGATGGGAAACTGTGACTCGGGGAGCAGATTGATCCCAGTGGCTGGGATGGGGACTTATTATGTCTCCTCCAGCCCGTATTTGGGGTCAAGTCCAAACCACAGTGGCTCAAGGGATTTGGTGTAGGCAGGTATCAACATAGATATCATCATTGTGCAGATATTATTATTTTTATTTTGGGGAGGCCTTTAAGGCCCATTACGTCTGGAATCTTCTAGCAAATATCTATCCCATTGAGCAGGGAGGAAAAAGCAGCTTACTGGAACAGATGTTAGCACTTTATTCATTCTCCCTCTTGTCCTATTTGGTTTATTTCTTTTGCCTGTATCAAAGTTAAAATAAAAAATAGCAGATTCAGATAAAGGTGGTAGTGTGTCCAAGAAGCGATGCCCAAACATCTGTTAATTTAAACTTAGGACTTTATTAATAGGTGAAAGCTACCCATCACTTCTGTCTATATCTACATTGACTTCCATGGCTTTTATGCAGGGAGAACCGAGCAGATTTTTGACCCCCTCTGCCTAATATTAATTCCATTCCTATGGGTTCCTAATGGCTTTGGTAAAGTAGAAGTGTGTTTAACACTGTTTTCGTTTGGGGTTAGACGATATATTCCGTTCTGAAAACTGGAAGGGAAAAAACCCCCAGAAAATGCTGACAATATGCCTGGTTTTAATCCCACTCGCCTTCTACAGCTCATAAAACTCTTAGAGCTAAACTTCCACAGGGTATCAGAGGATATTTTTGGTGTGTGGCCACTGCTGTGGGATCCTTGGCCATAGAGAGCATTTGGTCTTCGACCATCCCGCCAGACCTAGATCACTAGGAGGAGGAAGTTCCTGACATTTCCCAGGCGCGTCACAGAGGCGGGCTCATGGGATGAGAGCGACAGGAAGGTTGTGCGCGTGTCATACCAGGCACTGGTTTTGCTCCTTGGATCATCCCAAGTATACAATTTTAATCGTAATTATGGTTTTAATATAATATTTAAGAAGTAGGGATTTGTTAGGTCTGCACTTTTTAGAAAACCAATAAATCTGTTCATGTATTCATTCAGCAAATATTTAGTGAGGACAGGGATTGTTCTAGCAATGAATGATGTAAGATCCTGCCTTCAATGAACCTACATCCTAGTAGGGGAAACAGACCAGAAACAAATCCACAAATACGTGTGTAATGTAATATCACATGGTAATTCCGACCGTTGGGAGGAAATTGAGAAGGGTAAGGCAGTAGATCTGGGGAGATTATGCTGTTTCATTTGTTGGTTTGTTTTTTTACATTTGAGTATAGTTGACACACAATGTGACATTAGTTTCCAGTGTACGACTTAATGATTTGACAAGTTTATGCATTATGCTGTGTTCACCATAAGCATAGCTCCCATCTGCCCTATTGCATCGGTGTTATAATATCAGAGTATTCCTCCTTATGCTCTGCTTTTGTTCCTGTGACTCACTCACTCCGTAACTGGAGGCCGGTATCTCCCACTCCCCTTCGCCCATTTGCCACCCCCCCCCCCACTCCTGGCAACGATCAAGTTCCTTCTCTGTATTTATAGTTCCGACTCTGCTTTTTTTGTTTGCTCATTCAGATTGTTTGTCTTGGTGGTGTTGAGTTGTGTAACTTCTTTATATATTTTGGATATTAACCCCTTATTGGATACGGCATTTACAGATATCTTCTCCCATTCAGTAGGTTGCCTTTTTGTTTTCTTGATGGCTTCCTTTGCTGTGCAAAAAGCCTTTTATTTTCGGTCTAGTCCCATTAGTTTATTTTTGCTTTTGTTTTCTTTGCCTCAGGAGACATATCTAGAGAAATGTTGCTATGGCTGATGTTAGAGAAATTACTGCGTCTGCTCTCTTCTAGGATTTTTATGGTTTCAGGTCTCAGGTTAGATCGTTAATACATTTTGAGTTTATTTTTGTGCATGGTGTTAGAAAGTGGTCCAGTTTGATTCTTTTGCAAATTGCTGTCTAGTCTTCACCACAACATTTGTTGATGAGATTTTTTTTCCCCATTTTACATTCTTGCCTCCTTTGTCATAGATTAATTAACCATATAAATGTGGATTTATTTCTGGGCCCTCTATTCTGTTCTATTGATCTATGAGTGTTTTTGTGCCAGTACCATACTGTTTTGATTCCTACAGCTTTGCAGTAGATCTTGAAATCTGGGATTGTGGTACCTCTAGTTTTGTTTTTCCTCAGGATCGCTTTGGCCATTTGGGGTCTTCTGTGTTTCCCTACAAATTTTAGTATTATTTTTTCTAGTTTTGTGAAAAATGCTATTGATATTTTGACAGGGATCTCACTGAATCTGTAGATTGCTTTGGGTAGTATGGACAATTTGACAATGTTAATTCTTCCTGTCCATGGTCATTGAATCTCTTTCCATTTGTTTGTGTCATTTTCAATTGCTTTTATCAGCGTTTTATAGTTTTCAGAGTACAGGTTATTTACTTCTTTGGTTATGTTTATTCCTAGGTACTGAGATTAGGCTGTTTTAGACAGAATATTCAGAAAAGGCATCTTTGAAGAGATGACGCCTCTTTCTGCTTTGAAGAGCGGAAATATGAAAGAAGTGAGGAATAGAGGCTTTCAAATATCTGGTAAAAGGCATTTGGGGGAGAGGAAACAGCTAGTGCAAAGGCCCTGTGGTAGGATCATATTGGCATATTTGAGGAATGGTAAGAAGTTTGGTGTGACTGGAGTGCACTGAACAAGAGGAAAAATGGTAGCAGATGAGGCCAGCGAGATAGCCAGGCACCAGATCAGGCGGGGCCTCCTAGACTATATTGAGGATATTAGATTATGTTCTAAGTACAACAGGAAGTCACTTTTATATAATCACGTTAGCAGCAGTATGCAGAATGGAATGTAAGAGCATGGGAGCAAATAGAGAAATGCAGAAGTCATTTCAAGATACAGACTAGTGTGGATCTGATTGAGGTCATTAATGGACTCATGGAAAGCAACTGGGACAAGCAGTATTTTGACAGTTGGTGTGATTTGCTAATGGGTGAATTTGGGATGTGGTTATCAGGAGAACAGCTTTGTCTTAATTTTCCAGCTAGAGATGCCCATGGGCCACAGTCACAAACCCCAACCCTGACCCCATCACCCCAGAATGAATGTGACTCGTGGCAGCTGAGTCCATGGCCCCTTCATGAACGTGAAGAATCATCAAAACCTTAAATGGCTTTCATAATTTAAAATACAAGTTTAAATTTTAAATGTGCTGCATTCTTGGTGAAGTCTAAAATAAAAAAGTTACTTGCTTTGTATCACCTTTTCTTAAACCTTTCCTTAGCAACCTTTCAAAACCATAGCAGATGTTCCTTAGAAAAATAAACTAAATTGCAACTTCCAGCAAAAAAAGACCCATTATCATGGGCTCATTATGAGCTTCATTATTTAGCGTATTGGAAAGATGGGGCTTAATTTACAGTTTCTTCTGCAGGAGAGGAATGCTAGACGAAATCAGTACGGTTAATGGTGTAAAGGAGGCAAACAATAAAAATTCAGGGTTTCCTCTCCTCAGTGCTGGTATTTGAAATTTTAACTAATTTTCTTGTAGAAATAATACTCAGTGTTGGGTGGACTCATTTTGGATTTTCTATTTGCTTTCCTTTTGTTTCGTTATCATTTCTTCCTTCCTCTAAAGCTGTTTATCAGATTTTTCCCCCTGCAAAAAAATAGTTTGTCATACTTTATACAGCGTCTAATTTTTTATAAGACAATTATGTTATTGCAACTAGGATATTGCTGTAAAAAATTGTGCAAAATTAGAATAATGTGATTTTTTTGGGTGTCAACCATTTCTCGATCTTTTCCTGAATTGAATAATTATTCCAGGAATCTGTTCTACTCTAAATTAGCTGTATTACTGGATATTTTCTTGTTCTTTAAGATTCCATTTAGAGCCTGTGATTAGATATATTTCATTGCACTGAAATTTAAACTTTGATATTAAAACTGTGTCAGCTCTTGTTTTGTGTCTATGAACACATGAAGTTATTAAAAAGCGTATTCATGTTCAGAGTGTTTCTACACTTCTAAAGCCAATATTGGTTTTATTTTGGAATACAAAGACAAGACTAACACCTGGTGACTGATTTCCTCCTATGAAGATGTAACATTTCGCTGGTTCATGGAGCCGGTAGCTTTGCTGGTAGTGAGGTATCAGTGGTTGGTTTTACGATTTGATAATAAGATCCTCACTCTTCAGCTGACACAAGTGGCTCCGATTCTCCCTTATTGATAAGGACATGATAACGTTTTACTTCTCCCCAAAGGGAGAAGTTTTCTAGACTCTTTAGGATATAGGACTCTTCTGTTCTGAGCTGGAAGAGTTCTGTGGCTAAAATTCATCTTTTGACCACACGGGGCCACCCTGAATGTCGGGCACTCGCGCACTTAACCCAACGTCATTAACAGTAATGGCTGTCAGTTATCAGTCACGTGATATGCGCTGTTGTCATCTGATCAACGGTCTTGCAATGTTGCTCTTATAACAAAGAAAGAAACTGAGATCAGTTTCCAGCAGGACCAATTTTCACACAGGTGGCAGGGAGGCTACAAAGTAGAAGACAGTGTAATGCTTTCCTTTAGGGTATGTACATGCTAGAAAGGAAGACCAAGAAGGTAATTTCATGAAACGGTAAGAGGACAACTCGATATAAGGAAGAACACTATGGCTGGGAGCTGAGTGCTTCACGTGAGTGCTGGGGGGGGTGGGGTGGGGAGAGAACCATCAGCCTTGGGTGGCGTGAGTCGGCTCTTTGAGGAGATACCTTAAGGGGAATTTAATTAACAGCAACTATGCTGAGTGATCCTATTCAGGGGCTCTGAAACCTGTCTTGGCAATAAAGCTTGTGCCCACAGTCCCTTCAGTTCTGAAGGCTGTCCCTGCTGCCTGAGTCCCCCCCTCTCGCCGCTAGCCTGTCCTCCAGCACGGTGAGGTAAGGGCCGCTTGGGTTTACCTACAAGCTTCCTCTTCGCGCTGTTGGCCGGTCCCTCTCCAAGTACACCACCCTGTAGCATCTCAGGGATGCTCTTCACAGCTCATGGTCTTTTATTGCTTTAGTTTGTTTGTTTATAAACCACATAACTGACCACATAACCTCTATCAGGATGCTTTTGGTTGAAGTCACAGAAAGCCAGGCGCAAATTGGTTTAAGCAACAAGGAAATTTATCGGTCTGCGTAAGTTGGCACTTTGAGTCCGAGTGGATCAGTGTTGGTTCACCTGGCAGCTCAGCAGTGTGGTCAAGGACCCAGGCTGTTCTGGTGTCTGCTGTGCCTTCCGTGATGATAACGTCGTTCTACAATGGCTCTCCTTGTAGACTTAGGATGGCTGCTGCTTGTGGACCTGCCCGCTGCCTCTTTCACTTCTAGGGTCAGACAAATCGTGGCTTGCTATTGCTGCCTGTAAGAATAGGGAAGGATCTTCCCAGAAGCCTCCAGCGGGCCTCTCTCTAAACAGATTTCACACTGCCATTCCTGCACCCCTGACCGGCAGGAGAGGATTCCCTTCGATCATGTGTACCTACTTTTTAAGCTGAGCTCAAGTCCCCAAGCATAGGCTGCTGATTAGTGTGGGCAGAGTTTAATGACTTGCAGAGTCGAGGGCTGTATCCATTACCTACGACTCAGAGCCACCAGTGTTTTGTAAGATACTGTGTGTCTTATTTTCCAACCCCTTCCCCCTCCCAAGCAGGATTTGGGGCTGGTGAATAGTTTGACATGCAGTGCTACAAAATGAATACCCTAAAGTTATTAGAAGCCAGGTGGTAGACAATCTGAAAACATGAAAACATGCTCAGTCTCATTAGTAATCTGGGAAATGTAAATTAGGATCACGATGACATACTATTCTGCTCCCACTAAACTGGAAAGGGTTAAGGCATCTGACAGCACAAGTGTCAGCGGTGATGGGTGTGTGGAAACAGGACCTCTCAGGTACTGCTGGGGGGGTGTCATTTGGTCTCACCACTTTGGATAAAAAGTTGGTATTATCTTGTAAAGCAGAACATGCCTACACCCTTTGATGCAAGAAACACATGTATCTTATGATTTCTTTAAGAGACATGTTTGAGAATGTTCTTGACAATAATGTTCGTCATAGCAAAAAACTGGAGACAATCTTAATGTCCTAGAACAAAACAAATAAATACACTGTGGTGTATTCGCACAATGGACGGCCATACGGCAGTGAAAATGAAGGAACTAGCCACATGCAATGACGTGGATGTATCTTCAAAATTGAATATTCAATTAAAAAGAAAAGCAAGTTCCCAAAGACCACATACAGTAAAATGCCATGTTTATGAAACTCAAAAGCAAGTAGATTTAAGCAATATATTGTTAGGATGCATCCATATGTGGTAAAACTATGTTTAAAAGCAAGGGTGGTTGGGGTGCCTGAGTGGCGCAGTCGGTTAAGCGTCCGACTCTTGATTTCAGCTCAGGTCATGATCTCAGGGTCGTGAGATTGAGCCTTGAGTCAGGCTCCTCACTCAGCGGGGAGTCTGCTTGAGGTTCTCTCTCTCCCTCCCCCTCAGTTCCTCCTCCCCCCCACTCTCTCTCTCTCACATAAATAAATAAAATCTTTAAAATCAAGGGTGGTTATCGAGGGAGGGTTAGTCTGGAAGGTGGGATCTGGGAAAAGCACCAAGTTGACTCCAATGATAATTGGTAATGAGTTCTGATCTTTAGTTGGATGGTAGGATTGGGGGGGGGTGTTTTAACTTTGGGCCCTCATAACCTCCTATCTATCCACCCATCATCCATATCAAATACCACATAAAAATTTTTAAAGTAGAGGCTCACTGAGCTCTTAAGTAAATGTGACTCATTGCCATTGGGTGACAAAGTAATAGGATTCTTGTAAAAGGAAGCCGTGTTTGATGGATCAATTAATATCCCATCAGGGAACAAATCATCATATGGTTGGGGGAACCAGTGGTTGGAATCTATTTAGACTTTGAAAAAGTCTGATTAACGACTCTATCGTAAGTCACTAAAACCCTGACGTCATTATGGGTTGGAGAAATATTTCCTCATGGATAGGGAGGCAGGCATCAGAAGTAATAAATAAATAGGAATTCAATGAGCCTTCATCTATGTGTGGAGGTGTAAGCTTGTCGTTTCTGTAGTGATCAGTCAATATTTGCTTCATTGCATATTTTTAATGAGTGATTTGGAAGAGGAACGCACGGGCAAGAGAATCCCCTGGTGAGAGAAAATGCCACGTGCAGCCAGGTGGTGAAACGCTGAGCACATGAGGTTGAAGGTCAAGATCAGGGCTCGTGTGAGTCAGAAACACAGCCAACGAGTTTTACTGTGGCCAGCACACCTGTTTGGTGATTTCCACTTCTGGTTAAATTCCCCTCCGGGCATCGATGTTTGATGGGAAGACATGGTGGCTCCTGTGGTTACATTTCTGGTAAAGGGAGGACTTGTGGTGTCATTCGCTTGATTCAGCACAATCTTTTAACACCCCTCGAGAAACTTGCTGTGTCTCACTCAAAATGTAAAGACAGACGGAGCCCAGTGTCTAACCGCCAGTGACTACATTCAACAATTGTGATTTTGTCAGCCTCTTTCAGTTTCCCCTTTAGTAAAAGGAAAAGGTGGTGATTTCGATGTCTCTTTCAGATCCCATGTTCTGGGCGTCTCTTCGTAAAGAACCACATGTGCTCCCACCTCTCCTAGAGTCAGCAGAGGCTAACGTGGCCTGCCCTCTGACTCACACAGTTACTTGTGCCTCAGTTGGGTGGGAACCCCCAATCTGTGAGTTAGAATGCAAACCTCTAATTCCCTACAACGTTATTTCTCAGTTGTATTATGTTCCAGGTACCTCTCCCCAGACCATGCAAAGGACAGTAAACTTAGCAATGACAATCTAGAACTTTCCAGAGTCTCTCCAGGACACATTAGATATAGTACTTAGATGGTACATGAAAAAGCCCATTAATTTTAGTGAGCTCACTTATGAAAAACTTATCAATAGATACGTTCTGTACGGGTCTAAGGGAAATGTTAGTGTGAGCTACTGTCTATGGCCAAAGGAGAACCACCTCTCTGGATGTTGTGGAATGGATGCCACTGTGCTTTCCCAGAGCTTCCTAAACACCTGGATCCTTGGACCCAGAGTGAGTGAGGCCATTGAGGTCTGGTTTGCCCTGAGCAGCCTACTCTTCAGAGGTCCCCATCCCTCCGTGTCCAAAGTCCTGCAGGTCTGGGCATGAACCCACATGCAGGCACGTATCTGCTGACTCAGTTTCCTCTCTTCGTCCCCCTCAGGATACCGCTAGGCCACATGTAACTTAACCCCTCAGTGCTTGACAGTAAATATGGACACTGCCCTGCTCCTGAACTTTCTCCCCTTGGCTTTCTGCTCCCTTGGATTCTCTTCCGACTTTCTGACTCCTCTTCCGTAGGCACGTCTGATCTTCCCGGCCCACCTGCCTTCCAGGGTTTGCTGTTTCTCTGCCACTGGCCCTCTCTGCAGTCTGCAAGAGGAGAAGCAGATGTAGCTGTTCAGAAGGGCCTTGCCGGAAGCACACAGGAGCCTCGGGCAGGGTTGCGGGGGATCCCCGGCCTGCGCAGACCCAGGGGGGGGGTGTACTCACCCACCACGTGACTCAGAGCGCGGCCAGGCAGCCACGCCCATCTGTGGGCGGGGACACCACACTGCGGGCATTTTGGAGGCTTTGTCTCCGCCCATAGGCTGCTGGCTGCTCTTTTGCTCTTTCCTTGAAAACTTTCTCTCCTTTCAGTATTTTGAAAAAATGCTACAAATAAGGGGACACCTGGGTGGCTCAGGTCATGAGCCCAGCGTCCTGGGAGCGAATCCCAGATGGGGCTCCTTGCTCTGCAGGGAGACTGCTGTTCCCTCTGCCTGCCGCTCCCCCTGCTTGTGCGCGCTCTCTCTGACAAATAAATAAATAAAATCTTTTTTTTAAAAGATTTATTTTATTTAATTGAGACAGAGAGAGAGAGCATGAGAGGGGAGAGGTCAGAGGGAGAAGCAGGCTACCCGCAGAGCAGGGAGTCCTATGTGGAACTCGATCCTGAGACTCCAGGATCATGACCTGAGCCGAAGGCAGTCGCTTAACCAACTGAGGCACCCAATAAATAAAATCATCTAAAAATGATACAAATAATATAATTTTTTTCATCAAAATTGACCTTTGTGGTTTAGAAATAAAAGCATGGAAAGCCATTATCTCCAATTCCACCCTGGCCAATCCCAGTCTCCCCTCAGTGCCAAAGCCGCTTGCCTCTTTTAATGCAAAGTTGTCTGTGTCTGTTTCTAAAGTTCAGATTCTTTTTGTTTGTGAGTTCTAGAGCCACACCGTGGGGGCAAAAGGCCTAGATTGCTTACCTTATGTTTCTACCTGGATGGTAGTTCCAGGTTTTGCTGGAGTCAGAAAGGATTTTTCAGGTGCGAAGCAGGGAGAGAAATCGCCCTGTGCCCGATACTTATCTCAGGATATTTGCTTCCTGGTGTCATTCTCTGTGAAATACAGCTAACCATTGCGCAGAGTGGATCGGCGTGTGGAGCATAATGGTGGTGGCGAGGGTGCACGAAGAGAGGATTTTTATGTAAATGACGTCCACTTGCTCATATCGTCAGTGCTTAGCAGGGTTGTTTCCGTGTTGGTTTAACGCATGTTCTGAGTGTTGTCCTTTCTTTCCATACTGTGAATTTCTAGAGGACCCATGTGCGTGTGTGTGCGCATGTGTGTGTGGTTAGCACCTAGCACAGTGGCATAAACAAATGATATTTAACAATGCTCATGCTGTTGATTGGATCGTGAGAGCTGGTAGAGAAGGTGTCAGTTTTGCCTTTTAGTCGTCTTGATTTCCTAGAAACAGATGCATAGACAGCAAGCTCGAGATCGGGAAGTGGGGAACTGGAATGTTTCAAAAGGTAATAATAATCTATGTATCGCATGGAGCACTGGGTGTGGTGCATAAACAATGAATCTTCGACCACTGAAAAAATAAAATGAAATTAAAAAAAACAAAGCCAATTTACTCTGTTACCCAGGCTCCCCCAACATAGTAATATATTAATAAATATTGAAAATTTTAAAAAATAATAATAATCTACCTTGAATAAGAGAGTGACAAACGCTATCCCAAGTGCCCCATACCTGTGAAATGGTGCCCAGATAATAATACACTGCTCTCTTAACATCTTCAGTTCAGAGGAAACTCAAGCAGGAGGAGGTTAAGGAATTTGAAGTCACGGAGCAAGTAAGCACGGAGCAGGGTGTTAATGGAGGAATGCGGATGCGGGCTCCGCGCCCCTGGCTGCCAGCTGTCCCCGGGGGGTCCCCAGCCAGGCCCCCTTGCCCACTCCAGAACCCTCCCCTGCGCTCACAGCTCTCCATCCCTCTGGAATGGCATCAGCTCAGCTCCTGATCTGGTCATTTCCTCCTTTAGGATCTCCGTGACCCATCTTTCAAAGACAGTGCAATGTTCCTGCATGACGAGCGGCATAGTCTGTGGTTCATAACGCACCCAAGCATGTATACACCGTGGCTTCCTTGGGGAACGAGAGCAATAATTAATAAATGGCTTATTTAGAAATGGGTGAACTTTTTGGAAGCGATGAAAACATAGCTGTCTTTCAGTACTTGTATTTTCTAATTTCTAAGCTCATCAGAATTTAGGATTGGGCTACTCTAAGTATTCTCGAAACGTTCTTCTCCTCATTGAAGAATGAAATACTTTACATATGCCAGTAAAATATTTTTCCTCACCTGAGGAAAAGCCTGTGTTTCTGCCTTTGTATGCAATTAGTATATATATATTTTTTACGATTTTTACTTATTTATTTGAGAGAGGGAGCACGAGCAGGGATGAGGGATGAGGGGGGAAGAGAGAAAATCTCGAGCAAATTCCACGCTAAGTGTGGAGCCTGACACGGGGCTCCATCTCACGACCCTGAGTTCGTGACCTGAGCTGAAATCAAGAGGCCAACACTTATCCGACTGAGCCACCCAGGCCCCCCCTGTATGAATTAGCGTGTCGTTAACAGTGAGCGAAAGTTCAAAAGAACCCAGAAGAGAAATGAAATCCTAGCATCGGCGAACATTGAACAAGATGTGTGTGTACCTGTCAGATCAGTGTCCTAAAATTGTTTCTGTAGTACTTCATTAAATAAAGCACCCACTTCTAAATCAAGTGTGGCTGGTGCTGTGACCCTTAAGGACATTCTTCAGCCGAGGACGCCAGGAGACACGGCCCCCGCCGGCTGGTTCCATTGCGCTCTTAAGCACAGATTGCTCTTAATGGCTCAGTGTTCTCTGTAAGATGTAAACAAAATTGACTATTCAGCACCATTCTCTTTCTGGCATTAGCTTCCATAAATGCGTACTAAAACCTCCGTTGTCATCCATGTGCCTATAGACGAGATGTTCCACAGCTGTGAGTGCGGGGGTAGCTTGCCTGAACTTGCCAGTTAAAGCCGGCACGGGTCGTTTCAAGAGTCGGGGTCGGATCGGATGGTAATTAAATCATTTCTGAACATCTCACACCCTTACCTAAGCCATTACCGTTCCTCACCGCTGGCTGTGTCTGGGCTTCTGTCGACGGAAACGCAGACTCACGGCTCTTTTTACCTTTTGCTATTTATTATTTACGCCGTAAGGGATGCCTGACTAAATGCTGCACGTCTATTTACTTCACTTACATCATCATCATTATAATTATTATTATAGTATTTGTATATTATATACCATATCGTCATTCTTTATGATTGTTGTAATGTTATTATGGGATGATTATTACTGTGGTTTTACACATTAACAAACAGAGGCTCAGAGAGGCTGGGTAACTTGCCTGAGTCACACAGCTAGTGGTGGAATTAGAGATCAGAATCCAGGCCTTTTCTGATCTGAAGATGAGGCTCCTTAGCCACCCATCGTGGATCTTGAAGGGAACTTAGAAACGTTGATTTCCAGCCCCTCATTTTATGGCTGAGCAAGTCGCAGCTCAGAGAGGGGGACTGGGACACCTAGGGTCTCCGTTCCGTCAGTGGTCTGCAGACCACTATGCTCCCACCATGACCGTGACCCACGGCCTCTTGGTCCTCACCCTTTCTCTCCGACAGTGGCTGATGACTCACACAGGTCATCCTGAATGAGTTTACTTGCCTGAAATTGGTTCTGTCTACAGGAGCAAAATGAGTTGAGTTTTCATTAGCAAGTGTGCAAAATGTAGATTCAGAGATTAAAAGAAAAAGACAACCAGGAAAAGACATGTTGAAGGCAAGTGGGTAGAGATTCCGGGCTCTCCAGTTCCTCTTGGGACGAGCAAGCCAGCAAGCTCAGGGCCAAGCACGGCCTGCCACTGTCCTCCCATCTCGGGGGGCAGCATGGAGTCACTGGCTTGAGCAAGGGGTTGCCTCCTGATGTGTGCTGGAGGGATTTTCACTTCCACGTCCGAAAGTCTGGTATGACATGAATTTTCCTTCCTCTCCTTGCACGCCTGTGGTCACTGTCGGCTGTGCAGAGAGTAGGCCCCAGACCAAAACTGAAATACAGTAGTCCCCCCTCCCTATCCACGGGGGACACCTTCCAAGACCTCCCCTGTCAGGCTCCGGGCTTCCTATAAGCAGCAGGGTTGGAACACTCTGCTATAGGGGAAAATATAGCAAAAATGCCCTCCGGTGAGACTGTTGTTTAGTATTTGGACCTACCAAGGAGTCAGATTGGAAAGGGTCCCCAGGACCCCCAGTGTAGACAGTAGCCCCCCTTATCTGTGGTTTCAGTTGCCTGCATTCAACTGGGGTCCAGAAGCAGGTGATCCTCCTTCTGACCTGCCGTCAAGGTCAATGGTAGCCCAATGCTAGGTCACAATGCCTACATCGGTCCCCTCACGTCACCTCGTCGCGGAGGCATCTTATCCTGTCCCGTTGTCATCATAAGGAGAATACAGGACAACGGGATAGTTTGAGGGACCAGAACACATTCACATGACCTCTATTACAGTCTATTGTTAGAATTCTCCTCTTTGATTATTGTTGGCGATATCTTACTGTGCCTAATTTATAACTTAAACTTTATCATAGGTACGGATAGGGGAATACATAGGATATGCCGGGGTCGCTAGTATCCACAGTTGGGGGGCACCCACTGTACTTCACTTTTGTGTTAATTAGTGGGCAGTGAGGAGGGACAGAGGAGCGAGTTATGACAGATGTCACACAACTTGAAGGAACCCCTGAGACAAGGAACAGACCGCTGATTCTGACTGAGCCCTGAAGCCTCTTGACCTTTGGAAAGTCTTACTGGCCTTGACCTCGGGAAGGCCAGCCAGGCTCTCTTCCAGCAGGGGGCGAGGAAGTGGCCGCCTGTGGTATGGGCACTGAACTCATGCCCGAGTAGCCCATTCCAAGAGTGTGGGAGATCTGGGGCTGTGGCCAGGGGAGCTGCGCTCTGGGAGGCCCCCCACAGTTCAAGGTCTGGTTCCCGACTTGGCAGGTGCAGGGACTCGATGTTGTCCCAGCGTTTTCCAAAGTGTTTGTGGCAGGGGCCTTGCAGGTGTCTCCAGTAGCGTGCCAATGGGTTTAGTGCAGCCATTTGATAGTGACCAGAATATTTTTTTCGCATCTCTAGCGTGTCCTGGGCTGGGAAGATTGCATTTGTGGTTGGAAGGCTGTTTGTGAGCAGGAAACAAGAATGGAGAAACGAGCTTAAATGATATGTCAGCGGAGAATGGCGAGGACTGATAAATCACCCATAGTTGAGCGTATCTCTAGGAGCCAGAATATTCCTGCCTTCCCGATGGAGCACTTCTCTGAGGCATGGTGACGACAGACACTACAAGCTTGTCCCTCTCCAAATCTTTTTCACTGTCTTTCGAGCTGAGCATAGTGTAACTGATTGCATTCTGGCTCATATGATTATAATCACATTTAGGCCTTCTTCTCTGAGCTCATGCCAAATCATGCACAATGAATGAGGAGCAGCCCAGGTTTCTTTAGCTGCGCATTTCCAGACATCGTGTTACCTCCAGAGCTGCCTACACTCACCCACTGCATATATATATATATATATATATGTATGTTTTATTGATACATAACATTACAGAAAGACGTGCAGGGGTGCCTGGGTGGCTCAAGCGGTTAAGCATCTGCCTTTGGCTCAGGTCATGGTCTCCAGATCCTGGGGTTGAGCCCCGAGCCCCGCATTGGGCTCCCTGCTCAGCGGGGAGTCTGCTTCTCCCTCTGCCCCTCCCCCACCACAAGTGCACTTTTCTCTCTCTTTCTCTTTTTCCTTTCCCCTACCTCTCAAATAATAAGTAAAATCTTTTTTAAAAAGTGTACAAATTGGGTGCCTGTGTGGCTCAGTGGGTTAAAGCCTCTGCCTTCGGCTCAGGTCATGGTCTCAGGGTCCTGGGATCGAGCCCCGCATCGGGCTCTCTGCTCAGCGGAGAGCCTGCTTCCTCCTCCTCTCTCTCTCTCTGCCTCTCCGCCTACCTGTGATCTCTCTCCCTCTGTCAAATAAATAAATAAAATCTTTAAAAAAAAAAGTGTACAAATTATGGGAACAGCTTGATAAATTTTCACAAATTTATTGGCACCATGGGGCCAGCACTCAGAGCAAAAAATAGAGCCCAGCCAGCCCCCCACGAGCCCCCTTTAAGCCACTACCCCCTCAAGAGGAACTGCTGTCCTCTAACATTACGGGTTTAACTTGGCCTCTTTTTGAGCTTTTTATACATGAAACTCATGGTGTACTTTTTGCTTCATATTAGATTCGTAAGATGTGTGTATGTCGTGTGCAGCAAATTCTACCTTGATATCATTGCTGTGTAATATTCCATTATAATAATGAATAATTTATTAATACATTCTACTTGTTATGGACATTCGGCTTGTTTTCAGTTTGGCACTATTCTAAATAGTGCTGCTTGAACATCTTGCATACGGCGTTAGGTATATTTTGAATCAGCTACATTTTGAATCTCTCTAGGTTTGCTCTCTTAAGATAATCTTGTCTCAGAGTTCTGAGAGTATGTTCTTGTCGTTCCCATGGACAGGCTCTAGGAGCTCGAGGGCGCGGTCTGTGCTCTTTCTGTCCTACCACGATGCTATTTGTGGACTTGGCCAATCTTCTCCAGCCAGACTGTAAACCCATCTACTAAGTAATCCGTATTTATTAGTGGATTGAATGTTGTGATGAGGGACTGGAACTGAGATTTTGGGGCTGCAATGTAATATAAAATTGTGCAAGGAGGGACAAAGGAAGGAGAAACAAGGTTAAGTCTGAGATGCAATCAAACGAGAACTGAAGGGTTAGTAAATGGGGACCCTCTGTGATCCTTCTTGGGGGTGTTTTTGTCGCTAGACACAATGAGATGCATTAAGTTGATAAATATGTAAACCACTCCAGTTGCATCTGTCATTTTCCAGAAGAAACCTGTCCCACTGCGCCCATCCCATCCCTAGTACAGGGACACCGCACTGTGGCTGTGCCAAGGGGAGGGGACGGGGGCAGGGTTTCTTCTGTGTTCCTTTTGGAAAGCTCTAGCAAAGTAGTGAGCATGAGTACTGAGAGTTCCAAGGGGAGGGTAATGGGATTACTGGTACCCAGGAGGCAGGCATCCCAGGCATCTGGCCGTAGCACTAAAGTGAGCTTCAGGCCCGCGGAGATCTCTGTCGCCTTGAGCACTACGTCACTGAACCCTTCCTCAGGAGACTGTGAGCCATGAACTTGTCCCTCAAACTGGGGCTGGTTTTTCTAGTGGGGTTGGCTGCTTTCTCTCCTCCTTCTTTTTTATTTTTTAAAAATTTTTTGAGATTTATTTATTTGGGAGAGAAAGAGAGAGGGAACGCGAGCAGAGGGAGGCACAGAGGGAGAGAGAGGCTTTCCGCTGAGTGCAGAGCCTGTTGGGGACTCGATCCCAGGACCTCGAGATCATGACGTGAGCCGAAACCAAGAGCCGGCCGCTTCACTGGCTGAGCCACCCAGCCCCTGGCTGCTTTCTCTACAGCGTGTGGGGGGATGGGGATGCCCCAGAGAACCTTCCACCCTCGCGTATCTCCCGAGCAGTCAGCCACACTGTGCATCAGAAGGCTGTCAGGTACACCCAGACCGCTCCCGAGCTGAGACAGCAGCGGGGTTCAGAGCTGAATGAGGGCCGGGCGGGGGGCGTCTGCCCTACCCGAGACCGAATCCTTGGTCCACAGAGCCGCTTGTGGTCTTGGCACTTACAGCATTTCAAAAGCAGTGCCGGCATTTGCTTTTCCTTTTTTTATTTATCAAGAACATAATGTCATCACCAAGAGAGGGTGGATTTTTTAAAATGTTGCTGGAGGCAATGCCTGTGTTCTTTATCAAAGCCCCCATGTCGGCCACAGCTTGAGCTGGTGATTGAGAAAGTGTCAGCTGGGAAAGTCGTCATGGGATTGCCTGTGGACAGCAGGAAAAGGAGTGTGCGTGTGCGCACATGTATTGTGCAAGCATATGTGTACACCTCGTGTGTGCACTTGTGTGTATGTGTGTGAGCATGCATGCATGTAGTGCATATGTGTGTGCACGTGTGCATCTGTGAGCATGTGTGTGCACATGCACGTGTTTATGTGAGTGCATGTGTATGAACACATGCATGTGTGCGTGCATGTATGTGAGCGTGCACGTGTGTATGTGTGAGCGTGCATGTGTGTACACGTGTGAGAATGCATGTGTGTTGTGAGCATGCATGTGTGTACACGTGTGAGAACGCATGTGTGTGTTGTGAGCGTGCACGTGTGTGAGAATGTGTGTGCACGTGAGCACACGTGTGTGTGTTAATATGTGTGTGCGTGCCCCAGCACCCGTGGATGTGGACACACAGCCCCGCAGGAGGACGGCAGGGGCAGTGACCCTGTTGGCTTCTTCACACGCGGCAGGCTGGGCAGCTCTGTTTGTTTTCCTGGAGTCTGAGGCTCCCTTCCCTGCGTGGGAGGCCTGCAGCAACAGAGACCACCCACCTGCCATCACGGTTTCCTTTTTCTTTTCTTTTTTTTTTAAATCTCCAGCAGCCCTGAGTCCAGTTGTGCTTCAGTGTGAAAGAAGTGGCACTTGGGGAGCCTGGGCGGCTCATTCAGTTAAGCATCTGCCTTCAGCTCAGGTCATGATCTCAGGGTTGTAGGATCGAGCCCCGCTTGGGCTCCCTGCTCAGTAGGAAGCCTGCTCCTTCCTCTCCCTCTGCGTGCTGCTCCCCCTGCTTGTCATCTCTCTCTCTCTCTCTGCCAAATAAATAAATAAATAAATAAAATCTTTAAAAAAAAAAAAAAGCGACACTTGGTAGATCTTCCACAGGCCACAGTGATATTCGCCACTAGTTAAGTTTGGGACTCAAGCAAGTGGTTCCTTAGGGAGGTCACTTACAAGCACCAGAGGGCGAGGTGTGTGGCCGCTGAGCTTCTCGAGACAGCAGGGAGTTGGGGGGGGTGTTCGACAGACACCCTGAAGCGAGCTGGTGGTGGGTTCAGTGCCTGGGGAGGAAAGGCTGGGAAAGCGGGGACGAGGAATGAGCTACAACGCACGGGAGATGGAAAAGGAATTCGAAGCATCGCGGTTGCGAGAGCCCCTCCCGTGTGTGATGCCGGCACGCCCCGGCCCCCCAGCTCTGCGACCCTGTGCCCCGCCTCTCCTGCTGTCCTTTCCGTCTCCCGTGCGGGGCCCCAAACCTCCTCCCATCCCCGGTCTTCTCCCCTGTGGCTGCTGGGGTTTTTAGAATCTACCGCCACAGGCATCTCCTGGGCCTTGGACGGGAGCCAGAGAGGCCTGGCGTTTGTGCCGCGCCCCCCAGCCTGTACTGGTCCCGGTGGTTATTGCCGCTGAGAACTCCACGCACGAGCTCGGTGATGGGCACAGTCTTTACATCCTGGTGGCCTGGGCCCTCCCCTGCCCTTGGGGGACACAGACCAGAAGGAGCCAGCCACCTTGCAGCTCGTGTGAGCCGATCCGGGCGGGTGACGACCGTGACGGGGGGAGCCACGCGGAAGTCACCGCTGTTGCTCTGTGAAGGCCACAGCCCCTCGGCGGGTCCCCTGGTGTTCCCGGGCCGGGTTCCGGAGGCTGTCACCCGATTCGCTTGTGCCGCTAACAACAGGAGCATGCGGCATCCCGGAGTCATCGGGGAACGCGGAGCTGGTGTTTGATTTTCGTCCTGGAGCGTAGGGATCCGAACTCAGCAAAGTAGTAGCGAAGTTTCAGGTGTATTGTGTATATTCCATTTTTCCAATCCTGGTATTAAAAGTGTGATAATGTCTTCAAATTAGAAGCAAAGAGACAACGTTTGATATTTATATGCTTTGAATCAATCATAGGGAATGATATGTAATTTTAATAAACCATAAGGCAAATAGGGCATCGCATGGAAAAAACAAGATACTTTCCTTATGTGAGTCCTTATCTTAAGATGCTCAGTGTGCGTGGAGCAGCGGGTATCTGCTTGTCCAGAGAGGTGAGCTCACGGGGAAGAGAAGGCCTAAGTGAGATAACTTTCTAAAAGGCACAGGCTTGGTTGTTCTAGAAGCATAACTGCCTTTACATGGATTCTGGAAGCAACATAAGCTGCCCACTGAAGGTTCAGAACCATCCGTGTCCCAGATGACCAACAGGTAAGGGCCTTGGAGTCTTGAGTCCTAGTCTCAGCTCTGGCCCTCAGCAGCTGTGTGGCCCTGGGGAAGTCCCTTCCCTCTCAGCTCTTCCCCTGCAGAAGGGAAGGGGTCAGCTGGTTGGCTCCATCGGGCAGACATCTACAGAGTACCCACTGGAGTCTGTTCGCTTTGCTAGGTCCGTAAAAAGGCGACCAGCTGGTCACTGCCCCCAAGGGACTCAGTGTCCTGTTGAGAAAGAAGAGTGACAAAACCAGCAATTAGAGCACAGCAGGGGAGTGAACGGATACCCAGAGTGCTTTGGTGGCACAGAGGTGGGCACTAAATGGCTGAGAGAGTACCTCAGGAAGGACTTCTCGGAGTGGGTGGCACTTGAGCCAAGTATCGAGGAAGGGAAGGGCATTTGCAGGACAAGAGATCATTTTCAAGGTCACTTTCAGATCTAAAAGTGTTGAGTCTAATTGAGGTGCATGATCTATGCAGAACTCTGGGCAGATGGGTTTCCCTTTGCATCCCAGCTGTGTCCTGGCCTGGGGCAGTGGCCCTGGAAAGAGTCCCTTCCCCATTATGACTGATGGAGGAAGCTGCAGGGAGACTCAGCTGTTGTTCCCCCTGCATTCCTGCCTGTATGCCCTTTGGCTGCCCATGCTTCTAGGTCTTTCTTACCCAGCTGTCAAGGCACAGAAGTTCATTCTACTGGAACATATTAGAGATTACTTGGTAGTATTAGTTTATGCAACAAACGAGTTCCTAAAGATCTCATATGAGTTAAAACGCATAATTTGAGACTAGTTTTCCTTAGAAGTAAGTTTATAGGAAGGGGGATGTGATCTTCAAAAACAAATCTACAACCATTAAAAGGATATTTGTGCTTGTTTTGAGCAAAATGTTTGAAAAGCATAATTATACACGCATAGTAATAGTGTTTTATAGTCTTTCTTTCCAAAGTTATTAAATTTTCAGTGTTTTTCAATATTAGCACTAACACTTACCTCTTAATGATCACGTAAATGACATTTCTACAGGACATTTTCCAAAGATTTTCAATTCTAATAGCAGTAAATATTTAAATAACACAATCGTCACTAAAATCCTTTACACATGTTCTGAGACATGGAGCAAAAGTGTTGGTCATAGGATACTGGTACAAAAGATAGCTGGTATATCCATTGACTTGGGAAGGTAGTACTGGATACTCTTTCTTTTCTTTTTTCTTTTTCTTTTTTTTTAAAATTTCTTTCTTTATTTTTTAATTTAATTTTATTTTTTCAGTGTTCCAAGATTGTTGTTCCAAGATCATTGTTCATGTACCACACCCAGTGCTCCATGCAATACGTGCCCTCCTCAGTACCCACCACTAGGCTCACCCAACCCCCCACCCCCACCCCTCCAAAACCCTCGGTTTGTTTCTCAGAGTCCACAGTCTCTCATGTTTCGTCTCCTCCTCCAATTTCCCCCAATTCACCCTTCCTTTCCTTCTCCCAATGTCCTCTATGTTTTTCCTTATGCTCCACACGTAAGTGAAACCATATGATAATTGACTCTCTCTGCTCGACTTATTTCACTCAGCATAATCTCTTCCAGCCCCATCCATGTTGATACAAAAGTTGGGTATTCATCCTTTCTGATGGAGGCATAATATTCCATTGTGTATATGGCCCGTATCTTCTTTATCCATTCGTCTGTTGAAGGGCATCTTGGCTCTTTCCACAGTTTGGCGATTGTGGCCATTGCTGCTATGAACATTGGGGTACATGTGGCCCTTCTTTGTACTGCATCTGCATCTTTGGGGTAAATACCCAGTAGTG
>CM052886.1:7917248-7943061 GCA_028534135.1 Potos flavus | reverse complement strand
GCATTCCCACCAACAGTGGAAGAGGGTTCCCCTTTTTCCACATCCTCTGCAACACTTGTCGTTTACTGTCTTGTTGATTTTGGCCATTCTAACTGGTGTGAGGTGGTATCTCGTGTAGTTTTGATTTGAATCTCCCTGATGGCTAATGATGATGAACATTTTTTCATGTGTCTGTTAGCCATTTGTATGTCTACTTTGGAGAAGTGTCTGTTCATGTCTTCTGCCCATTTTTTGATATGATTATCTGTTTTTTGAGTGTTGAGTTTGAGGAGTTCTTTATAGATCTTAGATATCAGACCTTTGTCTGTAGTGTCGTTTGCGAATATCTTCTCCCATTCTGTGGGATACTCTTTCTTAAGAGGGGAATGAGACAGTAGTGTGACATAGTTGACAGTTCACTTCCTGCTAACTTTGAAATGATATGGTTCTTGATATTTTTTTTAATTTAGAGGGCTTTGGAGTTTTGCACATAAAATGAAGCCTTATCAATATTTCTATAATCTTACTATTTCAAATTCACATAAATTGAAATCTACATAAAATGTACCTGCACTCTGCTAATGTGTCTGCGAATTGGGGGAGGAAAGATGAAATGTACGTGCAGATATATATTTAAAACCATGGAATGTTCAAGCTGAAAGGCTCATTTGGGGATTTAGTCCAACTTCATTTACAGATGAAGAAGTAGGGACCCAGGTCGGTAGTGTCAGGAGCTCATACGGTGAGTCAGATCTTTGTTTTGTTTTATAGTTTGGAGTCCAACATATTAGCTAACTCTAAAGTTACAGTAATCTGGCTCGGTGCCCATTATGTAATTTAGCTCAGAAAATTCTGGAAATCAGCCTTGAGTAAGGGACTCCTGCATTTTCCACTCTGAACCTTCATTTTAGAGCAAGAGGTTTCTTAGGGATCAGGAGAGGCCTATCTGTTTCCTGGAAAGACCATGCTGAGGAGCAGCAGGGGAGGGAAGGTGCTGACCCTGAAATTCCTGGTTGGGCCACGGGGGCCCCCAGCCACACCTCTCCCCTACCCGCAGCACAAGGAGCAGCTTTGATTCTTTCATTGAGGGTTGAGGGCATCAAGTATCCCAGTCCACAGTGAGGAACGTAAGGCCCAGAATAAAGGGGCAGCCTTTGAGATGGTTGTCTCAATTAACCTAATTAACCTCTAAATTGCTAGAGTATGTAATAAATTGTCTTTAAAAAGCCACAAAGCCGGGCTGCACAAAGATACCCAACCCTGGCATGAAGTTGTCCTAGATTCGCCCTTTACACTCACTACTTAGATGACCTTTGCCAGGTTGCTTAGCGGCTCTGTGTGCTCATCTAGTCCAGTACCTGCCATGGGATTTTTTAAGATTCAATGCAGGCTTTGTTTCAGGTCCCTGGACCTATCCACGCAGCACGTTCCTGCCAGCCTTTATAAATGCACATATTATGTCAAAAGCCAAACAGATAACAGTGGCTTTCACAACGAAAAATGGGAAATTCCACCATCAGATTAATAGAGTTTAGACTCAATGCATAATCTCAAATTAAACTCAGACGTTAGCAAAAAGCCGGTAAATGTGCATTCCCACATGGGAATGGATTTGACGGCATGTATTGGTTTTCACATTAGCTCTTCCATTAAGTGTGGGGGGTGTCATCTTGTTTATGGGCCTTGTTGGCTTCCCCTCCTCCATTTTCTGCCACTGTGATCTTGGGGAAGTAACTGGCATAGGAAGCATGGGCGTAAGAGAGGAAATCCGGCGTCTATTTACTTCCTGGTGGTATGGATTTTAAGGAAATTATTTCTTTACTGCTCCCCAAAAGTTACCAAAACTATTTTTTTAAGATTTATTTATTTATTTGAGAGAGAGAGAGAGAGTGTCAGCGAGCATGGAGGGGGGAGGAGCAGAGGGAGAGAGTCTCTAGCGAGGAGCCGCCTTGGGGGCTCGATCTCATGACCCTGAGATCACAAGCCTGAGTTCCTGACCTGAGCGGAAGCCAAGAGTCAGACACTTAACTGACTGAGTCACCCAGGCGCCCCCGAAAACCATTTTTAATAAGTTTTTTTTATTATTTAAAAAAGTTAATTAAAAGTCATTTTTAATGATTTTTAGAAATCTGCTCAGTATAAATTCTGTTTTTCTTTTCTTCCTTTTGGTTTCCTTTCCTTTCCTCCCTCCACCCGCTTCCTTCTCTCCATACAGACCAGGTTTAAAAGAGCAGAGGCCTCACACCGTCGGGCTCTGGGCACTGGCAGGACCGCTGTCTGTCCTCCCAGGAGCAGGTCGGAGGGTAGTTCTCCCGGTTTCTCTCTCTCTCTTTCTCTGTCTCGAGCCTTGTCAATGTAATCTACAAATGGTATTCTCAGTTTGCCTTTCTTCGATCACTAGTGAGGTTGATGCCATCCTAATTTCTTCTGTGTCAAGGTCTTTCCCTGCCCTTTGGCGGGGGGACATCTGCTTTGTTTTGTTTCATAGTTTATATAATAGGTGATGTGGGATCTAAAAATGCCTTTCTCGGCTTGTCTCTATCTGCAGTATGTTAATGGAACCCCATGAACTTTGGCCTGTGGTGTCCTCTTCTCTCCAGTCTTCACTGCCTTTGGCATTCCTTCTTCTTGCAGTGTCCCTGTGGGGGGTCCAACGGGAGGCTGGGACGAGGGATAGCAGACATGTCTGGCCAGCGGCTATGCAGACCTCACCAAGAAGACTTCTGACTTTAATTTTTATGCCTCTCACAGTCCTGTCAAACCACGGGGGCACAAAAGTTGGCATAGCCAGATTCCAAAAAGAATGTTCTTTAAACTCATTGAGAAACAAAGACTCCTTGGTAAATGTGTATCCCTTACGATTTTGTATAAAATAGGGAAATAAAAAGGGGAGGGAAACAAGATGCTTGGTGACATGTAGCACAAGATTAAAGAAACGCTGTGGATGAAAACAGAGAGGTAAGAGGATCTTTAGGAAATGCAGAGGTTTCTCTGTGCTTACTTAACAAACCTCGCTTCTGTTTATTTGCAACCTCTTAATAGGTACCAGTTTTCCAGCTTCCTGGCTGAATTTTAGGGTCTCTTCTGTGGCATGTCTTCTCTTTCCATCTTAATTCCTTATATATCTTTTTTTACATGTTGAGAAGTCAGATTTGGAGGGGCAGTGCTTCTGTAAAATTTTCACATCACCTCCAACACAGTCCTTTAGACCATGGAGAGGAAACTCGGGCTTTCGTTAATTAGTGACAGAGCCCAGCTCATAATTCACAAGTTCTCCCCACATCCAGAGGGGGCTCCAAATACCACTTGGCTGGTCAGACAAAATCGCGGGTAGAAGGGATGTTCAGGACTTATTCTATTAAGTGATTCTATTCTATTCACGCTAGGAAGAAGAATATTCCATTTTATTCGGCAGATGTAGTTTCCGAATGTAGTTTGTGCCTGATGGAGCCCTGTGTGGGTCAGCGAGCTGCTGCTATTTAACAATTACCCCACAGTTTTGTAGCTCAGAACAACAAACATCTATTATCATAGCCTAGCGTCTGGGTCAGAAATCCCGCGCAGCCTCGCCGTGTCCTCTGGCTCGGGTGTCCCGCCCGGTGGCAGTCATCTCAAGGCTCAACTGGGGGAGGACCTGCCTCTAAGCTCAGTCCTGGGCCCATTGGCCAGCGGCCCCCTTTGTGAGCCTTGCCCCGGGAGCCTCTCATAGAGGTTCACCGCCATGACACCAGCCAGGCCTCCCCCCAAGAGAGCCAGCAAGAGAGCAAGAGAAAGTGAGCAAGAGCGAAGTTGCAGTCTTTTTTGTGACCTAATCTTGGACGTGAGAACCCATCACTTCTGTGGCCATTTTCCGGAAGTCAAGGCCAGCCTCCACTGCAGGTGGGTCTGAATACTAGGAGGCAGGGTTCACCCAAGCCATCCAGTAGGCCACCTCCCATCCTGTGAAAGGACTTCTTTCCATAGTTTCAATTAAAATGATTTGGGGCATCTAGCTGCATGACAGTCGTGCCTGCTCCGGTCCCACTGCTGTTCAGCGGCCAGCGAATGCCACAGAGCCAGTTTCTGGTTTCAAGCTCCTTTCCCCACCACACCTCTTTCACAGAAGGCTCACTCAGCCTCTTTTCCAGTGGCTTCCAATCACTTCTTGAGTTCCTCTCTGAGCTTTGAAGCCAAACTTATTCCCACCTCACTGGCCTCTGAAACAAACGCACGACCTCATGGGCTTTAAATCTCAGGGAAGCCGCTGGACCAAACTAAAACCAGAAACAACAGGGAAGTGTGGAAAATGACCAGAAATCCACACAGGTGCCACGCTAGCTCTGGTAGGAGGGAAGGAATAATGTTAAGGGAGTGCCCAATATACACCCAGGGCTTCGTGGAAGGTCTTCCAAATAGTAACCGGTCAGCTCTCAAGCCAACACTACACTGGGGCTGCCAGAACCTAGAATTTACCATTGTTCCAGCTCAAGCAGGAGGAAACGAAGGCTTAGCAAGAGTGAGTAACTTCCTCAGGTTCGTAAACTAAGTGCCAGATTTAAGATTTGAAGCCACTGGTTCTGATTCCGGTCAGAACCTTGTTCTGCAACTTGTCGCATGGCCCTCTGGACCCACTCCCCGGATTCTGGGGTAGAAGTGAGTCAGGTTCTTGTCTTAGCTGTCAGTCTACTTGGTCTTGTCAGGGTGAAGTTCTCAGACTCCAGACAAGGCTAGGGATAGGATGGTACTCCTCCTCAGTCTCTTCTAGAACCTTCTTTGCACTCTTGCATTTGCCAAGGGCGAGGTATTTTGTCATTTAGGCATCTTGCCCACCTTTGGCCTCATGAATGAGGAAGGAGCTTCACTACCTGTCCCCACATTGGCACCAGCCTTGAAGCGGCCCCCTTTCCTCCTCCTTACTTCAGAATTTGTGAAGCCATCTTCCACTGGACCAATGCGTATGCGCAAGTGTCAGCTGGGCAGGCTGGTTCCTCTCTTCAGATCTGTGGGTAGAGCTGATAACCAGGTTATTTACCGACTGCTGGAGCAGGGACTTGAAGGGCTCTAACGTGGGCAGACATTAGCTTTATTTGCTGGTTCCTGGAGAGGTTCGCGGGGTGTGGGGAGAGGGGCTAGGGTGGTGAATGGTGGCTGGGGAACACAGAGACACTTAGGAAGCATTTTTAGCAGCACAGAAATGTACTTCTGTGTAGGTACATGGGTACATATCTCCCTTCCTAAGAGTAGTAGTTTGAAATATTTTTGGGGTCACAAACCCCTTAAAGAACTCATGGATCTTCCCCTAGTAGACTGGGAAGCCCTTAACCTCCAGATTAAGACATGGCTGAAGGTAAGACTTGGCCTCTTCCGGACCACCTGAGAGCAGGTTCCCACGGGCAGGCCTGGCTCCCTCAGAGCCCCCACCCCCTTCCAGACATATGGCTCCATTTGTCTGCTCTTGAGGAGAGACCAACTTCTCAGCTCACTTGTAGAACAGCAGTGACTGATACTCCTTGGTCCAGTTTACGCCCTCTCCTAGGTTCTGGCCCTGATGTCCTATCCAATAACTCTTCTCTTTGAAAAAACATTTTTGCAAAGCTTGCTATTATATTTAGACAACATTAAAATCCTGTCCTATTGCTCAGGGCTACAGCAGGCACACATTCCACTGAGGGAAGAAGGGGAGGCGAAACCCAAACTGATGGAAACTTCTGCTTGAAAAAGTCTTCCTCAAGAACTGTCCAGAATGAGCCTTACAGCCACAGGATTTTGTCACTGAGCCCATAGACACAGCTAGCGCATCAAGGGACAGCTGGGTGGACCTCTGCTTCTTGACATTGTAGAGGCTCACAAGCGCTTACGACACAAAGTGGTTTTCCTTGGCTGTCACGTGACTGCCCTCTCAGGTAGTTGTCCCTGGAAATGTAAAAGGTCACCCTCCGAGCTTGGCAGTTCTTTGGACTTCATTAATCCTACTGACTGTTTTGACCCAGTGGATGATGCCTGGCCCAAGCCCCGGATGAACGAGGACTCGATCTTGTGGGAGACGCCTTCCGATCTCTCCCCCGGTCCGTTGTATCGTTCTCCAGCTTCCCGGTTGGCTCTCCAGCTTTGCCATCTGCTCTGCAAAATTCAAGGAATGTGTGGCAGTGATTTAATTTACTGTGCTTTTCATGACAGTAACATCTTCCGAAAATTCCATCCGGATAGGCAGGCATGACTTCCTTTGCCTAAACCCCCATTGTTGAGCTCTCATTAAATATGCTTTTCCCAGATGTCTTCTCACCGTATCCTGTGAGGTTATTTCCGTGATTTTCCCTAGAACTACTGAATACTATTTGCCTTTTGACTTCCTCTTTTAAGAAATTAAGAGTCATATTTGCCACTGGGCAGTCCTTAGGAGCCCGTTTTATTTAAAAATGAACCGAGAAGATCTTAATCTCGGAAGCGCATGGCTGGAAAGGAAGAGACAGTATGAAAGGTTAGCCACAGAAGAACACACTTGGAAAAGAACAAGTGATTGAATGGGGTGGTCGAGGCATTAATTGGTCAGCATGCTATTTTTCCATTTTTTTCCAGTGAGTTCAAAGAGTTTTATAAAAGTCTATCACTGTACTCAGTAGTATCTAATAAGAATACCCAGGCTTCTGGCACCTTCCACCTGTTCTCACCTGAGGGTCATTGTCTCGCCTGCTTGACAGAAGTCTAAATCAGAACAGTAGACTCTGTCCCGCTCTGGCTTCTTGGAATTGGGGGCTTTGGACTTTCTGTACCCCACCTTCTCAGGGGAAGCAAATTACTCCTTGGGCATAGCCTGGGAATTTTAGGAAGCTTCTCTTTTTTTCATAAACGAGAGTTTTGCTTTAGCAGCGGACCCCTCAGAATCCCCCAGTACTGAGGTGGGACTAACCAGGGCTGGGTATGTATGGCATAAGCACATTTAGAAACAGCAGGAGTGTCTTCACCATTCAGTGTCAAAGCTTGTTTCGCAGGGACTCTGGGGATACAAACACTCTTCTAGGTAGAAATTAAGGAGCTGGTTACGTATCCAGTGGAACTGAGAAGCAGAGCCCAAGAGCAGTGTTCTTGACCTTGGAGCACTAAGGTGTTCTCCCTCATTAGTCCTCCCTGAAGCTCAGGGGGCACCCTAAGCGGTTAAAGATCTGTGTGTCCTTGGAGGTGCAGAAACCGAAATATGGCCTGCACCCCCTTCCCTGTGTCCCACGCGTTAGGGGCTCTGGCTCTCCACCCCCTCGCAGCGGCCCTCTTCACCCCACGGGTCGGGGCTCCAGCCCGTGCTCGCAGCACAGGTCCTGGGCTTAGCTGTCTTTTTGGCAGGTCTGTGAGTTGTTTCCTTTCCCGTCCATCTGCTGGTGATCCATCATTGGGAGGTGCTGTCTCCCATGACCTGGGCCCCTCCTCTCCCCAAACTGGGCAAGGCACCTGGAGGCAGAATCAAGTTTCAAGTTTTCTAGGCATTCTTAATTACATGACGAGGGTAATTGAGATCATGATAAGAAGGTAAAAACAAGTACAACAGTTACTGTATCTTACTAAGAAAACGTAGAGGGTGCAGATTGGGACTGGTAGACGCGGGGTGGGGGTGGGGAGTGGGGTTGGGGTAGGGGGATGGGTGAAATAGGTGAAGGGGATTACGAGGTACCATCTTCCAGTTATAAAATAGATAAGACATGGAGATGTGATATACAGCGTAGGGAATATAGTCAATAATACTGCAACAACTTTGATGACCGATGGTAACTAGACTTACGGTAGCGATCATTTTGAAATATAGATAAATATCGAATCACGCTGTTTTATACTTGAAACCAATTCAATATCGTATGTCAATTATTCTTCGATGTAGAAAAAGGAAATGCAGATCTCATGGTGACGTGATTGAGAGAATGTGCCCTGGGCATGTGGGCTTCGAAGACAGCCACATCTGATAGGAATTCTTGTTCTGAAATTTACGGGCTGGGTGTCTTCAGTCAAATCAGTGAACCTCTTATGGCTTAGTTTCCTCATCTGCAAAATGGTCTCAATAATGCCAAGGTCATAGACTTTTCGTAGAGAGTTCATGAAATACCGTATGTGTGACTGCTTAAAATGTAGGTTCTTGATCAAAAACTGGAAGTTTCCATCCTCTCCCTGCAATCTCCCTGTCTAGCTTACTGTTCCTTTAAAAACCGTGTGACCACATCTGTGTGCCTTGCAAGGGCGGACTTCCCCTCTGGATCTGTCTGATCTGACCTCGCCTTCTAACGGGCTGGGTAATTACATGGTTGGAGTCCTCCCCACCATCAGAGAAGAGAAATGCCATCACCATTTTTTTAGTGCAAAAGCACTTTATACAGTAGAATAATCAGTAGCATGGGCAGCCTTTAGGGGGGAGCAAAAGGAATCATCGTTAATGAACACTAAGTGCTGCCCCTTTAGACCAGGGGAAAATGAATCCGCAGCCCCCAACAGCAACCCAGTATCCAGAAACTCTCGGAGAATTGCATTCTGTTCATTTTTAATTTCATTTTGTTTTTATTTCTACCGAATATGCGCTCCTGAAACCGTGCTTACGCGATGGGCTCCCATTTGGTGTCAAAAGGTTCACGGGCTTGTTAATTTGCTCACCTTGTTTTGTTCTTATTGTTCTCTTTTTGGGAAATAGAATTTTTCTTCTTAAATACATGCATAGGCTTTTTCTTCTCTCCTCAAAAACATTGTATTTCCATTTTGTGTAAGTTTCATGTACTCGTTTTCAAATAATGGTGTCTCTGCTATGGAAGACAACATTGTTCTGTAAGTTCATCTGTAAGTTCATGAGCAAAGTAGCTTCGCCATCCAAACTCACCTGCGTCTCTGTCCCAATTCTCAACCGTATTTATCCTCCATTGTCTTACTTCTAAGATGTTTATGATGACGGGTATGTTAAAAACCAAATCTTCAACTCCTCCTCGATTTTAGAGAAATACTATAAAGGAAATTTACTTGGTAAATTCCCTGGTGTTTGGCCTCATGTGTTGGCGTATAGTACGTACTCACTAAAAGTGTGAGGAGCGATTGGATGAAGAAAGGAGTGCTGCTTGGTGACATAGGACGTCCACAGTATCCATAGTACTTACTCTCCGTCTGTGGAAACTTCCCAGAACTCACACAAAGGCTGAAGCGTTCTGAGGTGGTCTTCATATCACTCGAGTCCCCTTTCCCGTCGCAGTAGCTTCTGGAGGCCGGAAGGAAAGGACTTCACCCGGTGTAATGGGGGTTGGGGGCCACCCTGCGGCAGAGGCCTCGGTGATGTGACAAGCTGTGTTTCCTGATTTAACAAACCCAGGAGAGCAGCTGAGGCCCTGGGGGTGGGGCGGCTGCGGACAACAGCTAGCAGGAGGGAGGAGAGAACAGACCGCAGAAACAATGACATGCTGAGTGGTACCAGCCGCCCTGCGCCCGCAGGCATCATGGGGCCGCTCCTCAGCAGAGAGCCCGATGCCCCCCAGTGTCTTGGGACAGAAGGCAAGGCCCACTGATGTCCACTGTGCAGTCTAAAACAAGGCAGAGAATTTCATCCCAGAAAAGGTTTTCCTGAGCATATAATGATTACGCTAATTTGTGTTCAGTTGAAATGTCTCTGCGTGGAATAGTGCCTTCAGCCATGATGCTTCTAACAGAGCCGTCCGCCATTTGGGTTCAACTCCATGAACATGGCCCGCGTTTGGGAAGTTTAATTCGTGTAGCTTTTCATCCCATCTCATTCTAGAAGGCCTGCTTCCCCATCCTGCCATCTTGCACCCAGCCCCAACCCAAGGATAGGAAGAGATACATGACGATGAATCTGGGAGCCCGGGTCTCCAGAGGCCTCGCCCCCGTGGGCCTGCACCTCCAGCCTCCTTCTCAGCTGCCTCTTGGGTTTGGTTTTGTTTCTCACTGTGGCGTAGGAGCACCAGGGCATAGTCGGCTCTGCTGTTAACATGTAAATGTCCAGTTTAAGATGGAAACCCACGAGAGCAGCCAAAGGAGAACTTTCTCCCGTCACACGCCTGCGAGAAACTGTACAGAGATAACTCGGCTTTTGTATCTTTCAATAGATGCTACTCCGCACCTCGTACCATACGGACCTTAAAGGTGCCTGCAGAAACCCAGGGCTATGGCCCTTTGAGGTTTCACTCTAACCTGGAATATGCATTATTGTCAAGCATCTTCTTTAGAGAGAGTCGATTTTTTTTTTTGACAGCAGAGACAGATTTTAATATTTGATAATCCCCTCTTTTTTCAGTTCAATGAGAATTTATGCATTCATTTTTAATCATCTATTTTCCTATGCAAAAATAAGCCATGTTTAATTAAGAAAATTTAGAAACTCCCAAAAAGCACCTACGCACAAAATCCCCCTCCTGTCTTCCACCATGGGTAATGAGCTAATGTCTTAGGGCCCATTCTTGCAGCCGTGAATGTAAATGTGCGCCCGAAACAAAAATGGGATCATCTCGCATCTACTTTGCACCCTGTGTTTTTTAGATGTCTATTCCGTTCATTCAGCAAATGTTTACTGAAGGCCTACTATGTGTGGGACTCTCCATTCTACGCAATGGGGGTTACATCTGTGAACCAAGCAGGCAAAATTCCTCGTGCCTTTGAGTTTTTCTCTAGCAGCAGTTAAGGCCGGAGTAGGTGCAGTCCTTGGGCCGAGCAGGGTTCAGTGATTGGAGGGAAATAAAGTCCAGAAAGGGCCAGGAGCGCGGGGAACGTTGGCGGAAGGAGGGTTGGGAGTTTACCCAGTGTGGTCAGAGAAGGCTGTGCTGAGAATGTGGTATTTGAGCAAAGACTTGCAGGAGGCGGAGGAGCTTTGTGGCTCCCAGCAGAGTGCCTTCTAAGTGGAGGGCACTGCCCAGGCAAGCTGGACTGGCAGCTTCCAAGAACCGCAAAGGGGCGTGCGGAGGCAGGAGCAGAGTGCAAAATGGGGGAGTAGAAGAGGAAGTCAAGGGTAACAAGCCAGGTGGCTTGGGGATGGGGGAGTCTGGAAGCTGTTGCTTCAGAGGGAGGGCATCAGGACCAGACTGCGCCACCCACCTCAGACCCCTCTGAGTAGAGAAGTAATTTTATTTCATTCACATTTTTTAAAAAAATATATGCACAATAGTGATTTATGATTTTCAAGCTGCTATCTAAATCAGCCTAAAGTAGGTTTCTCCATAAGTGGAAAATACAGGTTCTAAGTGATTAGAAAATATTGTCTTTTGTTTTAAAGATTTTATTTATTGGGCGCCTGGGTGGCTCAGTGGGTTAAAGCCTCTGCCTTCAGCTCAGGTCATGATCTCAGGGTCCTAGGATCGAGCCCCATGTCAGGCTCTCTGCTCAGCAGGGAGCCTGCTTCCCTCTCTCTCTCTGCCTGCCTCTCTGCCTACTTGTGATCTCTCTGTCAAATAAATAAATAACATCGTAAAAAAAAATAAAGATTTTATTTATTTATTTGATAGAGAGAGAGCGAGCACAAGCAAGGGGGAGCAGCAGAGGGAGAGGGAGAAGCAGGCTCCCTGCTGAGTGGGGAGCCCTATGTGGGGCTTGATCCCAGGACCCTGGGATCATGACCTCAGCCAAAGGCAGTCGCTTAACCAACTGAGCCCCCCAGGTGCCCCACAGAGTATTGTCTTATTTGGCACATTTTTACTTAATGAGTCATCTTAACATGTTGGTACCTTAGGCTGGATGAAATGCAGAATTAGGAATAGAGAGTTTCCTGGACAGAATTGCCAGAATGGAGTTGGAGGGGACACGCTGTGGCGTGCAACACGGGATCTGAGCAGCCACACTTGCCTTCTGAGTAGGACCAGGGCGGAGGCGGTCTCTCCCCCGCCCCCAGCACCCAGTCCAAGCCCCCGGGTCCCACCGTCACTCTCAGCACGTCCCGGGGCAGGGAGCCTCCTGCAGGGACCTCTCTGGTCCTGCCATTTCTTCTGGCCCAGGATGCACGGGAAGCACGTGACGGCGTTCCCATGGCCCGATACCTCAGCGGCCATACTCCGCCTGAAAATGACAGGTCATCTGAGTTAGGACTCCAACGGAAAAGCCGGGATGTAGGGTCGCCATGCCTAAGTAATCACGTAGGTCATGAAAGAGCCAGTGTTTAGGGCAGAGAAATCCTGGCTTTCCTCCCTGTGGTTCATACACTAGCCCGAAGCCTTCGGCTTCCTGGAATTTTAAATCGAGTTCAAAATCACTCTGCAGAAACTTCAAAACACCGCCATTCTCCTGACAAGCTCTTGCCCCTCGTCAACAGTGGATGGGGGGTCACGGGCTGTCTACATACTGTGCATTTTTAACTGCAAATTCCCAGGTTCCAGGTGTATAATTGGACCTCTCGGGGTGCCCTGGGAGGCCCCGAGTTTAGAATAATGACACTGATGTTGTCACCGAGGAGCTATAGAGGCTTTGGGCAAGACGGTGCTATTCGGGGCCATCCCTGCAGGGGCCACGCCCAGCCGGGAGGCCTGCAGGGAGAAGCCAGCCGGGTTCCTCAGCGACTGTCCTCTCCTTGGTCTCTGAGCTTCACCTGCCTCCTACCCCCCAGAAAGCCTGAAAGCTACAGTTCTCAGATAAGAAAGTAGACGGGTGTAGAAATGAGCCTGTGGGGTCTCTGATGACACTGTGAGCTGCCTTCACAGTTGACAAATATGTATGTGGCGTTCTCCCCTCACCCAGCCTTTCTCTCTGGCTTTGAGCTTTTCCTTCTAGTTCTGTCTTGTTGTGTGTACCCCCTTTGTCCCTGGATTCATGTATTTAAATTCCCTCCTTCCAGGGACACCTGGGTGGCTCAGTCAGTTAAGCATCTGCCTTCGGCTCAGGTCATGATCCCAGGGTCCTGGGATCGAGCCCCCCATCGGGCTCCCTGCTCTGCGGGGAGCCTGCTTCTCCCTCTCCCTCTACCTCTCCCCCTGCTTATGCACTCTCTCTTTCTCTCTCTCTCACTGTCAAATAAATGAATATAATCTTTTTTTTTTAAATTCCCTCCTTCCAGATCATATTGGCAGATTCATCCTTATGTGCAATTAGCAAGACAGAAGCTTTTCAGAGCCTGGAGGTCTCTTACAGGGAAATGCCAGTCTTAAGACTTCTATGAAATTGTCATTTTCCCCCATTCTGGAGTTGTGAGCAGATGTTATTTCTAAATCCACTTTTTTCTCTATTTGTCTCTAGGTAATGTGCTTATCTTTGCCCTGTGGTGGTACATTTATTTCTAAGTACGTGATTAAGGAACAAATCATACAATTAATGATGTTTATGTCCCTGCCTATAAATGAAAAATACATTTATTTTACAGTGACTCATATGAAAAGGAAAAAGATCATTTTTATTACAACCCTTGCAACCTCCATGCCTCACAAGGCTACTCTGTTATTATTTCAGACATGTGAGTCATTGGCTCAGATTATTTCATTTTATGATCATTTGCCCTAACTATCTGTTACCGAAATGCATTGCAATCAAGGTTCTGGAATGGAAAATAATAGGTTCACTTTGTGACTTCCGAAACACAGAAACGCCTTTTGTTGGCGTATAGCATCACAGAGCCAAGGCCACCTCCCCGCCCTCCCCGTACGAACTTCCACGCGGGCCTCGTTTCTCTGTAAAGAATAGTGATTCTGGTGTTTATGCGTCCGCACGTACAGGACAGAACCCAAACATCAAATGTAGGCTGTGTTGTGTCAGGGGTCGTGAGCTACAAAACAGGATTTTTTTTCCCCGTATGTGTATCCATTTGCAGGCGAAAAATTAAAAGATGACTGGAATTGCTTTGATATGGGAAAAGATTCTCTACTTTCTGTTCCGAAGGCCACCTGGTTTTAATGTCTCTGCCACATCTTGTTAATGTTTTATTTTGTTTTGTTTTTCTTTTTAAGTAAAGCTATCCCCCCCCACCCCGCCCCAGAGAATGTCCCGTAGAGAAACAGAGAGACCTGGCTTCGCAGTAATGAAATCCAGATTTCCTCTCTGAAATGTCTCTGAAATTAACGTGGCCCAAGGAGTTTTGTCCAAGGAATCGGTTGTAAGGCACGTTCGAAGCTGTGAGCCAGTCTCTAAGTAGGAATGCAGAATTAAGGACAGCACTGATTCTGGGATGTCAGTATCTGGTTGATGATAAAATAATGTTGTCAGGGGGCACCTGGGTGGCTCAGTGGGTTAAAGCCTCTGCCTTTGGCTTAGGTCATGATCTCAGGGTCCTGGGATCGAGCCCTGCACCGGGCTCTCTGCTCAGCGGGGAGACTGCTTCCCCCTCTCTCTCTCTGCCTACCTCTCTGCCTACTTGTGATTTCTCTCTCTGTGTCAAATAAATAAATAAAAATCTTTAAAATAATGTTGTCAGAATTAAGGACAAAATGCCCCGACTGCGTGGGTTCGGGTAACATAGACCCACCCCATCCATAAACACCACAGCACAAATCATTATTTTTCATAAAGATTTGAGAAGATTACTGGTATAATTGAAAACATTCCTTCTCAGGATGCCTGGATGGCTCAGTCGGTTGAGCATCTGACTCTTGATTTCAGCTCAGGTCATGATCTCAAGGTCGTGGGATCGAGCCCTGCATCGGGCTCCGCACTGAGCACGGAGTTTGCTTGGGATTCTCTCCCTCTCCCTCTGCCCCTCCTGCTCTCCTTCTCTCTTTTAAAGATTTTGTTTATTTATTTGAGAGAGAGAGACAGACATAGTGACAGAGAGCACTAATGGGGAGGATTGGGAGAAGCTGGCTCCCCACTGAGCAGAGAGCCCGATGGGGGGCTCGATCCCAGGACCCCGGAATCATGACCTGAGCTGAAGGCAGACGCTTACCTGACTGAGCCACCCAGGCGTCCCTTTCGAAGGAAGGAAGGAAGGAAAGGAGGGGGAGAGAGAAAACATCCCTTCTAACCTTTTGCTACATTTCCTAATTTTTACCTGGAAGGACCTCTCTTCACCTCTGACATACAAAGTGACAATCTGTCGTGGGTATTCAGTCACCACAAGCCAGAGCCTACTGGCCCTCACTGACGTGCACCGTGGGGAAGGGGGGTCCTGGGACGGCTCTTCATCAGGTTAGCATTTCTTTGGTCTGGTGCTAACTTAGCTCATTTCCTTCATGTTATGAAAACACATGCTTCCAGATTCTTAGGGTTTTTTCCCGCCCCCTCCTGTCACTTTCCCATTGAGCTTTATGAAGACTAAGATGCTCGGAGCCTGTTTTCCACAGGCCCTGGGTTGTATGTAGGTCACAATTCTTCGGCTAGAGAGAGGCCTCTATTTGGTGTTTGTGTCTTTGGCAGCTGCATCGTCTTGTATCAAATCCAGGCCCTCGGGGGAAGGAGTCTTCCTCCTCACAGATGGCTCTCAGAGTTGGAGATCCCAGCCACAGTTGCTCAGAAAATGCGAAGGAGCCATTTTCCAGTTGTCTGAGCTCGGGCTCGGAATTTTCTCTGCCGCTTGCCGCCGTCGGGCTATGACGCTGTGCTGGTCGTGGTGGCTTGGCTGGGATTTCCCGTTGGCCTTGCCTGCTTTCGGAGGGAGGTCTAGCGATCCCTGTCGGGGGCAGGGTCTGCTGATTGCCTTGTCTTTCCCAGAAAGACTGCAGATTTTCTCTGCTCTGTCTGAGCAGCAGTCGGAAGGTGCCCTGATCTTGTCGTGCGCTTAGGGGTGTGAATTCTGCTGCTTCTTATAAAGAGTGTTGTCCGAGATTTCTAAGAGAAACTAGACACTGTGCTTTGTCTCACGGACGCTGGTTGGACAGGGGGACGGTCTGTCCAAAGTTGTGCCAACGTAAGGAGCTTTATCTGCCAGGACTTCAGGACGTGGAGGGGTTAAAGGTTCTAGTTAATCTTCACAGGACACGTACATATTTCACACTCTGTGAACTAGGGAGAACCTATCCTTCTCTTGGCCAGGGAAGCCTCCTGGGCAAAGCCTCCTCAGCACCTGTTTGGAGGAAGTTACTTGCAACTCCCTTAAGCTCGTACCTAGCAGGCTTAGAAGACAGAGGAACTCTGTGATTTTGAATGTCACGTGTTAGCCAACGAGGGCAGTGGGCATCCTTGGTGGGAGATGAGGAGAGGCAGATAGAACCAAGGGGAGGCCTCTGGAGCTGTCAGCCTGGAAAAGTGGCCAGAAGTGACCCATAAAGATACCAGTGCACTTGGACAATGAGAAACCGTTTAGGACATGGCTTACTCATGAGCGGCATCTTGCCCGAAGGAGGCACCCTGTGGGACTTGGAGCAGGTCAAGTTTGAGGTCAAGCAAGTGCAAGAAAAGACAAATATGCCATCACCTAAGATCTACCAAACCACCTTGGCAGGGGGTTTCCAGCAGGACCGGAATAGCCTCCATCCTTGGAGAAGCCAAAGGGATCTAAATAAATCACAGCTCGTGACACCCGTGCAGATCACGCCCTACTGCCCGGTCTGCCCCGTCATCCAGCTCTGCCCTGGGTGCTTCCGCGTCGTGACTCTTCCAGCTGTCTCCTATCCAAACTCATTAATAATGAGAAAGAGGAGAACCTTGGCCTGAAATTTTAATTCTGGAAAATCCTCTTCTACACAATCATTTCCCTGTTTAATAAAATGCATATATATACATACACACATGCAGACGTACACACACACACAGTCCACCTAGAGTAGATTCTTTTAGACTAAAAAAATATTTTAGGGATACTGATCGAAAGGGGACACGCACCTTGGTACTTATCACAGCATTACCAACAGTAGCCAAATTATGGAAAGAGCCCAAATGTCCATTGACAGATGAATGGATAATGAAGATGTGGGGTGTATATACATATACACACACACAATGGAATATTACTCAGCCATCAAAAAGAATGAAATCTTGCCATTTGCAACGATGTGGATGGAGCTAGAGGGCATTATGCTAAATGAAATGAGTCGGTCAGAGAAAGACAAATACCATATGATCTCACTCATATGTGGGATTTAAGAAACAAAACAGATGGACATAGGGGAAGGAGAAAAAAAGAGAGAGGGAAGCAAACCATAAGAGACTCTTAGAGATAGGAAACAAACTGCAGGCTGATGGAGGGAGGTGGGTGGGGGATGGGCTAGATGGGCGATGGGTATTAAGGAGGGCACGTGATGTGATGAGCACTGGGTGTTGTATGTAAATGATAAATCACTAAATTCTACATCTAAATCCAATTTTACCATATATGTTAACTAACTAGAATTTAAATAAAAACTTGAAAAAACTAAATATTTTAGGGCTAATATAGAAAGCTAGTAGTACCAAGGTCAATTTTATGCCTTCAATATGGACTGTGTTTATTTCTGATTGTGGTACCCTAACACATTTTCAAGGCTTAATACAATGGTGGAGGTTGTTTTTTATATGACAATAAGCATAGCAAAGATAATGTCATATTTTATGACACAAATACCTCTTAATGACTCTCTAGAGTTTGAGTTCCTTGCTCTTAGCTCCAGGTTGATATCGCAGTCAGAGATTTACTCAACAGACTTACAGCCATTGATTTTTATTACCAGCTCTTCATAGAAGCTCCACATTGCAGTCCAAATGTGCCAAACTTAACATCAGAGACGCACCCAAGAGTCGCCTATCCCAGAGCCCACCACACCACCCCACACTGTGAGCTGGGATTCAGCCCTGTACGAACATTCGGATTCTGACTTTGATTCAGTAGTTAATGTGATTTAGTTTGTCACTTTATATTGAATCCCTGAGTGGGGCCATCTTTTAAAATCTCCTAATTGTCTAAATCTTATTGCAAGAAAATGTTCCCTTCACAAATCCAGGATTAGACACTAAGTGCCATTTGCCAGATTATGGTGTCCCCAGTCTCTTAAATGTTTGTTTATTCAACTTGAAGCTTTTCACATTTTTTACGAAAACTGGAAGCCCATTAAAGGATATTAATTATGTCAGTATTTGCCAGACAACACTGGAGGAAAGCAATGTTTGGGTTTTTTTTAATGCAGAGCAAAATCAGTTGGATTAAAAAAGCCCTTTCCATAATTTAACGGAATACTTTCACCGAGTGGATGTCTTTAGGTTAGACAGTCTTGTGTTCCTTTTTTCTGCAGCAAGTTCTTTATGTCTGCTGGCTTTTTTTGTTTGTTTGTTTTGCCAAATTCACTTTCCTACAAGAAACTCTGAGGATGTTCAAAAAGGCTCTGAGTGTCTGGGAGTTTGGACAGGGTCATAGTGTTGCAGGAATGACAATGAACAGTTTTCCATGATTTCCCATCAGTCCCATGAAGCAAAGTCACAACCGACAACCCAGGAAGTTAAGTGTGACGTGATATCGGTGACGGTTGTTTTGTTCTGTTTCTGTGGAGCAGTTGGTGTGGGAGAGAAGATGAAAGAGATGTTAGAAATGTCATATATTTTTGTCTCTCGAAATCAGGTGATTCTCCTGGAGACCACAGGCCTAGTCACTCCTCTACCTTCTTAAAGTTGTTGGTAATTCTCTGAGTTCCTTCCAAACAGGGAATTCGAGAGAGGCCTTTGGTCTTCAGATCATAAGAACCATCCCACAGAGACCTGTCCAATTGGCCAGGCATCTAGAAGACCAGATGTTCTCACAGGCCTGATGCTGGCCTCAGCCAAGGGGCAATCATGCCCTGTGGTCCTTGAGTCCTGGACTCCTCCGAGATGCCCTTACCATCCTATCAGTGACCTCACCACCTGCTCCGCAAACATGGCACAGGAATGGGGTGCTGGTCCCTAACATTCCCAGGATGGAGCCCCCTGTCCACCTCCTCGTCCTGAGCAGATCTGTCCTTTCCAGCTCCTTCTCTTTGTTTCATCTTGAGTATTGGCACGAGCATCACCCAATGGGGTGAACCATCTCAGAGGTGCTTTCCATGCCCAATATTACGATTCCGTGATTCTGTGTTGTGTCCCGTGATGCCCATGATGAGACTGAACGTGGTGACAACAGACTGACCGTGGTCACTGCAGATGCCTCCCTCACTCAGTTCCAGACGTCGAGCTAGATCTCACTCTGCTTCTCGCCACCTCCATGGATCAAGGGACCTTGAGAGTGGGCCAGGGTGCGGCGCTTGCAGCTTCCCCAGAGCCCGGCGGCACAGAACGCTAGTCTCCCCATCTCATCCGAGTCCCCGCTGTACGTCAGCTCCCAGGACCGAAGGACAGAGAGGAGGTTTCATAGAACTGAGTTGGGTCATGTTCTTTAGTTGGTAGCTCACGTGCCTTCCAGAAAGCAAGAGTGTATCATATCCCAGCTGCCTAAATTCCTTTAAGCTTCTTCAGACACTTGCTTGCAAATTCATTTCCATTGCTCATTAACCTCTTTTGGATAGATTAGTTCCAAAAGATTGAAAAATGGTTTCTTGCCTTTGAAGGGGGAATTTGCGGTTCTCCGCTTTTTTATGCTGCAAAGGCGTTGAACTCAGGAAGGAGAGGCTGGGTCTGGTGAAGACGGGTCTAAGCTGATGACTTCTTTTATGATGCAGTTCCGGGGAAGGGCGGGCAGGCCATGCAGATTCACGAGCAGTATTGACTGCAAAGGGTCCAAGCCCTGCGTGTCCTACGGTGATTACCGAGCACGATGACTGTCCCTTGCCTGCCCGTGTCTTTCCCGAGGAGCACCGTGGGAGCAGAGGGCCTGGGTTATTGCGGCTGGGAAGGAAGGGTTCAATTATCCACAAGAGAGAACTGCAGACCTCCCCAAATGGAAATGCTTAACATAGATGAATTTTTAATGGAAATCGATTTTGCTCCTCCAACGAGGCTTCCGGCTTCTTGGAAGATGTAGACCGCTCCCTGTTGATTACTGACATTGTATTTCCTTTCTTTTCCCCTCCCCTCCTCCCCTCCCGGCCTTTCCAACCTGTTGGCAGCTGCCCGTACCTAGCCGTGAAAATCACCCCCGCCATCCCCGTGGTTGGTGGCATCCTCTTCTTCTTCGTGATGGGGACCCTGCTTCGCACCAGCTTCAGTGACCCGGGAGTCCTCCCACGAGCCACGCCCGATGAAGCCGCCGACCTGGAGCGACAAATAGGTAACCCCGAGGGCCTGCCCTTAGCCTCGGGTCCCTTCCCACCGGGGCTCGGCCGCCGTGTGGGGGGACGGGCCCAGGTGCCGGTGCAGGAGGGACGTGTAACCGGGGAGGCGTCTGGGAAGTCCTCGTTCCCTCGGCGGCAGGACGGGCTGAGTAGGAGGTGGGATGTGAGGTGGTTGGAGGTCAGGCCAGGGGCTGGCGGTGCCACCAAGCAGAGGCACCTCCCTCACCACGCTCTGGGTCCTGATGTGTCTTTGAAACCCAGTCCCGGCTGAGAAGGAGCCTCTGTCCCGAATGACCCATCGCTGTAGGCGGCCGCACTCGGTTCCCTTTATGAGCTTACTCATGCTTACTGCTGGTTTCCCGGGATAGAAGCCTGGAGGTTACTTGTTCCCCTCCTGTCTCGTGGATCCAGCCTGGGACCCAGAACTTCCTTTATTAAGGCAGCAAAGATATACGTTCATGATATATGTGGAGAGGAGGAGCTTTCGTTTTCATTAGATATTGGAACCCTGTATTGAAATGTAAAAAGGTTACAGGGACCCATTTTAAACATATTAAAACAAATCCTAATCCCCCACAGGGTAAACTTTTAAAGTTCCATTTTTAGTTAAAAAGAGAGCTTCTTCTCACTCTTAAAAGTTTGCACTTGCGAACGTGTAGCTTTGCAGTGACGCGATGATAATTTGACAAGCGTGGCAGAGGGCTTGTGGTGACTCTGTGTGAATGTAAAGCTTAGCATGAAAACCCACCTGACACTTCCTCCTGCTGTTCCTCCTACTCCGTGGGCTTCTCTTCCCAGCCTCACTCAGCCAAAAGGCCCCGGCTTTCTGGTGTCGAGAGATAGGAGCGTGGGTCCTGAGAGGCAGCGTGTGCTGTGGGCTGCCCTCCCCAGGTACCAAAGCGTGGCTGTGTCCTCTGGGCATCTGCCTCCATCCTTCGTCCCGGTCGTGCAGGAGGGGAGCAGAAAGGGAGTTCATGATGGGAGTGTATGGTGGTGGTCTGCTGGGCTGCAGCCTTCTTGTGTCCTGAGGCAGGCAAGCAGAGGAAGGAAGAATCAGCAGTGGAGAAACAGTCTCTTCCTTAGCCAGTGCATCTTGGGATTTCAAGACATTAATTATATATTAATTCATAATTTAAAGCCTTATATTTATAGCATGTGAATCATTTGTAAAGGCCATCCATGGCTATTACTGAATTGATCATACCCAAGTAAGTTTGGGAAGAAGACTTTATTATGGCATCCATTTTGCAAATAAGGAAACAGAGCCCCAAAGAGGGTAAATGGGAGGAAGTGGAGAGCCAGAGTCTTGAACCCAGATCTCCTGGTCTCAGCCTTTATTCTTTCCAGGGTGTCATGTCTTGGGGAGGAGACTGGCCCAGTTTCCTTCAGAAACAGAAACTGGGCCTATGGAAACTGCATAGCCTGTACTCACATCACCTTAGCACACTGCCTGAAAATCCTCTACTCAAGCATGTGCAGAGTACCTCGCTGTTTACACTGGCCTTGAAGCAGTTTCCTGCTGCGATCCTATTTTCTTTGCTGCCTCTCAGATAGTGCAAGGAGCATCTGTGAAATCAGCAAGATTGGGAACCAGGGATGATAAAGAGTGCCATTGAAATTCTCTATTATAAATGCAGCTTGTAAGAGGCACAGAGTTTCTGTTCATCCTTGTTAATATTGGGGAAGTTGAGTGATCCACTAAAGTGCTTTCTTTTCTTTTTTTTTTTTTTTTTTTGGCTTTGAGTTATCAACTAAGAGTGGTTTTTTTTCAACATGAGTATTTTTAAGACCATCTCTGCCCCATGCCCCCTGAGACACAGAATCTGTGAAAGTACTAGATAGGGTAAAGGATGGAAACAAATCTTGTTTCAAATGATGGAGAATAAAGGGTCTTTAGAGACAGGGCAGCATGGCAGACTTGAGTCACTCTGCATATCCCATCCCCAAGAGGCAATAAGAAAACTGGACAAAATTGTCACAGCCATTGCATGGCTCTAGAATTCAACCATATTGAGGGGCAGTTATTCATGAAAACCTAGTGGACTTCGGGTAAGAATAGTGGATGTCTGACAGTCTCACCTGGGGCTGCTCCAGTCCCCCTTTAATTCCAAAGGTAAGGAAGTTCTAGCTGGACAGGGCAGACTCTGAAAACCAGCAGCTTACCTGTCTGAGGGGCTAATTTGCTTTGGAGTGAAGTATGGAAAAAAGTCAGTAACTGAAACTTTCCCTTAAGAAACTAGAAAAAGGGCAAACTAAACTCAGCGCAAGCTGTAGTAAGACTGTATTGAAGATGAGAGTGGAGGCGCCCGGGTGGCTCAGTCGGTTAAGCGTCTGCCTTCGGCTCAGGTCATGATCCCAGGGTCCTGGGATCGAGCCCTTTATCAGTCCTTAGTCTGGCTCCTTGCTCAGGGGGAGCCTGCTTCTCCCTCTGCCTGCTGCTCCCCCTACTTGTGCTCTCTCTCTCTCTCTCTCTCTCTCTGACAAATAAGTAAGTAAAATCTTTAAAAGAAAAAAAAGATGAGAGTGGAAATCAATGAAATAGAATACAGAAAACAGAAAATCAGTGACACCAAAAATTAGTTCTTCTAGAAGATTAACAAAATTGACAAATCTTTAACTATACTATTCTCCATCCCTTCCCAAAAAAGGCACAGGGAAGGTACAAATTACCAAAATCAGGAATGAAATCAGAGGCATCACTATTGAGCCTAAGATATTAAAAGGATTTTAACTTTACACCACAAATTAGACAACTTAGATGAATGGACAAATTTTCAGCAAGCCAGAATTGCCAAAAGAATGACTCAAAAAGAAATAGAAAAGCTGAAGAAGCCCATAACAAGTAAAGAAATTGGCTGTCCATATGTAGAAAGATGAATTTGAATCCTTACTTCACACCATACACAAAATTTAATTCTAAATGGATCATAGACCTCAACGTAAGAGCTAAAACTCTAAAACTTCTGAAGGGAACATAGAGAAAATTTTCATGACCTTGGATTAGGCAAAGAGTTCTTACATAGGGATGGATGCCTGGGTGGCTCAGTCAGTTATGGGGCCAACTCTTGATTTCAGCTCATGTCATGATCTCAGTGTCCTGGAATTGAGCCCTCCTGGGCTCTATGCTCAGCACAGAGGCTGCTTGAGGATTCTCTCTTCCCCTATCCGTCTGCCCTTCCACCCCCACTCATGCTCACGCATGCTCTCTCTCTCTAAAATAAATAAATCTTTAAAAAAGAAAAAGAGTTCTTATGTAAATACCAAAAGCATGATCTATAGAAAGAAAAAGATAACAAATTGGAGTTCATCAAATTAAAAACTTTGTGCTTTAAAAGATACCATTAAGAAAACAGAAAGACAAGCCACAGACTGGAAAAAGTGCGCATCGTATGTCTGATTAAAGTATCTTCTACTTGTATCTAGAATATATTAAGATCTCTTACAACTCAATAATAAGAAAAACAACCCAATTAAAAATAAGCAAAGGGTTTGAACAGACATTTTTCCAAAAAAGACCTATGAATGGCCAATGAACCCATGAAAAGAGGGAAACGCAGGTCAAAACCACAATGACGTACCACTTCACATCCACTAGAATGGCTCTAACCTGAAAGATTGACAATGACAAATGTCGGTGAAGGCATGGAGAAATTGGAACCGTCGTGCATCACTGGTGGGGTAAAATGGTGCAGCCACTTTGGAAAACACATCCGCGAAATTCCTCAAATGTTAAGCATAGAATACCATATAACCCAGCAAGTCTGTTTCTGGGTATGTATCCAAGAGAAACGAAAACCTATGTCCCTGATGTGCATTGTACCTCATACCCCCCAAACTAGAAATAACCCAGATGTCCATCAGTGGGCAAATCGATGAACAATACATTTATACAGAATGCCATTAAGTGACAAAAAGGAGCCCCATGCGGACATAGGCTACAACACGGATAAATGGTAAAAACACGCTAAGCGGAAGAAGCCAGATCAGAAGGCTACCTGCTGTGCAGTTCCGTGTGTCTGAAATGTCTTTAGAGACAGAAAGCAGAGGAGAGATTGCCTTGGGTGGGGGCAGGACGGAGGGTCGCCGCACTTGGACGTGAGAGAACTCGCTGGAAGAGTGAAAGCGGTCTAAGGGGACTGGGGTGCTGGCGGTGCAGCCCGGTACCTTCATGAAAGTTCGTGTCATCTCACGCTTCCAGAGGATAACTGTTAGGTTGGTAAGTGACAGCACAATAACCTGTCCGAAAAAGAGGGAGAGAGGAAGGGGAGAGGAGGAAGAAGGGCCCGCTCACCGCTAGTTGTATGACGTTAGGCTAGTTTTTTTTTTGTTTTTTTTGTTTTGTTTTGTTTTTTGTTAGGCTAGTTTTAAAATGGGAATGATGGCCCCATAGTCTATAAGGTTCTTCTCGGGATCAGCTCGGTAAATGGCCGGGGTTTTTGTTTTTGCGTTTTTAAAAAGAAAAATTCTTCTCTTTTCCTGACCAGTTCTCTCCTCACCTCCCACACATGTAGACTGTCATAAAAGAATTCTCCACCTGCCACGCGATAGGACTAAAAGGCAGAGCTGGTCTAATTCTTTATTAGGAGTCCTTCCCTGTATTCCTTTGCTGGGGAGAATAAGATTACGTTTCAATGAAATCTTCGCACATTTATTTTGTGCTATCTAACTAAAGAAGGAGGGGCGCCTGGGTGGCTCAGTCGTTAAGCGTCTGCCTTCGGCTCAGGTCACGATCCTGGGGTCCTGGGATCGAGCCCCGCATCGGGCTCTCTGCTCTCAGCGGGAAGCCTGCTTCTCCCTCTCTCGCTTCCCCTGCTTGTGTTCCCTCTCTTGCTGTCTCTCTCTCTCTGTCAAATAAATAAATAAAATCTTAAAAAAAAAAAAAATAACTGAAGAAGGAAAAATGGAAATCAGATTTGGAAACTTCTTTTTATTAGTTATTAATTCTAACTGTCTGTAGATCTTTCCTTGGAGAAGCCCATGATAACCGCTTGCAACCAGCCATCTGAATAAATGAGTGATGCTGAGCCAAGAGGGGACCAGCTTCCCTGTCTTCAGATTTCGGGAGGGGAGGAGGTGGTGAGAAAGAGGAGGAGGCTCTGTGTCTCAGAGTCTGTTACCGTCTCTTGAAATGCCTTACCCTTCTTTTTTTTCTGAAAGACCTTTCCTGGTTCATTACGTTGCAGCTAAGAAGACATCAAGAATGGCAGTGGTGGGGGCGGGGGTGCAGGGAGGTCTCGCTGGGGTCACTGGCGTCCTGCTTGGAAACATGACACTTGGGAAACTCCGTTTTTTCCGTCACTCAGGGATGATAAGATACTACGCAACTAATTCGGGGCTGGAAAGAAATGATGAGACACTGTGTTATAAATCACAGGGTCAAAGCATTTCAAGTAGGGACAGACCTTTCCAGGGATCAAAATGGGGGAAAGCAGTGGGTGTGCCTCTCTGTTTTTCATTATGCGTATTGTCTCTTCCCACCCCCGACGGTCCTGAAGTTCTTGGGTACGACACCAAAGGCAGGATCCGTAAAAGACAAAGATGATAAATTGATCAAAGATCAAATGGTTGCTTGGGGAGGGTGGAATCCAATCAAAGGAAGCAGAGTGGTCTTCAAAAAACTCACCCGGGTTGTGGCAGGGGCAGAATTTGAAGAATTATTGCCTCACTCTGCACCTTTTACTGAGCTGTTAGAGTAGGTGGGATGTCGTGGGCACGCGAGTCTCCCTTCTCTCTCCGTCTCCTTCTGTCTCTTTCTCCCTCTCTCTCCTTTCCTCTCTTCCTCTTCCCCTTCCTCCTCCTCCCCCTCCTCCTCTTTCCTCTCCCCCTCCTCCTCC
>CM052886.1:7887878-7916748 GCA_028534135.1 Potos flavus | reverse complement strand
AGACTCTCATCAACAACAACTTTGCTTGAAGTACCCAGAACCATCCTCCATTTTTAAGATGAAAGTTTGTCTTTCATTATTTCCCAAATTAGTCCTTGGACTGGATATCCTTTAGACATGATGTTGAGGAAGCAGGGTGGTTTCCTGATCCTGAGGAAACACTGGCCGACCAGCCTAAGTTATGCCCCATCCCACTGAGCGTGATTCCTGGGAAGAGTGCCACGGCAAAGGATGTCTTCATCCGCCACCTTGACTTGCTGAAGTTTTTTTTTCCCTAGACACATCTTAATGCCGTGTATAAGAGCAGAAGCATTTTAATAGGACTTTTAACAACACTGATGGGTTTTTGCTGAAGAAAATACTTTCTGAGATTACTCTAAGCCCACTGAAGACCTTAATCAATGTTCTCTATTGTAAAGCTCCACCATTTCCAATTTTCTCCCATTTCCGTGTTCATTTTACTAAAATCATTTTAATTGGAGAAATTTCTGTTCTGCATAAAATTTATAACTAAGAGTTTTTTCTCGATCAGGTCTTTTTTATATCCTGAAAGTTGCCATTAGGAATTTTCTTCTAGAACTATGACTTCCACTAAGACAGATTTTCCTGGTGATTTCATGTTTTGAAGTCAATACTGGTTTCTTTCTGTGCTGGTTATTTCTACTGGTAATATTCACCATAAAATTGCTTTAAAGTGTGATGATGGTTCCATTTATTTTTGGTGTCAGGCTACATCTGTTGCCTGTGATGGACCTGTGGTTAAACTTTCCTTACGCTTCAAGTCGCTTTGGGTAATGCACATTAGAGGCGCACAGTATAGAACATCTAGAAAGAGAAGGGGCAGGATCATCGGGGGTTAATTTGATTGGCTTTTGCCAGTTTTCTTTCCAGAAGGTGATATTTTTTGCCCCTCTCCCCCAAATCCTGTTTGCATCTCCCTGCTCACCTCTGAAATCACCCCAGTGTATCCTCTGTGTAATCGTTATCTGCCGTGGACATTTCGGCTTTTCACGAATATTCGGCCAGGCCCTGGGAACTCTGTTCGGACTTGAACTACACCTGCCTGGGTGGGATTCTTTCCACCTTTGCCATCCTCTCTCCCCAGCTGCTTACTTCCTGCCCCATTCATTTCCTGTTTTATTCACGGGAAAGCCAGGGCTCAGAAAGGGAAGTGATTGGCCAAAGGTCATTTGGCCGCAGCTGGGAACGCAGGCCCGTCTCCCATTACCCCCCATGTGCTTTTAACCACCGCCCACCATCTCACTGCTCTGGAGAGCCAGGCCCCGAGCAAGAGATTTCTGGTCTTCCTGGAGCAAGTAGCACTTTCCATTTCCCCGAAGTTATTTTCTCTCCCCCAGACTGTCGACATCATCCAGCTTTCCCGTCCTGTTGGCTGACTCCTCTGTCACCCATGGCCTAGAAATGTGGAGCCGTCTCAAATCCCCGTTCGGTGGAGAGAGTAGACATGCAGGGAAAGTCCAGACAATCTAACGCCCCTCTTGAAACCGCCTGCGGATCCAGGGGCCATTTGTCCATTGGGACTCAGGCTGATGTCCCATTATGCTCGAGAATGAGTTCTGGGGAGGGGGAGGGGGTGTCCCACCCCGTCTGAAATACAGTCTGGAAGAGACAAGGCATTTGAAGACAATGGCAGCCGAGGACTAAAACAAAGAGTAGATTTCCTTGTTTGAGGGAAAATGCTAGAATCATCTAGTGCGTTCGGATGCCAGGAAAGGGTAGGCAGTGATTCTCCCACACCAGCCCGGGGCGGCAACTCAGAATGTCAAAATTCCTGATTGTCTCTTTAAAAAAAAAAAAAAATCCAGCCTGGGAGAGAGCTGGGAACCAGATGTCACAATTCAAAATTGTGGTATTTGGGGAAATACCACAGGATTTTGAAGGCTCTAGTTCTGAGGGAAGGAAGGAGCCGGAGATTTTTGTTTTTCTGAAGGATTTGGGAGGCTGGGTGTTTTTCATCCAGGATGTTCACTGAAGCCTGTATTATTTCTTCTTCCTGTAGAAATGCGAAATTGTGGGAATGTACCATGCGTTGGACCCCAGGCCAGTTTCGGATGTAAATGCCTTCAGTTGTTGGTGAAGTTAGGACAGTTTTCTGTGATGGTTGGAGTGGAGAATTATAAGGATGGAGAAAAGCACCCCCTCCTCTGGGGGTGCGTGTTACAGAACTGCCTGCCTCTCACCATCCTCCAGACAGCTTGGGGGGCTAGTGATATTTTCCTCCTTTTTACGGAAGGAGAAACTGAGCCAAGGGGCACCATTTCACTTGCTGAGATCACACTTTCTCGTCCCTGCTGCCCTGAGCCTCCGAATCTGAATGCCTAAATCCACATAGGTATTTTGGTGACCTGAAGCCACTGGGTGTCTCTTTTAATATAATAAGTCTTAATAAGTTGAAGGTTTGACTTACTTACATAAGTGTCCATATGTACAGATTTGGGATCTCTTCTAGAGAATTAATGAACCCTCCCTGAAAGCAGAGGTAGCACTTCATTGCCGATGAGGGGAAATGACTCTCTCTCTTACCGCACGAATGTCACATTCTTTAGAGTCTGTTAAATCAGCAAAATGATGGCACAGAGCAATATTGACAGGCGTTGCCACAAGGAAGGGAGGAAGGGAGGGAAGAAGGAAGGGGAAAAGGAAGGAAAGAAGGAAAGAAGGAGAGGTGCCTGGGTGGCTCAGTTGGTTAAGCAAAGGCCTTCAGCTCCGGTCATGATCCCAGGGTCCTGGGATGGAGGCCCGTGTCAGGCTCCTTGCTTGGCAGGGAGCCTGCTTCTCCCTCTCCCTCTGCCTGCTGCTCTGCCTGCTTGTACTCTCTCCCTCTCTGTCAAATAAATAAAATTTTTTAAAAAAAGGAAGGAAGGAAGGAGGGGAAAAGGAAGGAAGGGACAGAAGGAGGGAAGAAAAAAGGGAGGGAGGGAGGAAGGAAGGGGAAAAGGAAGGAAGGAAGGAAGGAGAAAAAAAGAACAGAAAAAAGAAGAAAGAAGAAACGTGCTGTAATTACAATCCTTCTCATATACAAGGCTGTGTAGCAGGGGGAGGGTGATGAACGAACCAGCGTGAGGAACGGGTCAACTGCGAGAGAGAGCAGAGGAAGCCAGAAGCTGTAAGGAGGGGAAGGAAAGGCTCAAGTGGCACCAAAGCAATGGAGAAATTGGGACCACGTGGTTTAAGAACAGGGCTAGAGGAAAGAGCAAGGGTCGGGTGTGTGTTCGTGGACATCGGAGGCCCACCCTTCCCCAGCCAGGGCAGCTGAGATGCACAGATCCCGTCGATGAAAGAGCTTGGGGAACCCACCTCCTGGACTCCAGGTAGGCGGGTCCTCAGCCGTGCTCTGAGTCACAGAACATTCCAGCTTAAGCGACCTCAGCAATCGTGGAGCTCACCCTGGACGACCCCTTCCGTTTGCAGACAAGTGAACTGAGGCTCAGAGGGAGACCGGTGCAGATACCCATCGTTTGCCTTTTTTCTTCTGAAACCGAGTCCCTACATTCTTGCTACACAAAGAGCGGTCCGTGGAGGAGCTACGGCAACAGCAACATCTCCCGGGAACTTAGTAGAAATGCAGAGCCTCGGGTCGTACCCCGCGTACCGACTCCGAATCTGGATTTTTTTTTTTTTTTAAGATTTTATTTATTTATTTGACAGAGAGAGAGAGATCACAAGTAGGCAGAGAGGCAGGCAGAGGGAGAGGAGGAAGCAGGCTCTGTGCCGAGCAGAGAGCCTGATGCGGGGCTCGATCCCAGGACCCTGAGATCACGACCTGAGCCGAAGCCAGAGGCTTAACCCACTGAGCCACCCAGGCACCCCCCGAATCTGGATTTTTAACAAGACCCTTGAAAGCCGAGAAGCACAGCCCTGATGCCTCTCGCTCTCACCCGGGGATCGGCGCCCAGCCTGTGCCGTTCCTCTCCACCAGTCAGTCGGCTTTTGCTTCCTCTCCTAAGCTCCCGGGACTGTCAGGATTTCAGGAGTCTGGCTAATTACAAATTCATTTACTTTGAGCATTTGGTATAGAAGTCTCCTGGCAGTGCCTGTGAGTGGCATTTTTTCCCTTATGACCTATTAATGATAACTGTATGATAAATATCTTCTCTTTTGGTAGTGCTTTACGGATTCCAAAGTCCCTGTGCATTTTTGTTATCAGTAAAGTGTATGGTTATGAGCCCGGGCTCTCGAGCTAAGTTGCCTGAGCCAGCATCCCAGCTCTTCCACTTGCTGTGTGACCCTGAGAAGGGTTCTAACTTCTCCGAGCCTCGATTTTAGTGCATTTAACACAGACCCTCTGAGTGCAAAGATCCATTCCAGTGTTATCATCCTGTGAGTCTAGAAATAAATCCTTCCTCCTCCTTGGCTTGACCTTGAAAATCCGGGAACCTGAACATTCTAAGTTATTTAGCCTGTTCAACTACTTAAACGAGAAGAACGACATATTCCAGGAATAGTTTTAGACTATAAAGCTGCACGCACACCCATGTAAATTCAACAAGTAAACTGTAGGTGCATGAAACGAGATAAGTGACTCGCTGGAATATTACTATCAATGTCCTTTAACTGGCCGTCCTTGGGAGGATGAAGCAAAACAATGGAACAATAGCTCTTCCGACTGAGTCAGTCAGTCGGTTTTAGGGGAAGGTCAGAGATAAGGCACTTCATCCAAGAACAGGCAGGGCGTGTTCGGGAAAACGGGCTCTGGCACAGCAAGGCGGCGCACTGGTGAGCTTGCAGGGCACGAGGGGGAGGGGAGTACGAGAATGGCTTTTCAGGAAAGAAATCCCGCTGGAGGAGGTTAATCCGAAGAGTGGGCAGGCTCTTTGTGCCTGGAAGTGGGAGGCATTTTCTTATTGCAAGTGCAGAGTAGCATGAAAGGCAGCTCGGGAATAAAAGGAAACAAAGCACCCAGTGAGGAGAGAGGAAACGGACCGGGGCGAGGAGGCGGGAGGGGCGGGGCTGGGAGGAGCCCGGCTGAGCAGGTGCAGGGCCGGCCACCGACTAGGGGCCCCGGGGGCAGGAGAGAAGACTTCGAGAACGTGCTTGGGTCAAAGAAACAGAAGGCACTCCCTGAAATTTTCTTGGGAAGAGCTTCTCTCTCTCTCTCTCTTTTTTTCCCTTCTTTTCTTTCTTTCTTTCTTTTTTTTTTTTTTGAACAGTCTAGGGAGCCCTCCCACATTCTGCTTCATAAAACATCTGCATGTTTTGATTGTTTTGCGGCTGGAGTCTACGCCAGGGATCCGACTGAACCGAGAGCCCCTTGCTGAAGAACCTACTCCTAGCGTCTCTGCTTATCCCTTACCCGGCCTTGGCGCCCCATGTCGTTTATATGCTTGCACGCTCTGTGACGCCAGCGGGGTCCGCGAGTCAAGGAAACTTTGCCACAATGATCACCCTCCGAAACTTTGTTATAATCAAACCAACTCACTGCTGGCTTTCCAAGGGACCTTTCTCCCTCCTCCTTTAGAATCTAATGCTGTCGGGTAGGGATTGACAGCCGGTTTTGGGGATGGGGTGGACGTGTGTTCTAGCTCCCTTCCCCTCTGTGCCCCGGAAAACTCAAGACCAGCTAACCTATGGGAGGTAGATAAACTGTGATTTTGTGTTTCTGGTAGACAAGTTCTGCGGTTCGGAATGGTTGCCTAAGAATAGGAGCAGACTAACATCTGCTGATTTGTTCAGAGGTTGGGGCGGGCGTGAGGACTCACTTACACCAGCACTCAGAGGGTAGGAGGCATGCGGCGAGAGAATGGGGGGGCCCCTCTCGTGAGGGAAAAGTTCCTCACATTTTTCATGTATCCAAATTTACCTGCCTCGGCCCCCAAAAGAAAACTCTAACGTACAGAGGTGGGCAGAAGTGAAGACCATTTATTTGGAGGCTGTAGATGAAGACTGTCTAGGAGAGAACAGAAGGACAAGTGGACGAGTGCCATATTACATACCATCAAAATTTGGAGTGCGCTCTTTTAAAAATCTCTTTATTTTCTCCTAAGGATGGAAACTTGAAATCCAAGGGTCCTTGAGCGAGTAATGGATGGGTTGCTCCTTATACTCAAGAGAAAGCGATAGAGTAGAAGTGGGCTAAAGCCTCCGTGGCTCTCACACAGCTAGAAGTAACACACTTGGAGCAATGCTGAGCAGCACAGGGACGCCCGGGGGAATCAGTTGGTGACACACCCGACTCTCGATTTCCGCTTACGTCATGATCTCAGGGTCATGAGATCGAGCCCCGCAGTGGGCTCCACACTCAGCTCGGAGTCTGTTCGAGATTCTCTCCCTCTCCCTCTGTGCCTCCCCTCACTCTCTCACTCTCTCTCTCTCTAAAATAAATAAATCAATAAAATCTTTTAAAAAAGACACTGAGCAGCACATCCAATAGAGACATAATGCAAGCCAAATGTGTAATTGTAAATTTTCCAGTAGTGACATTTAAAAAATGAAAATGAGCAGGTACAATTAATTTTAATAACATATTTGCTTTGACCCAGTATATCCAAAATATTATCATTTCAACATGCATTCAACATCAAAAAGTATGTAATGAAATATTTTACATTCCTTTTTTAAAAAATTTTTGGTATTGAATCTTTCCGGTGTTATTTTGCATTCACAGCACCTTTGGTGTGGACTACTCACATTCAGTGTAGACTACTCAGATTCCCGGTGCTCACACGTGTCTAGCAGCTAGCGTATTGGGCAGCGCAGATGTAAAGGACCCAGAACTGGACCTCAATAGTTAGAATTATCTTGCTTTGGGTCGCTTCTGAGTAAAGCTTGGGAGAATGGCTTTTAACTTCACCATTTCTTTGAAGAACCTCATACGTTCGTTCATTTTTCACATATTTAACATATACTCGAGTCCTTACTCAGCCCGAGCCACTATAATAATGCAAATTATACTCTTAGCAGAGTTCTTTTTGTTTCTATCAAGGTCATTGTAAAGTTGTAGATGATAGAATCATCTGGAATACCTGAGCAGAATCATTTTTGGTTTTAATGACGTTAATGCTTTTAATATGGTGAGATTCTGTGCTGTTGATGAGGCTGCTGGTTCTAACACCTGAACACGCAGCAGAATCACCGGAAGGGGCCTGTTTAGACAGATGGCGCCCCACCCCCCCAGAGTGTCCAAGTCAGGGGGCTGCGGTGGAGCCTACGACTCGGCCTGACGCAGACTTGCCTTCCAGTGCCTCACGGGACAAGTTTGCCTTTCACCTCCTGCCAAAGGATTGCTGACGCTTGAACCAGTGAGAGGTGCCGTCTGTCCCCCACAGCGTGGGATTGCTGTCCTCATGTACGTCTGTCCAGGGCTCCTCCAGAGCCAAAGTCCTAGCAGGAGGACCCCTGGGGCATCTGTTTTACAAGATGGACATCTTCGACACTCACTCAGGTGTAAAGGACCCATTTGGGAGGGTGAGAGCTGGCCAGGCCTGCTCTCAGCAAGGCCCCAACTTTCTCACTGGATCTGGCACCATCAGATGGTTGACGACATGGGTGATTTAGAGTGTTGCAAAGAGCCAGAGAAAAGGCCTGCCCGGAATGGTAGCCTCTGAGCCTTAATGAGTTCCTGTTTCAGCTTGTGTAACTTCCCCGCGGCTCAGGCCTGCCTTACTGAACTCGGAATGTCGTCTGGGCATCGTGTGGAAGGACAGCACACCCTCTCGCCAAGTCAGAGAGCTTTTATCTAATTATTACAAGTTCCACCCCAAATGCGTGCAGTTCTCTGTAATACACTGGAATTCTAGGCTTTTCGAGCCCACAAGTGAAGTAGGGGGATTGGGAATGGGGCTACCCTCTGTTCTCCACTCCACACAGAGGGGTTTATTAAGAGTATCGAGGATGCCTACAGCTGTCACTGCCTTTTTTCAACTTCCTCGCCTTGGGCAGGAGTGGATCAGGGGCTTGGTCAGTGGGCTCTACAGAACCCCCCCCCCCCCCCAGTTACGGGTGCTGCCACTGGAAGTGCTGGCGGGAAGGATGGTCTTTTCTTCCCACTCTTTATTTAGTTATCATCTTTGCAGGAAAGACCTGTGGCAGACTAGGGGACAGTTGCCAGGCGTTCTGTTTACCCGTGCCTTAAACAACTCGACATCAATTTTATTTATTTATTTAGACAGAGGGCACGAGTCGGGGGTGAAGGGGCAGAGGGAGAGGGAAAGGGAGAATCTCAAGCAGGCTCCGTGCTCAGTGTGGAGCCAGACGTGGGGCTCGATCTCATGACCCTGAGATCATGACCTGAGCCAAAATCAAGAGTCTGACGCGTCACCAACTGAGCCGCCCAGGCGTCCCTCCACACCAATTTCAGATCCCTGATGCACCTTCCTTGCTGCCACTTGCATTCCAGAAAAAAGACATGTTTTCTCTTAGATCTGGATGACCAGGTTTGGCTGTCTTCTGGGATATTAATCCCATGAATACCAACCAAAAGGTCAAGTTCTCAGAAAAGAACACAGATAAGAAAGCGGTCACAAAGACATGGACTGTGTAATTGTGTCTGATGTTGGCGGGGGCGGGGGGACGGGGGCTCTCTGACTCCCCCAGCCCCCCATGGGGGGACAAACCTGGGCTTGGTGACTAGACTTCTGCATTTTTTCTCTCGACCAGCACAGGATGTTTCAAACATTTATGTGGCTATTTTTCATCTTGTGATGACATACCCCAGACGTTTGATGAAAAATATTCTTGGCTCGCTGTTTAGTTAGAAAATTAATCATGATCAATTAATCAATCTATTTTAAGCACAGCACCATCTTAAATCCTGTGGAAGATTCAGAAGAAACCTAGCCGGAGGCTGGCATGCACCCGTGAAACCACTGAAGGGTGTTTTTTTTTTTCTTTTTTAACAACAGAAATTTATTTTTTCACAGTTTTGGAGGCTACAAGCCCAAGATCTAGGTGTTACGAGGTTGGTTCCTCCTGAGGCGTCTCTCCTTGGCTTGCGACAGCCAGAAAGGCTTTTGTTGTTCTTGTCGCTAAACAAGAACATCGACACGGACCGATGACTTTAGTGCGGGGTTGACAGTCTTCGCACTATCGACATCTTGGGGCCGGAGAATTCTCTGTGGGGTGGGGGTGGCGGATGTCCCGTGTTCGCAGGATGTTTAGCACCCCCACCCCGATCAAATTGTCTCCTGACAGGGCCTAATGTCCCGGGGGGGGGGGGGTGGCAAAAACCACCCCGGGCTTGAGCAGCACGGATGCGAGAGGACGGAGGAAACCACGGGCCGAGGAGAGAAATCAAGAGAGATTTTGTGGGGAAAACAAATCTGAGCTGGATTCCAGAAGACAGGAGGACGTGAGCTGACTGAGGAGATGGCGGGGTGGAGGGGCAGAGAGCGGAAGGGAAGTGTTGTTTCAGAAAGGAATGACGGGAAAGGGAAATACGGGGACACGAGCTAGATTTCTGTGACTGAATTTAGTTAGTGGCGGGTAAGACCTGCTCAGCCCGGGGAGCAGCCGCAGGGAAGACGGAGGGTGGCTAACAGGTGTCCAGCAGACTGTTTCCATGCGGTTCCACAGGCTAATTTGCTTCTCTCAGCAAATAGTTCATAATGTAGTACCTCTCAGGGGCTATTATTGTTTTACCACTTTACAGCTGGAGAAACTGAGGCTTCAAGGGGACCAGTAACTTCCCAAAGTCTCTCAGCTAATAACCAGCAGAACCGGGAGTTAAGCCGCGCAAGGGGGTTCTGGAGAGGGAGCCCACACGGGTACCCACTGCTCGGGGGACATGGGTTCCTTGAGGCAGAGCCAGGTGATGGCCTTCTCCTCACCGCTGGGCGGGGGTGGTCTGGAATCCAGGGGGTCAAGCAAGGTTTGAAAGGAGTAGAAACATTTGCCCTCCTTTGTGAAAACATCAGGGATTTGTATGAAGAGTCAAAGAGGTTCTCAGATTTCAAAGGAAAGCTACAGATGAAGAGTCCCAAGCAGAGAGGTCAGTCCCTTCAGCCGCAAGAATAGAGACGGTGGGTGGCAGGCTGCTAATGGAGCAGGGCCTTTGAGCAGGAGGTGACAGCTGAGGTCTTCGGGCAGGCCTGGGCTTGGCGGAGTGTGCTGGGAGGGGAAGGTCGCCCCGGAGGGGGAACGGGCCAAGGGTGGGCCCAGGTGGGTTCCCGGTGAGCTGAAGCCAGCAAGAAGTGGTGGGGGGGGTGGCAAAAGGAAAATTGAGGTAAGAGGGAGGCTTGAATTGGAGGGGAGGCCGGTCTGTGTCGGGGGAACTGGGTGCGGAGGGATTGCTGCATGAGAGACGTGAAGCCGAGCCGCATGGAAAGGCCTGGAGGCAGGCGGCCAGCACCCTGACATTGCTCCTCACTGCTGTGATCTGGGCTGAGTGCTCGGCCCTCCGGCCTCGGGGTCCCCTTCCCTGGATCAGGGACAGTCTAATACTGCCTGTCCTTGGGTGTGGAGGAGGGCTGAATGCGATGCTGTAGGTGTGGGGCCAGTAGAGCTCCGAGCACACTGTAGCCGTGACAGAAATTTCTCCAGTGGTGAGCAAGGGGGTTCTGGAGAGGGAGAAGCTGGAGCCAGACGTTCTCGGGAAGGCTTCGGCAGGTGCAGAGACGAGGGGTGAGGGTCACACCGTGGCTCTGGGAGAGAAGCCTGGGGCTCTTAGAGCTCACAGGGGCTGCTCTGCTAAGAGACAAAAGAAACTTGATTTTTGCCGTGTTGGGGTTTTAGTCTCCAGTGAATGATCCGATAGGTGAGGTCTTTATATATATAGACAGAAATCGAGCGGACGGGGCTGAAGAGTGGAATTTCACATTTGATGGAGCTGTGCGATTACATGTGTGTCCAGATTGTGTTAGGTTGAAGACTGAGAAAAAAGCAAAATTTTATTCCAGGGGCAGAGCTTTGGTGGTTCTTACCTGGGAAGTTAGCTCTAAAAATAACTTGAGCATCAAGATACTTAAAGGGTTTGTGGTATGCCTCTTGTGAGCTGGACCCGTCTCTGCAGACTTCCTACTTTCATTCCCACACCACCGAGAAAAGCGAGAACATTAGATGAGTCTGAGAGCAGATAGACCAGACCAGAAATGAAGGATCCACACCAGCACGAGGGCTCGGGCTGTGCACATCCAGGCAGAGTCCCGGGACCAGCCCTTCCCACCGCCACCCCAATAAATAACATATAGAGATTTTCCACTAATTTCCAATGGATAGTTTTGACCGCCCAAACCAGCACCACATCATAGAAATATACTGTGGGCTACAAACACAAACATGTCGATTTACATTCTCTAGTAGCCACTGTATACTAGTAAGAAGAAACAGTGCGATTGATTTTAATTATATTTTTATTTCACCCAGTTCTTCAGAGTATTCTCATTTGAACAGGTAATCAGTACTTACAGAGTACTAAGATATTTTATATTCCCCTTTTGGTACTAAGTCTTTCAAACCTGCTGCGTGTTTTATACTCGCAAAACATCCCAAATCAGACTAGCTACATTCTGAGTGCTCAGAAGCTACAGGTGATGGCGGCCACCATATTGGACAGCAGGGTCTAAAACTCCCAGCTGCAATGTCAGCATTCGAGAAAAACTCTGGTAATTACTCCGAGCTTGGTGATGTCTGTGTCATACTCGTTCCCGTAAGACTGATGCCTGGTGTGCACGAATGTGAGTCTGTGGTTCATTTTGCACCTCGGCTGGTTTGCATTACCAGAGGGAGACTGTTTAAGAGTCATCCATCACCCAGACAGCCCCAGATGGGCCATTTAGTGACAAGAGCGGCCGGTCCAGAGGGCTCTCACATCCAGCCATTACCAATTCCAGAGGAAAACAAAACCAATAACTTCGGTGTGAAATGGAATCCAAGTTTGTGGGAAGGAGGAATTTCTTAATATAAGAAAGGCAACAGCCCATCAATAACGAAAGATTGGATTCAGGCTAAAGCAATGGAGGACTCAGAATTGTGTTTTGGGTTTTATTTCTTCTGCCTAAGATCCTCATTTCAGGTCTTTATGATTCCATTTTTCCACTTGACAGTGCACAGGGTGGTTCTAGGGAGTCATTACTAAAATAAAAATTATTGGTCTGGCATTTTGCAAAAATCACCAAGTGAACTTCGGGAGTATAAAACAACATCGCCGAGTTCCAGTAATGTAGAATGGAGAGTTCTCTTCCTTGCTGGAGCTTTCTTTTCTTTCCTAGCCAAACATACCCCAGAGTGAAAACATCTGGAAATGTGACCTTCGGGGAGGGCCGCCCAGCCCCCGGTCCCCAATGCTGGCTTTCTCCTCCAACTCTTTGAGAGAAATGCAAGCAGGCACTTTGGATTCTGGTCACCCTTTAGAATTATTAGAGCCTCCCACACACAAATGGCATGATGATGGAGAGGTTTTTCAGGCTTCCCACGAAGCTCTCCCAAGATAAAAGCAGTTAACTACTGCTATTCTGTGATGATCAATGGTCGTGGGTTTTCTTTCATCAATATTTTAACGACTATTTGCATGTTTTGGCCATTATGGACACAGGAGAGTCTGATGGTGATTACAGAAGCAGACGGCAGAGGTGATTCACCGGACAGAGTGGACCAGCAGAGGCAATGCCATCCCTCTGTGACCAGCGGGTTCCAGCCCGGGCTCCTGGCTGCCTGACAGCCTTGGGAAGCAGGTGTGCCGTTGGGGCGGGGCGGCTGGCGTGCCAGCGGCAGGCTGCCTTCTACTCTGATGCTCTTCTCCCCAAGACGGCTCAGCTCCCCCGCCAGGGCGATGAAAACCCACCCCAGAATCATCCACCTGCCTCTTTCTGTAGGTGTGATTGGCCACCAAATACAGAGCTGCTTGGCGGTCGCCTTGTCCCCGTGCTGATGGCAGGAATCCGACAGAGGATTTGACTAAACCTGTAGGATCCAACAAACGCCTCTGCCTCTGCAGAAGGAGCCTTTCTCTGGAAGGATAATGGTGTTCGTGTTCCACGGTCATTTCCTAATTTCTCAGTGAAGTACTCCTTACATAATTTATTTCCCTCTTTTGTCTTTCCTCACCTCAAGCTCCAGGGTGCCATGAATAGTATTTTGTAGTAGACCAGTTCCAAATGGTTTGCCCACCAAAGAGTCTGGAAGAAAAGCTTTCGGAGACCCGGAATCGGTAGAAGGAGCTGTATTTCCGCTTTGTGTCAAGTTTTAGAAATTAATGTGAGGGCCAAAATAACGAAATGATGGGAGAAATCCAATATAAAAGGAAGTTGAAATACGTACCCACTTCATAGAGTTTTGAGCAAAATTGAAACCTGACTTGAAAAATAAATATGAAGATGTTCATTGCAGGGTTATTTATAATAGTGTAAAAAACTGGGGCTCCTGGGTGGCTCAGTCAGTTAAGCATCTGCCTTTGGCTCAGGTCATGATCCTGGGGTTCTGGGATTGAGCCCTGCGTCAGGCTCCCCACTGCTTCTCCCTCTCCCTCTGCTGCTTTCCCTGCTTGTGCTCTCTCTCTCTCTCTAATAAATAAATAAAATCTTTAAAATTTTTTTTAAATATTGTAAAAAATTAAGAGCAATTTAAATGTACAGTAGTAGAAAATGGATAAATGAACAATTGTATACTTCTGCAATTACTGTTAGGAAGGAAGTCGTGAAAATGCTGATTTCAAAAATATTTAATGACTGGGGCACCTGGGTGCGTCTGTTGGTTGAGCATCCAACTCTTGGTTTTTGCTCAGGTCATGATCTCAAGGTCCTGAGATCGAGCCCGGCGACCAGCTCTGGGCCCAGCATGGAGTCTGCTTGAGATCCTCTCCCTTGGCCCCTCCCCCTGTTCACGCGCGCGCTCTCTCTCTCTCTCTCGCTCTCAAATAAATAAATATATTAAATATTTAATGACTTATGAAAATGACCTTGCTACAACATCAAATGAAAATATGCAAAATGCAAAAGTGTGTATACATGACAATCTTCATATATGCATAACCATAGAAGAATGGGAAGAAACATAAAGAGGTTTTTCTCTGTGGTTAGACTGACAAGTGATCTTACTTTTTCTCTTTGTATATTCTGATATTCCAAATTCTCTATGATGATCACGTATTAGTTTTATAATCGGAAAGAAAACCGTATCATTACATAAACTCACAACCTTTATTAAGCCTGCTTACCAGTTGCTTGTTAGTTACCTGGACTAAGGAAATCTGTCTCTTGGGGCTTAATGTCCTCACCCGGATAATGGGATCCAGCAGCCTCGCCTGCCTCACGGAAGTGGGATGAGGAGCCCGAGTGTTTAACCTGCAGAAACTGAAGGCAGCCAACTATTTATACAAGCAAGATCTAGAACACTGTGTTGGCTGCTGTGTCTCATTGTGAGTCTGCTAGAACACGAGAACTAAGAAATTGAACAAGCTTGAATAACAAGTTTAGAGTCACAACCCGTAAGGAACCAAAACTGAAAAGTGGACACATAGCAGGAAGACGTTTTGGGGAGCTCGGGCGTGTTAGCTGGCCCCATGCAAGGACTGTCCTTTAGAGGATCCCACTTCACAGTCATGACTGAGGGTGGCCCTCGCACCTGCCTCTGAGATTTGGTATTTACTGTGCTTTGCTCAGACTGTGCATGGGAGAAGCGTGCCTTAGACTGATGGGGCAGGTGGGCCTCGAAGGCTTTATTGTCTCAAGTTTTCATCCAGTACCTACTGAGCAGCCGTCCGGTGCCAAGGGTTAGTCTAGGCTAAGGGTTTTCATTGTCTGTGCAGATTAGAGTTCCTATGGAGGTTTTAAAATTTTACATGATACTATTTTTTTTTTTTTACTATAGACATACTACTTTAAAAAAAAGATTTTATTTATTTGTCAGAGAGCGAGAGAGCATAAGCAGGAGGAGGGGTGGAGAGAGAGGGAGCAGGGAGCCCATGCGGGGCTCAATCTCAGGACCCCTGGATCGTGACCTGAGCCGAAGGCAGATGCTTAACCCACTGAGCCACCAAGGCATCCCTGTGTATTACTTCCTGATCATAAAATGTATTTGCACGCATGTCAGAGACTTCTGGAGACTCTGATCCAGCAGTTGGGGTCCCCACTAGACATGAGCATTGCTTAAAGTCCCCAATGTGAGACCCACTCTCCTACGTTAGGATAATTACGGGGGATGCAGGGGACAGCCGCTGCCCCTACTTCGTGATCGAAGGGGACACAAACTGTACGCACGTGCCTGGCACAGAGCTCCGTGACATTGGCCTTGAACTGTTGAGTTGAATGTGAAAGTTAAACGTGGAACATACAGGGATTCTTGGAGTCTTACTTTTTTCTCTTAGTATCTGAGGGTCTGCGGGGTGAATGAGAAACATGGGGGTCTATAATACATCAAACAAACTCGTTTTGCTTCCTCGGCTCAGAGAGCTGCTTGCAGGGAAGGGTCGGGAGGATCAGAGTGAGGAGGTCGCCAAGGTGTGCAGGCCGCGAGGCCGCAGAGGTGCAGCTGGGGCCCTGAAGCCTGAAGCGGGCCGTGGAACCCCACAAGAAGAGCCTGTGAGTCCGTGATGATCATGAAACCCGCAGGCCAGGCCAGCGAGGGCAGCAAGCAGGGCCCAGGAGCCCCTAACCGCGAGAACCGTGAGAAGGGCCAGCAGAGCTCCTGGGGTTGGCTCCTAACAACCAGACAGGAAGCTCTATGAGGAGGGGCCCTGCCCTTGTCCATTCTGGGCGGGCCCCCAGTTTCCATTAGCCGTTCGGGTGGGGAGACCCCCGGAGCTATGGTTGGGGCTCCCCAGGTAGTGTCTCCAGGGAGATATGGGGTGGGGGCTCCCAGGAGAGGGTCTGGGAGCAGATACGTACCCAGCGGGAGGGAGAGGGAGTCCTTAAGCCACTGTCACCCTCAGGTCTGCAGAACTGTCATTAAAATGCCGATCCTCAGGCCCCAATCTAAACCCACAGAGTGTCTCTAGAAAGTAGGGCCTGGCAATCTGCTTCCAGCACACTCCCCAAGGTGGTCCTTTTACACAGTAATGCTCGAGACTCACTGCCTTTACATGTCACCAGATGCACGTGGGACATTTTATGTGCGTCAGGCAGGGACAGCACCGTGGAGATTTGACGGGCTCCTCAGAGAACAGAGGTCACGTCAGCTAGGAAGATGTCAGGGGGAGACTCCTTGTCCTTCGTCCTCTCCTACCTCCCCACAGGTGCCCACTCTGCCCTTCAGGGAAAAGACGAGAAACCCCTCAGGAGCTCTATGTTAAGGCAGGAGGCGGCCCAGGAGGTAAAAAGGGAGTAAGGCAAGGCAGTCAGCTGCTAGGACCAGCCAGACAGGAGAGTCATGGTCTCAGGCCTCGCTGGCTCCAGAAGGACCCACTGAGTGTCCCCCAGGTGCCCAGCGCTGGGGCTGGACCCTGGGATTTCTCGGGGAATAGGGCAGAGCCCTTGTCCCTGCGACAAGTCTGGAGTCTGGAGGAAAAGGCAGGCAGCTGAGCCGGGACCTGAATGGAGGACCAGGGAACAATATGGCAGCTGCTAGAAGTGCTTCCTGGGAAGGGCCTGCCCCGGCTCCCGGCCCCCGAGCTAGAGGAAGAGCTGGGACAGGTCTGGGTGATGTGCGGTCACCCAGGAGCGGCTGTTTTCTGCACTGCTGTGTTCTAAGTATGTGTATGGGGGGAGGGGTGTTCCCTCCCCAACCCCCAGCAGAATTTCTTCTGTCTGAAGGAAGAGCGCGTACTCTTCTTGTTTCCAGGACCTGGTTCTTGGAAGACACTTGTTAGAGAGACAAATGCCCCAGCACGGAGTTGTCCAGGAGGACCATCTCCATCGCTCAGCTCTATGTGTGTCCAGAACAAATTTGGTCGTTTCGTTCCTTCGCATACAAAACCATGGGGTGGGGGTTGGACCCGCCTCTGGCTGGCAGAGACAGGCCGACGGGACACTGTCCAGGACCGAAGGCCACCGAGGACGCAGAGGCTCAGGCCAAAGATTCTGTAGCCAGACCTGCGGGGAAGGGAGTGGGCAGCAGGGGAGGGGACCGTTTCAGAAACAAGCAGCTAACGGCCTCTGAAGGCCACCCTTCTGGATGAGTCCAGGCCATGGGGCTGCACTGAAGTTCTGAGACTTCTAGAAGCCTGAACAAAAGCGAAACACAAGGTACTTTGGTGGGGCCATTCTGAGCAGCTCTGCGGCGTGGAATCCATTAGTCTGCAGGGCCGAGAATGGAAACCATGTCAGGGACTATCGCTCATCTAAGAATATCGGGGCCCTTGCACCGATGAAACCGGCCTGGAAACCCAAAGAATCTCTCAGTCGTATTTCTTCCAAGTTAGTTGACAAAGGAACTGAGACACTCCTACCCTGCTGACAAGATTTCATTAAAAAAATCAAACATCATATTCTTTACAGTTAAAAATGTCCTTTTGTGGTAGTCTCAGTTGGCATCTACTGACTGTCGCATGATGGGGATAATCAAAAGCAAAAGGCATAAGGACCCAGATTTCTAATTCATTCTTCATGCCAACAAACTTGGGACCTGAGCGAGACACTTTATTTGCCAGAAGGGAAAAAAAAAAACCATAATCACATTCAGAAATATCAATGTGTCCTTGTAACTGGAGAGAGACTTGTAGGCATGTAGGGGTTGTCTTTTGTATTATGCATACATTTAAAAAAAAAAATGTGTAGAAGTTGGTGACCATTAGATGCTAATCTCAAGAACTGGAAACTCAATTTTCTTTGCCTCCAATCCAAACAGCAGAGTTTTGACTATCACGGCAAGTCACGCTGTGAGCGTAGAAAAGAACAAAGGAAAAAATGAATTTGTTTTGTTTCTGTCAAAATGTAGCCTCCACGGCTATTGATCTCAAGGTGCATGCTATTAAATAATTTATCTGGGTTCTGTTCCACCCTGACACATTTTATTCAGAGCTCTTACAGTCCTTTATTGAAGTACTCGTGAGCACCAGTAAGGGCAGACGAAACCACCACTGCCTGCCTTAGAAGCGAGGTGAGAAGAAACTCATTCTTGCCTGATTTGCCATGGCCTTGGCCTTTATTCAGACCGGGAACCAGAGAACTTTGGGGGCTGCCGTGGGTCCGCTAAGGCAAGTGTGCGGCCCTAGGGGCAAGATGCTAGAGACCCATTGGGGACGGGGGTGGGGGGTGGGGGGGGGGCCCTTCCATGCTGCTCTTGTTAAGAAGGAGCACTGTCCTCAGGAGTGCAATCCAAAGCAAGAGTGTTTGAACAATTTCATGGAATCACTGTAAGTGGAAAGGTGTTGCACTGAGGTGACCGATTTAATGGAGGGCTGGTTAACAAGCATTTATTAAGTACCTACCTGCAGTGCGCCTTCAACCCATTTACTGTCTGCTTGTGGGACTAAAGCGAAAATACAAGAATTGAGTTCTCGGAGAACACAAGCACATTATTCAGTGTGCTCCAGACTCAGTCACGCGCATGAGGCAAAGCACAAAGCCAAGTGGAATCAGAAAGCTAGGGGACACGCGTCCAGACGGACTCCTACACCCGGAACCAGTCAGGAGCCTCCTGGCTCATCTCTCCGGCTCCTGGTTCTACAGATCTGGGTAGCCCAGCAGACTTCAATCACTCGGGGGTGGCGGTGCGGACAAGAGAACCCCGTGTCCTGTGTCCCGGGGAAATTCTCTGTTCCCCTTGCTTTCTCTTGGCGCACAATCTGGGTGATACTATGACAGCGGAAAGAACACAGTGCCCAGTAGTGTGAAAGGCACTGTTCTTCGAGATCAGTGTGAGGCTGAGATACTCTGCGGTAAGTGAGCTGGTTGTATGACTTGGCCCCGGTTAGCACCACCTGTGCCAGAGATCCAGGAGGAGGACTCGAGTTCCAAGAGCCACAAGTGGCCCCAGTGAGTCCAGCAGACTCCTCCTCGCGTCGTTTCAGGAATGAAAAAAGAATCTGAAAAACGTCTAGCTCACAACCGGTCCTTAGGGAGAGCGGAGAGGACATCTTTCTAAAATTATCGATGAATGTCCCCTCGGCTCAAAATCTTTTCTTTTCTGGTCCTCCCGTACAAAATGTCAGTTGCCCGGGAGCAGAGAGGTTTTTCCGCATGTTTTGTTCATTGGTTTATCCTCAGTGCCTAGAACAGTTCCTTGTACACAGGAGATGCTGCAAAACGGTCACTACGTAAAAATAAAATAAAACAATTGCTGAAATCTATGAATTTAAAGTATTTTTCTGAAGCAGCAGAGCTATTTCCGTTGACGTCTGAATTTATGCATTAGAGGGACCCACACTATCTCAACCCCTTTTGTAAATGTTTTATGCCTCTTGCCGGATATTTTAAAAGTCACATTTTTTTTGTTCCTTACAAAATAATACATATTTTTTTTAAAGATTTTTATTTCTTTATTTGACAGAGAGAGATCACAAGTAGGCAGAGAGGCAGGCAGAGGGAGAGGGGGAAACAGGCTCCCTGCTGAGCAGAGAGCCCGATATGGGGCTCGATCCCAGGACCCTGAGATCATGACCTGAGCTGAAGGCAGAGGCTTAACCCACTGAGCCACCCAGGTGCCCCCAAAATAATACATATTGATTGTAGAACCCCTGAGGGGCATGAAGACCTTATTTAATTCTTTATTTTTTGCGAATGAGTTCATTAATCTGACCAATCGGAGATATCCATGGTAAATATTTTTTTTATTTATTCATTTGAGAGAGAGTGATCGAGAGAGCATGAGGGGGGGAGGGTCAGAGGGAGAAGCAGGCTCCCCACTGAGCAGGGAGCCCAATGCGGGACTCGATCCTGGGACTCCAGGATCATGACTTGAGCCAAAGGCAGTTGCTTAACCAACTGAGCCACCCAGGCATCCCATGGTAAACATTTTGATGTATACTTTCAGTATCTTTTCTCTGCATGATATATTTTTACACAAAGGGCTCATGTCGTGCATTACTATTTGGAAAACAGACTTTTTTTCCCTGCTCTGTACTATGAACCATTCCACTCCATCTTTAATAGGTTTATGGCTGTCCATTGTATGATCACGATCACAATTCATTTAACCAATTCCCTTTTATTGACATTTCAGTTTTTAGTACTAAAAAACAGTGTCATAATCAATATTCACGGAAATTTCCCGAGGTCAGATGTCTAAAGATGCTCTTGCTTTGCCAAAGGTATATATAGATTGTTAATGTTTTGAGATATATGGCCAACTTGTTCCTCAAAGGGTTACATTAGTTTATATTTTCACCAAAAGTACATGAGCACGCCCGTTCTCCCTGCTCTCACCAATACTAAATATCACCATTTAAAATTAACCTGTGCCTTTGTTTGAAATTGAGGGCAGCCAAATGGCAAACTCCTTCAGTAGATTTACTGACCTACTTCTGCCTTTGTGTGTGAGTTACCTGTTCACCTCTTTTCCCTATTTTAATTGGAATATTTGTCCTTTTCTTAATCGTTCTTAGGAGCTCTTTGAAGATACTACTTTGTTGTGTGTAACAATGTTTCTACTTTATCATTTGCATTTTATGGAGTTCTTGACATTCAGTTTTTCAAATTTTTGTGTAGTCAGAGTTATCTATCTTTTCTTTTAGATAGATAGATAGATAGATATCTATCTTACATACGCTGCCTTGTCATGCATGTTTAGAAAGCGCTTTCCTGCCCCCGGACTCTTAAGTTTATACACATTTTTCTAGTTCTTGTATATTTTACGTTTACATATTTTGGTCTAAGATATGAGATACAGCTCTAACTTTTGGGTTTTTTCCTTCTAAATGATCAGCTATTTATCCCATTTCCACTTATTGAATAGCCCTTGCTTTCCCCACTGATTTGAAAAGGTACATTTATCAGATACTGAATCTTACAGAATTTGCATTTCTTTGGGAATGTTCTATTCTATTTCAATGTTTCACTTTTTTCCTGGGATAATTATTTTCCCTCATTTTTTTTTAAAGATTTTATTTATTTATTTGACACAGAGAGATCACAAGTAGGCAGAGAGGCAGGCAGAGAGAGGAGGAAGCAGGCTCCCTGCTGAGCAGAGAGCCCGATGTGGGGCTCGATCCCAGGACCCTGAGATCATGACCTGAGCCGAAGGCAGAGGCTTTAACCCACTGAGCCACCCAGGCGCCCCTTCCCTCATTTTTTTTTATTTTGCAAATATTCTCAACTGTTTAATTCTTCCAGATGAAGCTTTAGAATCATTTTTTCCAGTTTGTCAAAATTTCCCCAGATCATATTGGAATTTTGATTGTCATTGTAATAGATGCATAGAATGATCTGGTAAGAATTGACATGTTTAAAATACAGAATCGTGCACTCCGGGATGTGGAATGATCCTCCGTGTTCTTCAAAACCTCCTTAAAGTCTCAGTGTTGTTTTATAGGGTTCTGCCTTTGAAACCCACCAACTGTTTTTTTGGTTAGGTTTATTCCTAGAGCCTTGTGGTTACTTTTTGTGAAGTAAATGAGATTTTATCCCTTTATAGTTTCCAACTGGTTATTGCTAATATTATATATATATATACTTGTGTGTGTGTGTGCGTGTGTGTATAGGCTTTTGATGTTTAGATAGATACATAGATACCCAGATATAGATTTATACTAGTGATCTTATTAAAGATTCTTACTAATTTTCCCAATCAGTATTGATTAGAGGCAAAAGAGAAAACATTATAGAACCACCATAGATGGGGATTTTTTCCATTAAAGTGCACAGTGCATTTATAAATAGCATCCCCTAGTTCTCCCGTGGCATCCTTATTTCTCTTTTTCTCAGTGCTAAAGATGAATCTTATAACATTACTGCACAGAATGAGATAGAAACTGGCCCTTGCTAATGTCTTCCTATTGATGCCACTCAAACTTCAATAAAAGCACATCAGATTTTCCTCGTGATAATGAGCAAGTACAGCCCTGCTCTCACATGATATCCAGCGCCCAGGTGTTTTTAAGATTGTATTTATTTATTTGACAGAGAGAGAGCACAAGCAGGGGGAGCAGCAGAGGGAGAGGGAGAGGCGGGCTCTCCACTGAGCAGGGATCCGGATGCGGGACTCGATCCCAGGACCCCGGGATCCTGACCTGAGCTGAAGGCAGACGCTTAACCGACTGAGCCACTCAGGTGCCCCCCAGTGCCCCGTTTTTACCTAGTTTTCACTTCCTTGTCATATAATATTCCAGACACTGACAACCCAGACTGAGCTCTAACATAGTACAGTATTTAAGTAGTTTCTGAGGATGCAGGGACTGTGCCCCATGGAGTAGAAATGCACATCAATACTTCTAGCTTTGGCCTTCAGTGCAAGAATTGATTTCCATATACGCAGCACAGCAGTTTGGTGAGAGAAATTAAAACTTTGCAAGAACAAAGTGACCTTTATTTCTTTTATATTTAAGGGTGAGGCTTTGGCATCCATGTGGGGAAAAAAAAAAGGAATAGCAAAAAATAAGATAGTCATTAATTTTCATTTTGCTAGCAGCATGTTTTGGATTAACTCCATTAAACTAAAAAGGTCATAGCTACTAAGCACTTTCGTTTTCTTCTGTTTTTAATTGCATTAGTTAGTGATACACCCTAGAGGATCTGGGCAGGTCCCCAAAAGAGAAGTTTTGGTAGCTATGAACATCATAGCATCTGACAGTTCAAGGTCTTTCAATGAATTACATTGCCCCTGGACTATGGGCACTCGAAGGGTCATAATTTAAATGTGGAGAAACTGAGGCCTGTTTTCTCCACCAGATTAAAAAAAAAAATCATGCTTCTCTCATCAGTGCCATCCTGTGTTCCCATTTTCTGGAACATATGCTTCAGCACTATTTTTAGGAATATTTGGGCTTATACTCGTGGGATTATTTTTGCAACATGGTGAAGAATGACGTTTATCATTCCACGGTCACAGTTAAAATTCACGCTCATAGCCATCTCCTTAACTCTGTGAGCGCACACGAATGCGGACAAGGGCTCTCCTTGAACGACGTTGAACTTCACAGGGCCCTACTTACCTCAAATAGCGGTTGTCTTTTTCAAACGGCGCCCGCTGGAAGCAGGGCATGAAACAATCCACGGAAATCAGAGCCGCTTCATTCTGGCCCATTTGGGACATTCAGATTCTTTTAAGTTTGTCTTTGAACAAAAAAGTTAGACTGTTACAAATGCAACAAAAACGTACCGTTTGAACACTTGGCCTGGCAGTTTCATTAGGGCCCACTTTCCACTTTCCAAAATTAAGTAGATAAAATCAGCTCTCTGGGTAACGTTAGCATCTTTATAAATGGCACACATCAAAAAAATAATAAAATAAAAGGCACACGTATCTCTCCCTCTCTCTCTCTCTCTCTCTCTCTCTCTCTCGCTCGCACGCGCACGTCCCTAAGCCAACTCCTGAGATTCTCCAGCTAGTGCTACAAAGGCTCAGGCTGAGTGTAGTTGCCGCCCGCATCGTGTTTGCCTTGCATCCCAAGCCTCTTCATCCGACGTCCACAGGGAGCTTTTCTAAACATACTGATTCTTCCTGTGGATGTAAGAATCTTCAGGAGCAAGGAATCTTTGCATTTTAAAAGGCTCGCAAGTGAGCCAAGCTTCCCAGGTGGTGCTCGTCAGCGTACCTGAAAGAACGCACACAGGTAGGGGCGCCCCCCGGCTTTTGTCCTGCTTGCTAGCGAGTGTTTGCATCTGGGCAGAGTGTGTCTCAAACTGTCCCGTGCTGAACCACCTGGCGCGATCCGTCTCTAAGGAGCTTCCTGGCGCCGCTGCTATCGCTGGTCCACGGAACACACTTGGAGCAGCACAGCCCCAGGCCCGGGTTCCGCATCCTTGGCCCCATTCACATCTTGGGCTGGGTGGTTCTTTGCTGTGAGGGCTGTCCTATTGTAGGACGTTTGGCCGCATCCCTGGGCCTAACTTCCTAGATGCCGATAGCATTCCCTCCTGCTTGTGACAACCAAACACGTCTTCAGTCATGTTTGACTGTAGCCAGATTTGCCCTGGTTCAAGTGCTTTTTCTTCTGGGGAGAACCCCCGCACCAGTCTCCGCACCGGACGCCCCTGCTTCTCTGACTCAAAATAGCAGAATGCGTAACGACACATTAAGTTGTACGATTCCTTAATTAATATCTGTGTCCTCCATCAGGTCGGTGGGCCTCGTCCAATCACCTGGCCTTAAGACCTTAAGGCCTTAACTCCTCGAAGGCAGGAACCAGGTCTGTGCTGTCTGCCAGGGCAACTCCAGCCTCACAGATGTTGACGGACTGAGTGAAGGAACTGGGAAAGCCTCGCTGGGCCCTGAATACCATATGTCTTCCTTCCTGGTAGGACCCTTTTGGTCCCACAGGGGACATGGGTTCCCCCCTCCTGCTTTCCTTGTTCTCTTGCTCCCGGCTTTGCAGGCCCTCTCTGCTCCTCCTGGAGGTGTGCCCCACGGAGCAGAGGGGACTTGCCTGTCTGCCCACCCGCCCGTGTGGCTCAGGCTTGGAACTCGGCCTGCGAGAGCCTCACATCAGGCATCAGCTTTAGTCCTGGAAGATAAACACTCAAGGCAAAGTGACAGAGCAGAGATTTCAGCTGGAGGGAGAGGGCTGGGGACCGTCACCCCTTCATGAGCCCTCAAACGCACATTTGTATCTAAGCATTTTCAGGGGCAAAGCTACTGCCCTTCAGTAGAGCAGTGAGAAAATACTCACATTTTACCCTCCGGTGGAAAACCAACCAACGTCTGTGGACAGATCAGCATTTTCTCTACCTTCCCCCCTAACGCTTTAATAGTTGAGCTGTCTAAGATCGAATCATTTGAATATTTTCCTACCGGCTTGGAAGCTTGAAGACTGTTAGCCAAGAGTCTGTGTTAATTGGCTCTTAGCCATCTGCCTTCATGATAGAGAACCATTTCGAGGTTGGGTAGTCTGTGTCCCAAATGCTGCAGAGCACCAAAGAAATGAGCCTCATGAAATTTCAAGGGTATCAAATCCACCAGCTGTCCTCCAGCTCATGCAAGGACATAATCATGAAGACCCGCATATGTAGCGAATTGCACTTCCCCTACGACTTGTATCCTAGTGCAGAGAAGCTTTGCCTTCGTTCCAGTTAAACAATTGTTAGTAGAGATTCCTCCCTCTCTCGAGGACACTGTCAGTGCCGAATTGTCTATAAAACTTCAATGCATCAGGGAATCCTAGTGTTCCGAATCCTTTGGGTAAAGGAAAAGAATCTTAATGTGCATCTTTTGCGAGTTTGGATTCTTCCCTTTGCATTTTTTTAAAAAGATTTTGCTTATTTATTTGAGAGAGAGCGAGTGAGCAGGAGTGGGGAGAGCAGCAGAGGGAGAGAGGGAGAAGCAGGGTCTCCACTGAGCAGGGACACTCATGACCTGGGATCATGACCTGAGCCGGAGGCAGATGCTTAACCGACTGAGCCACCCAGACGCTCCTCCCTTTGTGTTTCTTTTTTTTTTTAAGATTTTATTTATTTATTTTAGATAAGAGAGAGCATGCAAACAGGGGGAGGGGCAAAGGGAGAAGGAGAGAATCTCAAGCAGACTCTCCGCTGAGCACAGAGCCCAAGGCGGGACGCGATCTCACGACCCTGAGATCATGACCTGAGCCGAAATCAAGAGTCAGACGCCCAACTGACTGAGCCACCCAGGCGCCCCATTCCCTTCGCGTTTCAAAAAAGCAGAGTTTGGTTACTTTATATGGTGAAGTTCAACAGTTTTAAAAGTTCAACCATTTTCTCCCTGAATTTGGAGCAGGAATAAATGAGATGGTAGACAAATGGATCTCTCGGGATGTGAGTGCCCTATTTATTATTCCTTCAAGAAGAGAACAAGACTTATTTGGAGAGTTGCTTTGAATTAGGCATGTGTTAACAAACAACTTACTTAAGACCTCTGCTAAGCCCAGGTCTCCTCTCCAAGTGAAAACCTTTGCGTCCCCGGACTCACACTGTGCGCACGGCACTCCCTCCGCCTCCCCCCAGACCCCCTCTTTCTTTGCTGGTTGCGAGGTTGCTGCCAGATGGGGTTTCTGTCACTGTTTCTGCCTCCACAGCCACAGCTACCACCATTTGCAAGGCAGGGGAGGGGCGGTTCTTCATGAAGAAAAAGACCATTTCAGTCTCTTAAGCTCTCTTTCAAAACGCTTGCGTATAAAAATGTCCTTAAGAAATACGGACTCGTGGGGCGCCTGGGTGGTTCAGTGGGTTGAGGCCTCTGCCTTCGGCTCAGGTCATGAGCTCAGGGTCCTGGGATCATGCCCCGCATCGGGCTCTCTGCTCAGCGAGGAGCCTGCTTCCCCCTCTCTCTCTGCCTGCCTCTCTGCCTACTTGTGATCTCTCTCTCTGTCAAATAAATAAATAAAATCTTAAAAAAAAAAAGAAATACGTACTCATGTAAACTTGAAGTACTGTTAGAGTTTTATCCCCCCAAATTCTAGAGTTCTTCATCCATTAGGAATTGCAGACTTCAATTACTGTTTTTCCTACAGCTGTACTTTAAACCGCAAAGAGCAGCCCCAAGAAGCAGAGGCACAGTTGTTCCCAACAACAAAAACCCAACCCCAAAAACACAGAGTAATTGAGGATTCGAGCAGGAGAACCATCTTCTGTGCCCCGTGACGTGGGGCGGGCCACGGCGGTTCGTCATCTCCGGGGACGAGGAGCACATTCTCTGGCAGCCATTGGCGTCCGTCTGAATGCTGAGGAGAAACTTCCTGTGTGTTCAGGGGGTTATTTGAAGCCCTGGGTTTCAAGGCCCTATTATTCGCATCTACCCTGGACGCAAGCATGCCTGAAAGCTGTTGGCGGGGGCGGCTGTTGAATTTACGATGTGAAAAAAAATGGCCCGTTGAGGGTGCCCTCAGGTGTTCGGCCTCCCGTGTCGCCCGGCCCTCTCTGGTGGCGCAGGCGAGCTGCGAGGGATGGGCCTCCGGGCCAGCAGCGGCTAGGGACGCATTTGAGAGGAGCAACAGCCTCAGGGAGATGCTGAGAGAGGCGTTCCCAGGGAGGGAAGGGCCACTGGCTTAGAGGACAAAGGGCAGGGGGACTCTGACACATCTGACTGATGTGTGCATGAGGAGGACACCGGTCCTGGGCGTCCAGGCATCTTCGGTGCCCGCCTTCCAGAACTATCGGCCTTCCATACAGCATGTGCCTTGAGGACCTACTGTGTGCTGGGAGCTGTGCTGGACAGTGGAAACTTGCAAGTGGGTACAGCCTGGTCCCCGCCCTCCAGCAGCATCTGGGGGAAGACACAAAAGCAGATCCTGGTACTTGTCGCCCTAGCGAGGTCCCGGGTCCTTCCTCCGACCTGTGAGGACCACCAGCAGAGGAGTCTCCCCCTGCTCCCAGCACAGGACTGGGCCCTGCACAACACGGTCTGTTGATGGAATGTCATATATACATACATGAACCGCACGGTAGAAGTCCGAAGCAGGAAACGGCTCAGCTTACAAAGAGAACTTCGAACTGGTCCGTTAAGAATGACGGGTGTCTACGCAGACAGCAGGAAAGGGAGGCCCAGGGGGGGAAGGCATCCTGCCTGGAAGTAGGAAACAGCATCGCCTAGTCAGGGGGGCGCGAGGAGGCCACACTGTGCCGTGAGCACGGGCTGTCTGTAAGACCGAGCCGCAAGAGAAGTTCAGGTGCGCGGAAGACCGTGTGGGTGGTCAGGAGACTCACTGCTCGTCAGACAGCCCGGCTGCACCCCTCGGTGACCCCTCTGCGCCCACATCTGTCTTTGGTCACGTATGGGACCCCCACAGTCTCTGGCGTGGTATTTTGCTTAGAGTCCATACAGTTGACCCGAACCAACAATGCGGGTTTGAACTGCACAGGGCCACTTACATGTGCGTTGTTTTTTGTTTTTTTTTGATAAATGCAGAACAGTATTGTAAATGTATTTTCCCTTTATGATTTTCTTTTTTTTTTAAGATTTTATTTATTTGACAGAGAGAGATCACAAGTAGGCAGAGAGGCAAGCAGAGAGAGAGAGGGGAGCAGGCTCCCCGCTGAGCAGAGAGCCTGATGTGGGGCTCGATCCCAGGACCCTGAGATCATGACCTGAGCCGAAGGCAGAGGCTTTAACCCACTGAGCCACCCAGGCGCCCTCCCTTTATGATTTTCTTAATAACATTTTCTTCTCTCTAGCTTCCTTGATTATAAGAACACCGTACATAATGCATATAATATACCAAATACATCTTATCAACTTCATGTTATTGGTAAGGCTTCTGGTCAACAATAGGCTATTCATAATTAAGTTTTGGGGGAGCCAAAAGTTATACTTGGATTTTCAGCTATCAAGGGGTTGGCCCCCCCAACCCCCACATTGTTCACGGGTCAACCGTATGTCCTAAATGCCAGTTAATTTTTTGTTTATTTTTTTAGTTCTGTGGACCTTCAATCAATTAATGATGGCACAGCTGGGCCCTGAATCTAGGTCTTCTGACTTTTTCCATTTCTTTTACATAAAAAGCTCTCCAGATATTTCGTCAAAGAATTTGGGGGTTTAGCTTAAGTCTTAAGCTTCAGTTGACCATGTCTATTGAAGTCTAGCCTTCAGTTCACACTGTATCAAAGCTTTAATCTTTCCAAAACGTACTTGGGAACTACCAGGTCACTAGTCTGTCTTAAGAAGTGAGAGCAGATCCTTCTCCAAGCCACTGCTACTCAGACCAGGCATTTTTTAGTAGTTCTAGTGTGGATGCGTTCATCATCCCCACTTTTTTAAACACTGTACTTGACAATCCAGTTTTTAAACTTTTCTGATTAAATCAACACAACTCTTATTGATTGGATTATTATTTTAATAATAATTAGATATGATGTATTTAAATCTGTATCTGGCTTTCTGGTGTTTCTGCCCATGTTTGCAAGAGCTGAACTGACACAGTAGATTTCAGGCTGCCATAAGGCCAGGGAGGCACCAAGTCATAATTAATTGAGGCCTCGGTGGCACCCAGTTGGCA
>CM052886.1:7863576-7887378 GCA_028534135.1 Potos flavus | reverse complement strand
GGGCCCGACCATGCGTGCTCGAACCCCATTGGCCAGAGCTCAGTCACGTGGCCGCTCCCACCCGTGTGAAATGGTCCAGGCATCCCCAGTCCTGGCAAGGAGCAGGAAGGCTGTGGGACAGCAGGCCCTGAGCGCCTCGGGAACATCCACGTGTCCGCTGCCTCCCAGGAAGGCGTAGGTGTCCCAAGGCCAAGTGTGGCCACTGCCCTTAGAAATGCAGACTCCACGCCTCCCTCCTAGATGCGAGAGCCTGCAGAGGACAAGTGACCGTGTTAAGGGCGTGCGCTCTTTCTTCTTTTCTCCACAGATGTCGCCAACGGCACCAGTTCAGGGGGGTACCGCCCGCCTCCCAGAACCAAAGAAGTCATCATCAATGGCCAGACTGTGAAACTTAAGTATTGTTTCACCTGCAAGATATTCCGGCCCCCTCGTGCCTCTCACTGTAGCCTTTGCGATAACTGCGTAGGTGAGTAGCCGCCGAGATTGCCTCTGTTCCGCCCCTCGCGCGGGGGTCAAGTGTCTGTAGCCGGTGGGCTGGCTGATTTCCTTGGAGGACTGTCTTCAGCTGTGCTAAAGAGAGCGCGTGTGTCTCTCTAATCCTCTGGAACTGCACAACTCAGTACTGGTTATATCTCTAGCGCCTCCTGCCACTGATCCCATCCACCAAGCCTAGGGTTACCAAATCTCTGTTTTCCCTGTTTCCGTCTTCCGCCACCTCTGCTACGGGTACAGCGCCCTAGGTCGTCTTCTCCCGGAGCACACGCACCAGAGTGGGGTTCTTTGTTTCTGGAGCTTCCAGACCGGCAGGCACTAGAAATAAAACCATGTTACCCCGAGGTCCCTCGGTTGCCCAAATGTAGCCAGATGTGCTTTGCTCTGTTCTCCCAACTTCTCGGAGAGGCACTTAGTGAGGGAGCTGGAGGCCCCTTGAAACTCAAGGAGAGGAGAAGAGGCAGAAGCCGGAAGACTTCTGGGCCCACAGTTAGAATCGTTGCTCTCCCCAGAGACCACCAAGACGTTGCCTCCGCGTCCACTTGCTTTCTCCAGGGCAGACTAGAGAAACGGGCAGAGGGAATGGGCAGCACAGAGGTCCTCCGTTATAAGACGTGGCTCTACTGTTAGGCCACCATTGGCCCAGCACGGATTTTTACAGCTGACATGGGCATCCGCCCCTTGGAATTACTTGGCAAGCACTTCTGTCGCTTCAGCCTGAGAGCTGCTGGCCACACCCACAGACCATCTTCTTTCCTGGTCTGAAGCTTCTTAGAGAGGAAGTTGGCAAGGAGGTTTGTAGAAGACCCAAGTCACAGGAAGGGTGCGTTACACAGAGGCTCTGCCCCCTGGGAAAGACCCGCATTTCTCCAGTCCCATAGCCTGCCTCTAATAGAAATGACCACGGATGATTCTGGGCGTTAGGCACGGGAATCCTCTATTTGCTCAGACCCAGCTTTGTTTTCCTCAGTAACACGTCATCGGTGGCCGGCACTCTTTTTGAGTCTATTAGAATTTGTAGTCTCAATTTTTGAGGAAGATAAAATGTTATAATGCACTTCTGCTGTGCAAAACTGTTTTCCTTTTATTTCTCTGAAAATTACTTCATCCTAACGTTAAAAACCTACAATTTGGTAGAAAGTCCCTGTTTTCGCCATCAGGCCCTGTCTTGATTTTATCAACTTAGGTAATTTGCTTTTAGCCTTCCCCTCACCAAGCAGAAGAGCATAGAATTGTGTTTAGTCTTTTCCCATTTTGCAAGTAGCCTGAGTCAAGAGCCAGGAATCTGGCACTGGATGGCCTGGCTGCAAATACTGGGGTCGTGACTCAGAGAAGCTACTTTAACTCTCTATGCCTCAGTTTTCTCATCTGGACAATGTGGTTGATAATAGTAACCATTCCATGGGACGGTTGAAGGATTAAGTGGATCAATCCAAGGACTAGGGCCTGGCATAGTGCCCGGTGCAGAGAAAATGTTATTGTTGTATCTGTAATTGTTATTACTCTTCTGTTCTTACTCTGCTCCTTTGATATTTTTGATTAGCTTTCTCTGGATAATTTCTTGATCTGCTGTAGCCCTCTGTGCGTGTGATGACCAAAACCACAGCTGACCCTCTATGGGAGGGCAGAGCGGGGTTTCCACAAGGGCACGCGACAGCCTTTGTTAGATTTCTGATAGGCTTCCTGGTGACTTCAGCCCCAGTGACCATCTTGAGGAGGCTTTTAAGTCAAAGCATTGCAGTCGCTTAAATATCTTCACGGAATAACCTGTAGGGATTCTCAAGACCCTTGCTTGGGTCGTTATTTTGATATGAATGATAAAATATTATGTGATGTAACGTAAACTTTTCACAAAAACTCTTCTGTTACTTCACCTTCTCCTGAAGGTCTGGTGACATATTCCAGTAGGCATTTATAGATAGGGAGTCAATATCTACAAACCCAAAAAATTTATTGGGAACCTCCTTCTCTGTATTATTTATAAAAAGTATTTACCCATTTCTAGACATCTGACAGTTCATTTATATCAACTGGTCTCAATTTTCTGTTTACTTTCTCTAGGCTAGACTCCTGATCATGATAAAACTTCCTTCCCAGCTCATTGTGTTTTAAAATTCTCTCGGATTATTGTAAAACACTTTCTAAAAGGTCGTATCATCATCTTATTCATTCCCTCCAACACCCAGAGGTGTATATACATGTCCCTTAAAGAGCCCTGATGAATTAGATGTAAAATCCCTTTACCAAAATTATATATCAGCCCCAGTTAATAGTGAACTTTTCGAGTATAACTGTTTACGCTACTACAATGTCTTATGGAAACTACCAGCTGAGAGAATAAAAGCCACCAGTCTATAGTGTCTAGGAGCCCTTCTGCAGCCTTTCTGATAAATCCAAGTCATGGTAGCAACCCAGCACCCCCCAAATAACCATGGTGGTGTCCTATATTCAGGAGACACAGAATAGCAAAGGGGAAGGCAAGGAAAGGGGAAAGTTTGGGAGTGGGCTCAAGAGCAGGAGAACTGCCCAAAGAGCGCATTGCCAGCATCTGCCTCGAAGCAGCATCTGCTGGTCCTGGAGCTGGACTGTGGCAAAGCTTGGCCAGGGCGCCAGTGTACAAACGACTGGTGAGATAAGTAGCATACAGTAAGCATACATGATTTAAAATAAAGCTACTCACAGCACTCCTGGAACGACCACACAGTGATTCAAACCTACATAGCTTTGGTTTTCCAGTCCATTATGCTACATTTGGGCCTTTGGGGTAGCCCATTAGCAGACCGGCAAATTGGACCTTCTTCCGCCTTCGGGAAAATAGAGTGGAAAGCAAACGTCTCCAACTGAGAAGTGGAATTGCAGAGCATGCCATGATTTTATTTGTAGGTAGAAAGTTTTTATTGAAAGAATTATACTTTTTGCAGCCAGGGAGAAATGTACAATGATGTGCTGAAAGCCATAGTTAGCACGCGCGCCTTCCCTTCCTTCGTAATGAGTGGGTTTGGGTTGGTTCTTCCTACGTACACAGCTAAATGTTGCTTTACACTGGGAGAGGAGAGAGGAAAAATGCAGTTTCCCGGGTGGTCCAGAAGACTATTTTTCTTTGTTAAATAAGTTTGAAATGAGAGCATACTGGGAGGGGCTCTGTATTTTGGGTTGAGGACAGGGACAAGTTTCCATGGAGAGCGGACTCTGGTGCAAATACGGAACGGGTTAGCAGACCTAGTGGTTGGCAATGTGGCTCTAAGGCACAACACTGGATCCAGGTCCTGTCGCTGGATGGTATTAGTACCTGGGTGGGTTATCTGACTGTCCCCAGCCGTTACCACCTCTGTAAAATGGGATGACCCTAGTACTCCCTCAGAGGTTTCTTTTAAGGATTAAGTGAGATAGTGTCCAGCAAAGACCGCTTACAGACCTAGTGCACACTGGGGGCTCAGCGCGTGGTTGCCATGAGTGTCATCTCGGGTGACCAGGGAAATGCTGCCGTCACGCTCCCAGGTAACTGCACAGAACAAGGTTCATCCTCACGGTGTGATAGGAATCACGTTGTTTTCCTGTCATCTGGTGGGCTTTAGAGGACCTGCGGTAGTAGAAGCGAACATACCCCTCTGGTTTTGTCTCTGTTTACCTCTCTTTCTGTCTCTCTCTCAGAACCTTTCTCTGTCTTCGCTCTAGTTCTTTTTCTCTGTTGCCATCCATTGTTTCTGCACAGATGGAACAGAGTATCCTGGCTTATTGGTTAATCCAGGCGATCTTTGAAGTTATACGGTATTTTTAAATGACCAACATCTGGGGCCATGGATCCCCTTCTGCTCTCTCTGATCCTCGGGATCGCTCAGATCATGATTCAAGCGAGACCAGCTGAAGGTGCTGGAAAGCACACTGCGTGCTTGGGAGGTCCTCTCCAACTCGCCGCGTACATCCCAGAGCCCCCAAGTGAGTCCGCTCCACATTTCAGGGAAGTCTGTCCTTTGGTGGTCTCTGGTCTCCTGTCACGAAAGCCAGCAGCTTTCACTGGAATTGGGCATTCCGAATACAATCTAAGCCTGTAATTAAAAGGGACTTACTTGAAAGTAGTTTAATCACACACCGTGGACTAAGCCGAGTTTGCTAAACAAGGAGATGGCGCGTGCGGGCGTTTGTAAGTCTGTCTAGCTCGGACCAGGCAGGAGGCAGCTTAGCCTGGGGCCCAGAGGTGGCCTTTGGAGGCAGCAGCGCCCTGGGTCCCAGACCTGCTGCCCTGTGTGGGCAAGGAGGACCCTCTCTGCATATGCAGTGCTGTATCTAGAAGTGCTGTGAAGACAAGGAAAAGGGCTCTGAAGCCGGCAGGCTGTGTCAGCCCCTGGGGAGCACTCAGCACTGCTAGCCTCTTCCCTCACACAGGGGCTGCCCTGGTCCCATTTTGTTCTGTCCTCGTCTGTTAGTTCTGGTGTAGGTGGCACGAAGAACCTCTAGAGGCCCTCCACAGGGACTCGGTGTTCAGTGACTCTTGTTTTTGGTAGGGCTGTACCACCATCTTTAAAAATCCTTATAAACTCCTTTTCTCATATCCCTGCCTCTTTTCTGCTGTGCTCTCCCTCTCCTGGGAGTAGTACACACTCTCCTTCTCACCCCACCCCACAGCGTCTCCCTTCCGTTGATCTGGCTGCTTCCTCTGTGATGTGGTTTCTCTGAGCTCAATTGCTGATATTTTGTCTGTTGTGTATACTCTGTGTATATTAGAGCTCACTCATTAGAGTTACTGCTTCATGGTTGTGCTCAGTAATAAAAGGTTTAGAATATCCGAGATTTGGAATTGCAGGTGCCTTCTGGTGTGGAGTTGCATTCTGGAATTTCTTTTTAACTATTAGGTATGGTGAGAGGGCTATTAATTTCCCATAAGGAAGTGTATCATTTGAGGGGAATGGAGAGAGATGGCATTTGTATCCTCCCAAGAACCAAAACAAACAGGGGTTTACTGTACCCCCCACCCCAGTTTCAAATATCTTTCCTTTTCAGTCATATTTAGTAAGGACCTATGTGTCAGACCCTGTGCTAGTAGCTAGATGCATCAAAGTAAAAGACAGTCCTCAAAGATCATTACTAAGAACAGATCAAGGAGAATTCAAGATAGAAATCAGTATATTTATTATGTTGCATAAGCCAAAAAGAGTAATTTTACACTGGTAAAGAGTACAATTAACAATTCAGTCATCAAGATATATGTACCCAATAATATTGCGTCAAAATATATAAAGTAAAAATTGTTAGAGAAGGCAAGGATACTTTGGTATAAACATAATGCTAATGAGAAACAATTGCATACTTCTCATTTTGATGGTTCAGGTAAGTAAAATACAAGTAAGGAAATAAAGAATACTAATATGTAATTAATAAGTATATGCTGAACTTTGTTTCTACAAAGTATACTTAACCTTTTTTAAACCGTATGTGGAATATTTACAAAAATTAATCATAGTAGGCCACAAAATATCCCTAGCTTTCTAAGAACAGATATTGCACAGACCATAATACCTGATGGAACAACAGTAAAACTAGAAATCAGTCACGAAGAGATAAATATACAAATTTGACCAATTGTGATTTTTTAAAAAAAAACTTTTTAAACTTCCAACACAAACCTCAAAATCACAACTGTGGACTAGTTAGAAAATGACAATAAGAAACTTGCAAAAGAAAACTGTGTGCTGGTTGGAATTCTACATTATAAACACACAAAAGAGTTGACCGAAGCAGAAGAGGAGTTATTTGGAAAGCTGTCAGGGAGCTCATAGGAATGAGAAAGAAGCTCGAGAACCAGGCTCGGAAACCAAGAAGAGCCAGGGAAGGCTGAGTGACTGAGTGCGAAAGTCACAACTGCAATAGGATGTCACGGGAGGCACAAGCACAACAAGCAAAATGTTTGCCACCACCAAGTTCTAATTCTGCTGCTGCTCTCAGCTTAAAACTGTGACTCTGTCCGTCAGCAAGGGCTGTGGGTTCAGACATCTGGGTGGGAGCACCTATCTGGGCCTGTTTCGCTTCCCCACCCAAGGAGCTAGCAAGGTGGGAGAGGTTAACTACCCACTTTCAGCTTCTATAATGGGGGTGGAAGGGTGGGGTCCTGCCTCCCACTATTTTGAGATTCTCCCCAAAACAGGAAGTTTACTTAGATGGTGAATGGCCAATAAAATAAAAAGTTTTTAAAAATCTAGTACAAAAAACAAAACCAAATTTAGAAACAAATAAACGAACATAGCATCCATCTCAAGACGATAGAAAAAGAACAGCAAAATAAACTTAAGAAAAACAGGAAGAAAATGATTAATGACCTCGAAACCAGAATAAATATGATACCACCTCTAATTCTTTGGAAAATAAACAACATAAAGATAAACTTCTGGTAAGGCTGAAAGAGAAAATAACAAGAAAATAGAAGTAACAGATTCAAATAAGACAAATATAGGTGAATTTTTTAGTTATTAGAAAACAATTACATTAGTTTGCATATTAATATTATGTATCTACACTTTGAAAATCTCAGTGAAACATGATTTTATGGAAAATGACTCAAAGGATGAGTGGAAACTTAAATAGACTACTAATAATGAAAAACTGAGTAATTTACTAAAGAATCATCCAAGAAAAAGCCGGAACCAAACAATCTTGCTTCCAGTGCTCTGAATAGCGTTTCAGATCTTAGAGCAGCTTGGATGGCTTTTCAGTTCGTTTCACCAAGATAGCGTAGACCTAACACTAACAGCTGACAAAAACAGCATGAGAAAAAGAAGACTCTCTTTAATAAATGTATATAAAAGGGTGACCTCTGGGTGTCTGAGGTGGATGTGAACGCAGTTTGCCAACAGGGGTAGAAGTAACGTGAGCATTTGCAGTCAGACCGAACGTATGTATTCGTAATAATCTGCTGTTGGCTTGAGTGGCCTAGAAATTGGAACTGGCCTCCAGCAGCAGATTGTTTGTTACATGGAAGGAGAGAGCAAAGAAGTACAAGACAGGACTCCCACCCTTGAGAAGTCTTCTGCCTACGTGTGAAAAGTTCTCTAACACCATAAAGAATATTTGACAAGTTTGTAACACTCAGGACATCTAGTCTGACCTTAGGATGGTCATTTTAGATGAATCCTCATAAAGGGATGAGATGGGAGGAAAGTCTGGAAAAATTAGATGGCAGCCTCCCTAAGGCCCCGGATGTGGTCCAAGAAGGAGGGACCGGACTCAGCCACTAGCACGTATTGCTGGAACAGGAGCAAAATCTGGCCATAGGAGGGCTAATCTCACATAGTGTAAAGGGAGTCGATGAGATGTATTCGTTAGCTACTGTCCCGTGATGCTGTATAACAAATACCACACTCTCCGAAATCTCCGTGGCTTTTAACAAGTAGTACTTCTCCTTCTCGTGTGCCTGCGGGTCATGGGGCAGCTCTGGGAACCGGCTGGGCTTGGCTCCAGGCACTGAGGAGGGTGAGTCTTCTTCTCCAGTTGGATTCTGAGGACCCAGGCTGAAGGGACTGCAGCCAGCAGGGGCATGTTCTCCTCCCAGTGTGGGTCACTGGACCACATGATGGGACACCAAAGCCAGCAGTATCTCTTAAGGCCTCTGCTTAGAGCACATGCGCTAAGCCTCTAGTGGCCATACAAGGCGGATGACCATATGCCCATGACCGTGATCTGTCAGTGGGTCAGGGAAGGATATTCCATCTCAAAAGGGAGGAAAGTGAATATTTGCTGAAATATTATCCAATCCATCACCTGCAGGGAGAATTGAAGACTGAAGACCAGTCACTTTCTAAGGCTGTGTGTCTATTCATCTTTTCACAGTATACAGTGTCTCACAGTCCAACAGTCTGTTGTTTTCTTGAGTTGCCTAGAAGTGAAATTGTCCTCCAGCAATGGATTTGGGAATTAGGGAGGCAAAGGATAAAATATACATCACCACCCATGAAGTTTCTTCTTCCAACATGTCTGCGGTCAACCAGCTGATCCAGCTGCTTGCTGTTGGGCATTAAACAATAAATGTTTCACAAAGTTCCACCCACTGTCAGCAGCAGTTGGGCAAGACTGAGCTCTAAAAGGCTAGACACTGGGATGACACAGTGACCAATAACCTGTGTGCTTTTGTTTTGAAGGCTTAGTACAAGTTTGTACCTTAAAAAGAAAAAGCTATGAAAATAATTGGGTTTGTTAGAATACTTTAAGTTTTATTTTACTTTCAAAATGTTGAAAAATATTTTAAATAAAAGGCTAATTGACATGGAAAGATTAAGTTGGGGAAAGGGGAAGAAGAATCCGTTATTTAAAAATTAGTAATGTGGGGCATGAGGTGGCTCAGTCGGTTAAGTGGCCGACTCTTGATTTCGGCTCAGGTCATGATCTCAGGGTCGTGGGATCGAGCCCCGTGTCAGGTTCCCCACTCAGTGGCTAGTCTGCTTGTCTCCCTCTGCCTCACCCCCTGCTTGCATGCATGCTCTCTCTCTCTCTAAAAATAAATAAATAAATCTTTAAAATGTAAAAAAAAAAAAAAAAATTAGAAAAAATTAGAAATGTAAAAAAAAATTACTAATGTGCCTGTAAACATGAGATTATTAAATTTTTTATCAAGGAAGGGAAATGAATACACAGAAACAATGTATACTCAAATACTTCCTGGGTTTTTATGACATCATCATATATTTAGGTAGGGCTTTTTACTTTAGGAGGTGATTCTATATGTTAGCTCATCTGTTGCTCACAACCAGCCTGTGCATTAGTGGGGGTAGAGAGTATCACCCCCATTTGCTAAAGAACTCTGGTTCAGAGAGGGCAGGAACTTGCAAAAGGTCACACAGCAAGATCCTAGTAGCCTAAATAAGAAGACATCCTCCCCAGCCCTGTGGGAAAGCTTTAATGCACAGATGCAGAGCAGGGAGAAACTCAGCTGGGCCAGAAGGTGAGCAGCAGGCGGACAGTAAGATTTTAACATGTGAGGAAAGACCATAACCTCTACCCCAGCCCAGTAGAAACATGCCATTCATCCAGCACTGAATGCGGCTCTGTGCCTGGGCCCCGGGCAGGGCTGCAGCATGCAGGGAGAGTAGGAAGATGAGTCCCACATGCTCACCAACCTCTAAGAGCTTCTGAAGGCTCCAGGATGAGTAGAGAAGGTGAGTGTCTGCCATGGCCTCGCTGGACCCATGCAAAGTCTTAAGTAAACTCAGCATGCTGCTTATTGTCCTGGGATTATTGAGAGGTTAGCAAGACAAGGGACATGTGTAAGTGCTTTAAATCGTTAAAAATCTCTCATGTGTGCATTTGACAGTTATATTACCCTCTCGAATTGACATACCACAGGCTTTTTGTACTTGGATCAGGCCTTCTTCTCAGGGTTCCCATGGGTCTGTTAAGATCCAAGGGGAGAGCTTAATGAGGTAAGCTGCGTACTTGAGTCAGAAGGTACCAGCAACTTGAGTGGAAGCCATGAGCCCCACACAGGAGTTCCGTGACCTACCCCGGCGACCTGGACGGAGTGAGACCCCGACACGCTCAGCGCCGGAGCTCAGTTGCCATGAGGATGGGCAGACCAGGGCCGTGGCCCCCGCTACAGAAATGCAGCTTACTCCCTAGGCCTGGCTCCCTCCAAGGACAGGGCCTGACCAGGGACCAAGCACTTTGCTTCTAGAGTTCACCTTGAGCAGGGATTGCTGATCCACCACGAGCTTCCACCATGGATGGAATTCAGGAATCCATGAGCTTGGATGGGAAAAACAATCACATCTTTGTTCTCACGAACCTCTCAATGAAATGTAATATTTCCTTCAATTATGAATACAGGCCTCAAACCACACGAGTAGGGTTAGTCACCACAAGAAACCACAGACGTTTTCTGATGCCTTCACGGTCCTTGCAGATATTCAGACCAATATTTCCACTTGTCACTGCTTCACAATTAACGGCAGCTCATAAACTATAACTTCTATTATTTGGCATATGAATAAGCAAGCTTGCATTTTATTATGTTACAACTTTTAAATTATTTTGAAAATAATACTTATTATTAGTTTCTTTTGTCCTCTCATGTATTTCACGAATTTAGAAACACATGGGGAAGGGGAGGTCTGTAAGCTTCAGGAGGCCACTGACAGGGTTCACGGCACACACAAGAAGTTAAGAACCCCTGCTTGTTTAGACTCTAAACTTGTTAGAAAATAGACTTCTGAAGATGACAAGGAACATCTTCTCTCCACCTCCACCACCAACCAGATGGACTGTGTTGATTTTTTTTTTTCAAGGAATACACAGTAACATTTCTTTTCAAGAATGCCATTTGTTTTTTTGGTTTTTTGGTTTGTTTGTTGTTGTTTTTTTTAAAGGTTTTATTTATTTGAGATAGGGAGAGAGCAAGCACACAAGTAGGGAGAGGGGCAGAAGGAGAAGCAGGCCTCCTACTGAGCAGGAAGCCGGATGTGGGGTGGGATCCCAGGACCCTGAGATCATGACCTGAGTGGAAGACAGACACTTAACCGACTGAGCCACCCAGGCTCCCAAGAATGCCATTTTGAAAAGCATTTTTTTCTTTTTAAGAAAACAAATGACACTGGGCTCGTTCTTCTTCCTTCCCCTTTTTCTTCCTCTTTCTCTCTCGATCCAAATGCAGGTGTGCAGCACACAGACACACAGCTTCCTGGAGGTGGGCGGGCGGGTTCGGCGGCGGGATGAGCTGTGCGAGCCTCGTCTTCACCACCTCTCGGGGTTCTTGGGTAAACAGAATCCATCTTGAAAGTTACTTAAAAGTTGTTGAGAATCCCTTCCTCCCCACTGTCCTTGTCTCGATCTCTTTACACGGCTGAGAAATACCGGGAAGAAGAGAACCCTTGGTGTAGTTAAAGAAATTAAAACTTTCCCACAAAGGCTCATCGGGCGTCGTCTTAAATTTGAAGCAAAGATCATTTCCCAGCCCCCCGTGGGTGGTATCATGGTTTGTATCACATACCTTTCCACCGGAAGTGGACAAAAGTAAGGTGGTATTACAGAGCGTATTCTTGACTCTTAGGAGTTAAATTCACAACAATATCATAATAGAGCGGTATGCTGTTTATCACATGATAAAAGTAACCAGTTTTCCACCAGCGGTTTGTGCTTGAAAAAACCATTGCTTATTAGTAACTGATTTATAGGTTTGTTTTTCAGTCCAATTAGCTGAACAACAACAACAACAAAAAACTGCATTTTTTCCAACTTTGATCATGCTGCAGCTTTGCTGGAGGACAGAAAGTCGCCAGCATGTGTGTCTGGGATTCTTAAAACCCTGTGCTCAGGGAAGCAGGGGGCTTGTGGGCTCATGATCCTCTAGGGCTGTACGCGTGACTGTGTAAGCACCTTGCTCAGCTGTCGGAGGACTGTCTACCAACTGTCGATTGTCAGGCCCCATGCAAGGCAGGCACTGGGGAGGCGGCGGCGAATGGGGTTGACAGGGTCCCGCCTGCAAGGAGCTTACACGTGCCCGCCCAGTAACGCACGGCCCCACCCACGGAATGGGGAGGCAGATGAACGACGGGGAAGTACAAGGTCATGTGGGAACACGCAGGAGAGATTTCTAACCCAGGGAAAGGAGCACCCAGTCTGAGAACCACGGGATGAGCACAGGTTGTCAGGCAAAGGGAGGGACCCGAGGAAGAGGCTGACATGGAGAGTCCAGGCAGAGAGGGAGAAGGTAAATGAGAAGCACGGAGGTGAGCACGCACCTTCCAAGCCCACGGAGGATCCTCCTTCTTACCCCGAGAGCAGGAGACAGCACAGTGACCCTATCAACTCTGGGTTTCAGAAAGTGCCCTCTGTCCACCTTACAGACAGCAAATGGATGGTGGCGAGACGGAGCCAAGGAGATGGGTGGGAGGGATGCTCCCCGGGGGTGGGGGCAGGTTCCCGGGGCCCAGGCTAGGGAAGGGACCATGGACACGGAAAGACAACATGGATGGATTCCAGGAATATTTCAGGGGAAGATCCAGCGGGAGTCCGTGCTTCATTGAACTCATGGCGTTGGGGCAAAGGGAATGAGTGTTTGAGCCCTTTATCTCTTGGAAGTATGATTATTTCCCCATGTTAAAAATTAATGCTTTTAAAGGAAAATGGAGTTCCCATATTTTAGGTGAATCACGGCACACTGACCTGAGTCTCTACAGTACATAAGTCAGCTTCACTGCCTGGAAGCCCCTGGCTCTCAGTCCAGAGTTCCATCTGTAGCCTCTTAAGCCTGAGGACCTAGAAACAATGGGACCAGCCTCAGAGAGCCAGAGCTATGATGTCAAGCCGGGAGCGGTTGGTTGGTGGCCGGGAGCGGTTGGTTGGTGGCCTTAAAGTTGGACACATAGAGGGAGGAAAAGAAGGGGGGTGGGGAAGTGCTAGAAAAATCACAGCAAGAGAAAGAAGAGGGAGCAAAAAAGGCAAACATGGGGGAAGGGAGGGTGGCGAATGGTGGGGCCACAGTGGACTGGGGTCAGGAGCCTGCGGGGGGGCTGAGAGCAGGCGGTGCTGGGACAGGACCCGCCGCCCCGGGAGCTGGCAAGGACGCCCGCTGGAGGGCAGAACGCCCAGTAACTCTGCTCCCTTCACCCAGAACGTCCCCCACGGCCGGCATGCTTCTGTCCCCCATGCTCCCCTCTTTATGGTTTACACGGTGACGCCAAGAAGAGCTCTGAGCTTTGCGGTGAGTGGGCTGGGTTGTTGTCCTTGTTGCCGCTAACGAGGAGTCCATTTCCAGACCTTCCACAAGCAGGGTCGGTCCCCCGTGCTGGAGCCACGGGAAAGAGCATGAGGAAGAAGCCAGTCCTTCAAGAGAGCCCAGGGGTCCCAAGGGACGGTCCACGGGCAAGCACGCAAGCACGGGAGGAGTGGGAGCCTTGTCTCTGGGTGTCAGGGGCAAGCAAGGGGCCTCCCGAGGTGGATCCTGGCCCGACCGGGGTCCAATCTGTCCTTGACTCTCGGGCTAAAAGTCATCAGCAGTTTCTTGGAGAGAAAATTGGGAAACAACATCCTAACACACCTTTTTAGAACTTTTGCCCTTGACTTTGTAGGGTGAGCTCTCATCGTTCTCATGCTGGGGGGCGGGGGCTTCAGATTCCCAACGGGGTCCTTTGGTGGCATCATCGCTGCCCGCGGAGAGGCCCCAGCCCCACTCGCAACTCGTTGTCTGCAGACAGCAGAACTGGGTCGATCTGAGACCATCTGGACCTAAGAGTGGGAACAATCAAGTAACCCGCCCAGCCCCCCAAGTCTGAGGGAGGGCACACATTTCACGTTCTCGTCAGTCACCGCGGGTGAGGCTGGAATGGCGGGAGGGCTCATGCCCAAAAGAGACAAGGCGGGGAGGTGAGCGGCCTTGGTCTCAGAGCCTGCGCTTGGCAGGAGTGAGGTCCGGGTTCAGCCAGTGTGGGGGGGACAGAGCCATCCCTTGTGACAGACCTTGTTGGCCGAGCTCCCACACTGAATCAGCAAAGCCAGGATGCCACCGTGCTCACTTTCAGCAAATGACTGTGACTCCTTGTCCAAGGGGCCAGAGTTCTCCCGCCATGCAAACCCAGCCCTTTCTCTGCGGGGCAGCCAATTCATAATCAGAATTCCAATTTCTAACCGTGGGATGAAAATACAACCACGATAGGAAGCAGAAGGCTGCAAGGGCCCCACCCTGTGTGTCTTTCTGGATGATTGGGTCAGATGCCCTCACGGGCGAGCCGGACTAGTTTATACGTGCACTCGAGAAAAAATGCTTTGTTAGAGGATTCTGATCATTCAAAATAGCGCCTTTAAAATAATTTTTAAACATGTCTTTTTTTTATTCTGCACATTCATTTAAAAATGGTTTTCAAAAAAAGAGAGACCGCGTGTCTGACGAGATGGTTTGGAAAGCGCATCCCCCAGCAACAGGGAAGTTTTAAGGACAGAATTTCTGCGGCCCCAGGGCCCTTTCTCCACCCGTCCTGGGTGGGCGCCGTGGGACTCCAGCCCCGTGTCTGTGCGCGCTGCTCCAAGGCCTCCTTCTGAGGCAAAGGTAGATTGAACCTCTGGCTGTGGGTTCTATTTTTATCTGGCTAAGAAGTGCTCGCCTCATTTCTGCCTATAATCGTCAAACTGCAACTCCACTTTAAAAATACTTTTTTTCACCACCCAGGAAAGCCACAAGCGACTACCTATGAAAGTCTCTTTCTATTGGTCTCACTGTCCACCCCCCCAACCCCCCACCCAAGTGTCCTGATTTGCTGTCTCCCTTGATGTGCGTGTGGTTCCTGGCTTTGTCTCTGGGGAGCGTGTCGGCTCCCTTTGTCGTCCCGAAGTCTGTCTTTCCCTCCAGTTTATGGGCCTCTGCTCAGAGCTCCAGACTGGCAGCTGCCCCTTGCCTTTCTGACATCTCCACTCTGGGAGCTCAGAGACATCCCACATCAGCATTTCCCATGGCCCTCACCTTGCCGAGAGCCAAACTGAGGGTCACACTTGGAGTAGCAAACACTTAAGAGTCACTTTCGACTCCTTCCTCCTCCATCACGGGGCTCTGTCTTACTAGGCGGGTCCCAGCTCCCCACGTCCCCCCTTTGCTCTGCCAGGGCCAGCGACAAGCTGCCATCGCCTCTCACCGTGACCGGGCAGGGGTCTGCTGGTGGCCTCCGCCATCCATCTCTTCTCCCCATCCGATCTTCCCCCACTACGACTCCGGACAGAATGTGGTCGCCTGACCCTTCTTGAAAGCGCTTTCCTTCTGGTGGTCACTGGGAAGGAGGCCAACATCCTTAACCTGGTCAAACAGGAACACTGACGATTTGTGCCCCGCCCACCTCTCCAGCTTGCCCCCCCCCCCATCTCCCCCATTCCTGGAACAAGCCACAGTCTCCTCTGTGAACTCCTGCCTGCCTTTTAGGGAGGGATCTGGGAAGCCTCCCCTGGCTTTCTGAACTCTGCCTTCACGCACCCAAGCGTCCTGATAGGATACACTGAAGGCTCATTTGCACTGTGCACCCCAAGAGGGCAGGCGGCGTCTGTTTCCCTCGTTCCGTGTTCCCAGCAGCTGGCACCTTACCTGGCATGAAGCTGCTCCGTTAATATTTGCGAATGGAGGGAGCAAAGAGAAGGAGGCGAGGAAAGGAAAAAAAATAAAACAAACATTCCTCTGGCTGTATCTACCTTCATCTCTCCATCTCACCTTTCTCTCTTAAAAAAAAAAAAAAGTATATTGCTTTTTTGGTTCTCTTGACTAGGTTAGTGCTCTCAACTGGAACAAAAAAGTTTCCTTCCTGCAATCTACACGAAATAAAACTCATCGCCCTACCCTCAAACTCTCAAAGTTCAAGAAGTACCAATGAACATCTTCAGACTCCAAGAGAAAAGATAAAAAAATTATAAAATAGAAGTTCGAGCAGAAACTCATACCCCTGATACAGCTCTGGGAGGATGGAAGTGGCACGATTGAGAATGTATTTCGGCCTCTTGCAGATAGGCTATCTACATCCATTTATTTATTCACTGGGCAAGTATTTGAGGGCCTGGCCTGTACAGTAGATTTTAATAAAGCAGTAGTTGCTTTCAAACTTTTTTCTTTCCTGCAACTCACAGGAAGAAATGCATATTCCCTGGTACTCGATGTATATAAATGTTCAGATAACGTTTCATGAAGCAGTAACTTGACTACATGAAATGCCTTGATATTTTCCAGGCTATTTTTCTTCCTTTTTTAAAATCGGAATGCTGGTCACAACCAACTAAGTTAATTTTGTGATCCACTACTTAATCACAGCCCTTAGTTTGGAAAACCCTGAATAAAACATAGGCCCTTCCAGTAAGGAAAGCCGCTCTCGCTCTGCGTGGGTGCGCGGCGGCCGGAAGTTACTCGGGGTGAGCGGAGAGCCAGCCTCCAGCTGGGTGGGGTTTTAGGGCCTTGTACTTCAGGACCGGAGGACAACACATTGAGCAGACCCATCCGCAGGCAGGCACCTGCCCGCCTTCCTGCCTTCTTAGAACAACTCAACTTGAAAAATTTGTTGTTTGAAATGAGTGACTTCATTTTCAGCCAAGTAAACTGTAGATGAACCATTCTTAGCCCCCGGGGTCTAAGAACAGGCTTGGAGCAGTTGTATGGAAACTGCTGTGTAGGAGGGCATGGAGGGAGTGGGGCACAGTTTTCATCAGAGTTTCAAAGCATTTGGGAATAAAAAGCGTTAAGAACCACTGCCCTAGAGGTCAGAAACCTGAGTTTCTGATATTGGTGGGAAATTGTAGATAAGAGGGTGGGTTTTAGCCTTTGCTTCCTCCTGTGTCCTCTCTGTCATCCTTCTCTCAGGAACCTCACCCTTATCATACTGTCCTTGGTCACACCTCCCGCCAGCCCCGGGCCAGCACTAGGAGCCTCCCCTCACCTGGCCGCTGGATCTGAGCTCCATAGCTCCGGCCTTGTCAGCCAGGAGGAGTTTTCCACTTGCCCCGAGGCTCTCCATGTGGGATGGGACGTTAGCCTACTGCAAGTTTAACAGTCCTTCACCGCGTCCCTGCTGTACTTCGCTCTTAGATGCCCTTTGTAAATCCTTTCAGACATCCGGTGGAATTTCTAGCCATTAATCGTTCTCAATTAGAAAATCACTCTCCCAGACCATAAACCTGTGGCAGTTAGCAGGTCTGGCTTCATGGCTGTGCAGGACCCAAGGTCAATTTAATGCTCTGCTGTTGCTGTCTTGAAATTCTTGCCAATTTTTTTTTAAGAGAGAAAGAGAGAGTGCCCTTGCATGTGCCAGGAGGGGGAGGGGAGGGGCAGAAGGAGAGGGAGAGAGAGAATCTTAAGCAGGCTCCACGCCCAGTACAGAGGTGACCCAGGGCTCGGCTTGGGGCTTGATCTCCCAACCCTGAGATCATGACCTGAGCCAAAATCAAGACTCATTTGCTGAACCGACTGAGCCAGGCACCCCTCTTATGAATTCTTCTATAAGATGCCCTATAGTTTCATTTTGCAGTGGGCTCCACAAATTATGTAGGCAATCCTGACCATCAGAGAGAACCTTGACCTGTTCTTTTGAGTGCCTTGGTTTAAAAAAGTAATTAACGATCCACTGGCTAGACCACAGTGACTCAGTGAAGTGCTGGCATGCCTCTTCTGAGCAATGGCAACCAACAAGAAGACAGCCCACTGTATTTAGCATCTGAGAAGTCTGTGCTGATCTGATTCTGGTGGGAGGGGGAGTATTCATGTAGCACTTTGTAGTCTGAGTGCTTTAGAGCCACCGGTTCATTCTGGGCCTACCCTGGGTCTATAAGAGGACCAGTTCTTATAAATTATTTATAGTTTCTACTGCTGAAGCCTGCCAGCACTTCCTAATTTTGTGTAAGATAGACTCGGTTGACTTCAATTCTTGACATTTGTATTTAGCCATGTGATTTTAATATTTGAATTGGAAAGAACATTTTACAGTAGTATATCCAGCTGCTGGGACCTGCAGACCTGCCTAGGGGACATTGCTAAATCGGCCCTTAGGATTAGGGTCACGGGTCCTCTCTCCTGAGAACCTAGTGTCCTTTCAACGGGGCTCCCCCAAGCTGTCACTTTACAAGAGCGGGATACCGCAAATACTGAGATCTTAACTTGGGACTGCTTGGAATAATTACAGGGAATATTTACTAGCGCTTGTAGTGTGTGTGTGTGTAGTTGTAAGCAGTGGGCCATTTCAGAAAATGGAATATAATGGGGAAACTCAATATATAAAACCGACAGAGTTCTATCTGCTCTAGTTGAAAGGGAAGAAAAGGTGAATGACTAGGGAGAGGGATCTCCCAGCACCCAAGGAGCTCAATCTGGAAACGCATCAGTTCTGTGTCACATCAAGGCTGTACCAATGAAGAGAGGGAGGCACCAGCAGTGGGAGCCGCACAGGGAGTGATCTTATTTGCTTCGGGTGGTCCTTCTAGCAACCACGTGGAGCACACACGGATGGGGTGCCCCAGGAAGATTTTATGGTGGCTCACGAAAGAGCTGATAAGGGCATACGCACTGCGATGGGCTTCAGAGATGGGACAGAAGCATGAACAAGACAGCAGGAATACTGCGGGCAGTCCTGGTGGCCAGCTGCATATGAGGAATGGGCAGAAAGGAGTGCATTCTCTACCTTGGGCAACCAGATGCCTTGAAGGTGTCATTTGCTAAGACGAGGCCAGTGGTGAGGAGAAGAGCGAACAGGGAAGCATAATGAATGTAGCTTTGGACCTGCTGAAGGTGAGGTGTCTACGAGACCGGTAGGTAGGGATGCCTAGTGGGCAGTTGGAAGGGTAGCAAGAGCTCAGTCAAGGTGAATGGATCAGTGAGAAAAGTGAAGGAGCTCAGGGTGAGTGACATCCAAACACACCCTCAGTTCCTTGTGCTCAATAGGAATCACTGGGTTACCTACTCCCAACTCTCCCCTCCCAAACCTGGATGTTTGCACCAGATCATCAAAGCTTGAACCAAAGGGACAAAGGGATTGTGGAATCCCAGGCACATGTCCTGGGATGCCAATCACACAAGCAGCTGGAGATGCAGATACTTGAGGGGCTGAACATCTGGGCAGAGTGACAGCAGGCTGTGAGGATTTTGGAAAACCCTACAGGGGACTTCTGAGCATCAAATATCCCTTCTGCCCATCTGAGTATGGCTGTTCTTCTATTCTATATTGCAAAGTAGGGCAGCCAGGACTATCCAGTAGGATAACTGGACTGAGCCTCCAGAACCCCTTACTCTGAGAGTGCTGGGCAGGGAGGGTGCCTCAGGGTCCCACCTTATCGAAATGCAAAAACTGGGGACAATTATGAATATCATAAATATGAATATCAACCACATGACAGAAGAAGGGTTAGAGGGGGAGCATGGGCCCCTCTCATTCTCCAGTCCCACGTGTGTCCATGTCCTCTCATAACACACAGGCATTAGTGGTAGCCACAAGACACAGCGTGGACACGGGTACATTACCAGATGAGATGTTACATGGGAAAGCACCCTAAAATGTGTAAAGCACAGTACATATTTGCTCTCCTTTCCTTGCACTGGTCTTCTGTTTTAACACTACTTGTCATGAAGTTGGGTCTACAGTTTCAACTTAAAAATGAAATGTCTCAGAAGCTTTGCAAAAAGATTTCATTCTGGATAAGTTTTTTTTTAAGATTACTACTTTGAACACATCAGAGTTTTCTTGTCAAGGGAATCACCAATTCTACTGAGTCCTTGTATCCTGCTCATCGACATAGCTCTGTGCCTGAGATGATGTCAGGTCTTTGCTACGAGATCATAGAAGTGCTTACTCCAGAAAAGCGTGCCCATCAGGAATAAAGGTTTCCAATTATATATGTACACAGTCAAATTAAAAGGTTTTGAAGAGTCTTAGAATCGTTAGCTTTACACGTGTAACGTACCCATGAGATAACTCACTTCTGAAACCTTCATTTTGGGGATAAGTTGACGAAGCCTTCAAAAACCACAGTAATGGGACATGAAAGAACATGTGACTCAAAAGTGTGGAGAACGTGAGGAAAACAGCAATGGAACATCAAAAGTGGTTCTTGACCCAGACCCGGCATGGAGCAGCCAGGGCCTTGGCAATTCCACCTGGCTCTGGGCTTCACTCTCCTCACCTATACCTGGGGACCTGTGCTGCATGTCTCCCAGGGCTGGCGTGGAGTAAGCGAACACAAACAAGGACGAAAAACCAGAAAGCCCTACAGATGTTCAAGTCATTCCAGGGTCAGGTGGTGTTAACATTGATTTCAAGGCCTGGCATTACTAGAGAGGAATGGAGAAGTTTCTGAGGGGTGCTGGTTGATAGCACAACTTGTTTTCCAGACCCAGAAGTAATTGTTTTATTCTGTGGAGAATGAAGAGGAATTCACAGACAGCGTTTCTGACCCTGCAGACCCACAGACAGTGGGGGGCCAAAGCTGAGAAGGGTCTGGGCGGGCTCGGAGAGTGACTGCCAGGAAGGAAGACTCCCCAAAATCCCAGGTAGTGGCTTATTTCAGAGTTTCACGACACAGCAGGGACCACCCATGCCTCAAGACTGTTTTCTTGAGGATATCCAAATTTAAGCTTACATTACCGATCTTGTCATAATGAGCCAGAGCTCTAATCCAGCAACTAAATTCCAGGAAGCTCAAAGAGCTCAATGGTAGGGCTCTCATTCTGAGTCTTCCCGAGGGCAGAGATGCTGGGACAGCCAGAGCAGGGAGGGCACTGCCATTCTCCTGCCTCATTGGAATGGACACTTCCTAGGACACCCCTCTAGGACCCCAGATTTAAGAAACTGTAGGATTTCTTTCCTTCTACCTCATAATGGGCTGATTCACTTTTTAAAGTCATCGTATTTCTATTAAGTTTCTTATATCTCCTTTCAAAAACTATTTATATTATAAACTAAATTATCTTTTCCTGCCTTCTCCCCCATTTTGGGGGGATACTATTTCTCTTTGCTTCTCTGGAAAGACCTTTTTCCCCCCCTCTTCTCAAGTTTTGTTGTCATCTTTGTTTCTCACCCGCAGGTCTCCCTCGTGGCACAGCCACTCCCAAAGGCTTGCTTCTCCCCTGCGTGCCTCCCCTCCTTCTAGAAGTAGAAAATTCCCCCAGCATTGGAAACCAGCCTTACAAACAGAAGTTAAGCAAACCGAGACAATTTAAGGAAATAGAAATGTGTACAGATTGCCATTTGAGGAGCTAAAGGGACCTTAGTTTTGTGTTGTCAAGCCCCCTCCCTCAAAGCCCAAAGAGACTCAGCACTGTGCCGGGTAATGGCAAAGCCAGAGCAGGGGTTGGGGGTGGTGGGGTGCAGATGAGACCACAGTAGGGGACGCTTTGATTCCACATCACTGCCCAAGGTGACGTTCAATTGCATTGTAAAGTTTACAACAACTCTACGTTTACTCATCGGTTTTACATGGAAAGTTTTAGTTTTTTAACCAATGGAGCTACAAGCGGTAGAATCTTAATTTATAGGGCATTGGCAAGGGCTCAAGACTGGAAAAAAATCCATACGGGTACTAATAAAACACAGAGCGGTTTTGTATTTTATTTTACAGGTCAAAGGGGCCATGGGGCTTATCGAATTCAACTTTTTACACGTGAAGAAATTGAGTCCCCATGTAGAGATGATAAATGAATACTCTAAGGGCACAGAATTAGTCAATATGATATTACAGAGAGAACTCAGCTTCAGATAAGGAGCCTTACTCCTTGGCAGAGGGGAAGGAGACCTTCTCTGATACGTCCCTTTGCCCCCAAATAACCCCCAAACCCCACAGTCTCGATAGATTTGTTAAATCCATATGTCTCTTGAGTTCCCACTTCTGATTTTTGCTCTGCTGAGAATGAGGTCGTCATTTGATACATTGAAGGGCTTCCTGATTGAGGGCAGGAGTCCCCAGACTTGCGCTAGGTCTTGCTGGGTCGTGGGTGCCCAAGTCTGCTGCTCTAGGAGGGAGGGGCTGAGCCCTCAGGCCCACCTGGTACGGCGACCAGCACAGGAGGCAGGAAGGTGGTGGTTTAGGGTTCGAGTTCACACATGGATTCCAGCGCCAACTTCTCTAGCTGCACTTTCTCATCTGTAAAATGGGCGTAATAGCATCGATCTTACCAGGTTGCCCGAGAAGTAAATGACACCATTCATGTGAAGTACTTATCACAGTGCCTGGCAAGGACTCCCGGAGATAAAAGTGGGTAAGAATGAGAGAAGGAGGAGGAGGTGGAGTGAGCATGCCAGGCTGCTTTCCAGAAACCTAACCGATCCTTGAGCACAGCAGCAACGCTATTTTAACTTGGGCCTTACCAAAAGTTTAGAACAGCATCAATTATTTAGTGTCTAAGAATTGCATGGGAATCATAAAGGTCAGATAACAATATATACCACTCTAACATTCATCATTTAAAAAAACAAAAAACAAAAAAACAAAAGATATCTCATAAGGCAATATTTTTCTAATTTGGGACGTAAAAAAAAAAAAAAAAAAAGCCCTAGGTTTAAAGAAAAATAATTTCCATTTCATACATTTAAAAACATTTAACTTAAATTAGAGGTAACATTTCAATTAGGAGTTTTAAATTTCAATTGCATATTTACATCTATTTTTTCACATGATTCTTGAGACACTCTTGGAGAAGGAAATTGAGATTATTATTTCCCTTCTCCTGACCAAGCTGAGATGCAGCCCAACCAGAGCCCAGGACCACTGCCTGGAAAATGCAGAATTTTCTGGTCCCCTGCTGCCTGGACTGAGGGTATGCTCTTTCTCTATCTCTGGCTCGATCCCACTCTTGAGGGCCTATATTAGAGTCCAACTTTGAGATTTTAACTTCTTAACCTTTCAAACATTGTATTCCTTTCTCTGGCAGCCTTCAAATACAACTTCTGCAAATACTTTTCCCTTAATGTTTCAGTGGATTGTTGTGTCCTTGCGCAGTTTTAATACTGCTCCAGTTTTCCTTGTGTGTGGGATCTTTCTCCTATTCCATTCCTCCCCTCCATCTGCCTTCAGTCGGAGGAGAGGCACAGTCTCCGTCCGCTCGGAACCTGTGGCTCTCGATGGGCAGTGTCTCTCTGGGTGATTCCCTCGTCTGTAAAGCGTGGGCATAGCACCTACGATGGGGCCGTTGTCGAGGATAAATGACAAGTGACGAAGTAATCCTAATAACACACAATAACGTCACAGTCAGCCAACCTATGGTACCTTCAATCATCACTAATACTACCGTGTTCGTTATTATTTTGAGTTTTGGTCTAACAAAGTAAGACTGTAATTCCTTCTTCTAGAGTATATTCCCACTGGCCATTTCAAAGGGACCTTCTTCCCCGACTTAGGATCTCAGAGCAGGTGACTTTTTGAAGTTGGCCTGCCTCCCAGCCAGAGCGTCTGGGTCTCCCGGTGGCGTCCCCTGGAGCTTTTGATAAAACTTCCCTGCCTCCCCGTGTTAGCGGGAGAGGCCGGAGGTCCCTTCTCGCCACGAGCTGCCTCACACTGTCCAGTCGATGCTCTGGTCGACAGCGGCCACCCCTCAGGCTCCTCTGAGCACATTCGGATCTCACGGACCCCTGCCTTTTCCTCGGCTTGGCTCGCCCGAGATCTTCTCTTTCACCTGCATGTTCCATATCTGCACCTGGCATCCAGCGATCGCTCAGAAACCTACCAAAAATGATCAAAGGCATCTCTTCCTGGCTTGGTGCCTGCGTGTTGAGTGTCTGCCAGGCTCTCCGGGTGCCTAGAGATGGTTTCTCGCTGCAAGCTCACCTGGGGAAGGAGGGGAGGACCAATCCACAGATGATTACAGCGCTGCGGTCAGGGCGCCCCAGCTAGCTCCGC